>ONZH01009854.1:0-175478 GCA_900303285.1 Rhinella marina | reverse complement strand
TTCTAGGTGTATTATATTAGGTTCCAGTGTATGAACATTCCTACCTTCCAGGATTGTTCATACTGGTAGTCAGCCTAGGGCCTAGTCACAGGGTCCTCTGCAGGAGGTGACCGTCTCCCTGGTTTTGTGTGTCCCCATCCCTCGTACGCTCGGTGTGGCTTTCCCCCCCACACCAGAGCGTGACACAAACAAACCCTAGGAACAGCAAGAAGAGGAGAAATTGCAGGAAGTGGTATAACAGACATAAGACTGAACACTTCAGGAGGCCTGCTGGGAGCAGAGAGGCTGGCGACACAGATGGCACCATGCTACAGTTGCTGGAGGGGTGAGTGTTTCTGTGGCCATGCCTGCCAGGAGAGGTAAGACACCTATGGGCACAGTTCTATATGGGGGGCCTGTTACAGATTTTGTATTAGGGTCCATGAACAGATGTTGAAAATTAACATTACTACAGAATACTGATTTTACATCTCAGAAGCCTGTAGGCACAGATTCTATCAAACTTCATAAAAATCATTTTTTGTCATTCTACTTTTAACAAATAATATGTGCACTTTTTATTTCAGATGCATTGGGACAATTAAAAATATTGATAGCAAAGGTGTACATAGTTTTAGAATGCTGTCGTTGTGGTGCATTTCTTACAAACATTTTGCACCCTCAGCAACCTTCCCCTTGCCCCTTACCATAGAACATACATTTTTTTAAAGTTTTGTTTTTGTTTTTTTACAGTAGGATTCCATGGAAGATGTATGCGACTGTATGGCTATACAGTGGCAATGTCGCAGCCTTCCGTCAAAGGTATATTTATCAATCCTCTCTTGATGAAAAAGACAGTAACTACAGCTGTTTTTTTGGAGAAGCTTTATGAGAATTTTGGTGTAAATATCTATGATCAAGGATAAAGGAAGCAGAATGCTGTAAGTGGTCATTAAGTTATACTGATAACAGTAGTAGCTACTATGGGGTAGTAATTCTGCTTTTCCAAAATTTTCATTTATTAAGACCGGCGTTTTTGAAGCTGGTTTTAATAAGCCCTTAAGCTGGCCATGGATCCGCCAAAGTTATGAAGAGGCATCGGCCACCACATAACTTCGGCACATCCTGCGCCGGCCAAAATGTAAGCCAGCTTCCTTGCTGGCTTAAACTTAGACCATTTTCTACGCCTAAAACAGATGTAGAGAATTATGAACGAGATGGACAGTTTTTTAGACCTCGCATGAGCAGGGAAACATTGCAGATTGCAGCACAAATAGCCTTTGTAAATAACCCCATATGTCTCTACACATTCTGAAATATCCCTAGATGAGTTACACATGGTGACAATCTTTAGTAAAAAAAATATATTTTGGGTTCTTCTGTAGAATGTAGTACATTCTATATGTGTTTGCATGAGACTGTATCAGATTTGTGTTATTGGAGTCCCTCTGGAAATTCTTGGAAAGCATCTGAATAATTACAGCTATCACCATACAATTGCAGTGGCCAGGTTTGGGACGGCTCCAACGCTATGCTGAGTCTTCCGGACACTGTCAAAGTGTCACCATGTGTTGCTGCTCTCCAGAAGGGATGGTAAGGCATGGTGCACCCCAGTGGGAAATAAGTCCAGAGAGTCAAGGTCTGCAGTAAACCAGTGTGCTTCTTTACTGGAGGAATTCAGGTGACAAAACAGTACAGGCAATGCATAGGACTGGCTTCAACAGTCTTCACCCTAGCAGAAGAGGGGTTTGATGCTGAGGAAAGGCCTGAGCTAGCTGTCCCTCTCTCTCTTCAGAAGGCTGGTACCCTGGTCCAAGGCTGGTGATCCAGGGTCTGTGGCAGCGTAATCCTGTCTCAGCGTCTTCTTCAGGTCACTCAGCAGTCTTGCAGAGTCTCCTCTTCCAAGCACTGTTCCCTAACTGCAGAACACTAGGGGCTCTGACTGTTCTCCTTATATACCATTTCTAGCTAGACTGGAACCTTCTAGTTAGACGGGTGGAGTAGAGAAACTCAGCCCAAAAAATTACCAATCCCATCTGGCATAGACTTACATTAGAGCTTCAATGCTACTCAATGGCAATGACACAGCGGTTTTTCTGTATGGTTTTGGTGGTAAAGTTTGGCTTTTTTCCCTCCAAAACAAACTCTTCTTTAAAGGGGTTTTGCCATCACAGACAATGGGGGCATATCACTAGGATATTCCCCCATTGTCTGATTGGTGCAGGTCCCTATAAGAGCCCACAGGAGTAATAAATTCCCCTATAGTGTCTGCAGTAGTTCTCCTGCCTCTTATAATGGTCCAAGTATTTATAAAGACCTCTTGCAGTGCCCCATAATGATGCTCTGTAGTGTACCCTGTATTATAATGCCCCCTGGAGTGCCACTAGCTAAAAGATCCTACCTCCCCCAATGGTGCCCATATATAATGCCCTCTGTATGGATAATATATATAATGCCCAGCCCCCTTTGAATTTTTAGTATATATTATGGCACCCTCTGCATTACTAGTGTATATATATATATATAATGGCCCCCTCTGTATTATTATTATATATAATGGACCCCACCGTATAATAATTATTTTGATTATTAGATAATGCCCCCTCTGTATTATTAGTATATATAATTGTCCCCCTCTGTATAATTAAAATGGTAATGACGAACAAAATGGTAACAATGTTTTGAACTTTTGACTTTCAGGCTCCATATCTCACCATCCACTACAGCTTCGAACATGAGACTACCATCATTTTATAGACAATCGTCTTGGCAGATTTTAGTTATGTAACTGCATTCTTACTGTTTTGCTCCGACAAATCTAAATTTTACTTTTTATTATTTATTTTATAAATTCACCTTTGGCTTCCAACACTGCCTGAATCCTTCTGGGCATGCTCTCGGTCAGGAGTGGACTGGGAACTTAAAGTGGCCCTGGAAAAAATACTAAAAGTTGGGTCCAAATTGATGGAAAGCAGGGCCAACAATACCATATTGTGGCACATTATACCATCCCAACAGAGCCAAATACCACAGTCCATCACAATATACTGTCATCAGCACAAAATACATCCCAAAAAACTTCCATTGGGAGGCTGTGAGGAGGGCCGATGTGGCCACCTGGGCATCGGGCCACCGGGGAAATTTCCCTGTAAGATCTATGGCCAATCCGCCCTTGCTCTCGGTCAGATTCAAGCATGTCTCGACCAAAATCTGTTCCCAGATCTCTTCTACACGTTACCAATGTTGGTGCATACTGGTTGAATCACTTGGGTACGAATACAGCTTTTTCTTCAACTCTACCCACAAGTGTTCGACTGGGTTGAGGTCTGAGGACTGTGGTGGCCAATCCAGCACCTCTACTTCATTGTCACTAAACCATTTCTTCTCCAATCTCAACGTATGCTTCGGGTCATTGTCCTGCTGGAGCCAGGGGTGGACTGGGAACTTAAAGTGGCCCTAGAAAAAATGCTAAAAGTTGCCCCATTTTGTAGTCAGGTCTGAACTGATGGAAGACAGGGCCAAAACAAGTAGGCGAGGCCAGCAATACCATATTGTGGCACATTATACCACCCCAACAGAGCCAGATATCACAGTCCATCACAAAATATTGCAACCATCAGCACAAAATACATGCCCAAAAACTTCCACCATGAGGAGGGCTCAAACACCCCCTGGGTATCGGCCCACCAGGAAATTTCCCTGTAAGGTCTATGGCCAATCCACCCCTGGCTGGAGCACTATGTTGTCTTTCATACCCATAGTACTCTAGTGAATGAAGTAAGTCATCTTGTAGGATGCTCACATATAGCTTAGATTTGAGACCACCATCGATCCTGGTCAAGTATCCAATGCCTTTGGTTGTGAAACAATCCCATATCATCAGACTTCCTCCACAAACCTTGACAATTCCTTCAGTTTCTCATTCCGTTACCCCCTTTTCCTTTGTTTCTTCCAGACCCATTTGTACCCATCAGAGCCCACTGACTTTCATCTCATCACTCCAAATCACCTGATTCCAATTTTTTACTTTCCACTGTTCATACTTTTTTGCAAACTGGAGCCAACACAACTACTTCTGAAAATGAAGTTGAGGCTTCTTCACCTTTTTTTTTTCGGGCAACCATTGCAGAGTTGTGTAATGCGCATTGCAAGGTGCTTGCCTGGGCATACGAGTCTCCTGTAGATCCAATATCAAGACTAACAATGGAGAATGGTTAAAAAATTCCACAAGTATCTATGGGATGCTGGGGATAGAGGGCAACGTTGCAAAATCAAACATTAGTTATTAAAGGGAACCTGTCACCTCCAACAGACACATAAAACTGTCAGCATTACCTTATATTAGGCCCCAGTGTGTTACTAATCATGCCTTTCATCCAGTAAATTGATCTCCCTAACTTGATGAAAACTATGTTTTAATGCCCATCAGCGCGCTCTCTCCAGTCAGCTTGAAGTCAAGGGGGCAGCTGCCTCCTTGCTTCAAGTCAAGTAAAGCACGCCCCTCTTGCCAGTGATTGACATCCTTGCTGTGTCCTGCTGCACGATGCTGCGCAATCCCGGTTCCGGCTCTTACACTCAGCCGGCTTTCATCTGCGCACTGCGCAGGCCCCGGCACTTCCAGCGAGCGCGCCCGCCAGTACGCCTGCCTGCTGAGTGCAGGAGTGGGAGCCGGGATCGCGCAGCAAGAAGGAGCACACCACAGCAAGGATGTCAATCACTGGCAAGAGGGGTGTGCTTTACTTGACTTGAAGGAAGGAGGTCGCTGTCCTCTTGACTTCAAGCCTGACTGGAGAGAGCGCGCTCATGGGGATTAAAACATCGGTTTCAGCAAGTTAGGGGGATCAATTCACTGGATGAAAGGCATGATTAGTAACACACTGGGGCCTAATATAAGGTAATGCTGACAGTTTTATGTGTCTGTTGGAGGTGACAGGTTCCCTTTAAAGTTCTAATTTATGACACAGCTAAAATCACCTGATAAAATGGGCGAGTATTCACTCCTGTTTTTAAATTGTAATAAAATTTAAGGAGAACAGCGAGGGGGAATATGGTGGTGCTTGAAGGTTTAAGAACCTTTCAAATTTCACCCAAATGTACATCATATCTTTGGTGTGGTATTCAAATTACCACACCAAATAAGTGGGCAAATGTTAGACTTAGGCCCCATTCACACGACCGTATATTTGCGGGCCCGCATTACTGCGGACCCGCAAATATACGGGGGCCGCCCGGCGTTTGCTCCGCAGCGCTCGGAACACACGCCGTGTGGCCCCATTGAAAATGCCTATACTTGTCCGTGTGCACGGACAAGTATAGGACATGCTTCAAAAGAGCCGTGCCGCGGCTCCCGGCCCCATAAAGGTGAATGGGGCCGCATCTATTCCCGCATTTTTGCGGATAGATACGGCCCCATTCATACGGTCATGTGAATGGGGCCTAAGTCATTAATGTACTACTATTCCAATATCACATGTATGTGAGTGGCAAAAGTATGTGAACCTTTGATTTCAGTATCTGGTGTGACCTCCTTGTGCAGCAATAACTGCAACTAAACATTTTCAGTAATTGTTCATTAGTCCTACACATCGGCTTGGAGAAATTTTATTTCATTCCTTTGTACAAAACTGCTTCAACTCTTTTATGTTGGTAGGTTTCCTCCTGTAAACTTTTCGCTTGATATCCATGCACAATGTTTCTATTGGATTAAGGTCAGGACTTCGACTTGGCCATTCTGCCAATTAAAGGGGTTCTGTAGTTCATTAAAACTGATGATCTATCCCCTGCATAGATCATCAGCATCTGATCGGCGGCGGTCCGACACCCGGGACCCCCGCCGATCAGCTGTTTGAGAAGGCAGCGGCGCTGCAGGAGTGCCACGGCCTTCTCTGTGTTTACTGCAGGCCCAGTGACGTCACGACTAGTATCACTGGCCTGGGCGGGGCTAAGCTCCATTCAAGTGAACAGAGCTTAGCTCCGCCCAGACCAGTGAAACTAGTCGTGACGTCACTGGGCCTGAGGAAAACACAGAGAAGACCGCAGCGCTTCTGCTGCGCCGCTGCCTTCTCAAACAGCTGATCGGCGGGGGTCCCGGGTGTCAGACCTCCGCCGATCAGATGCTGATGATCTATCCAGGGGATAGATCATCAGTTTTACAGAACTGCAGAACCCCTTTAACTATATTTATTTTCTTTAACCATTCTTTGATAGAGCAACTTGTGTGCTTAGGGTCGTTGTCTTGCTGCATGACCCACATTCTCATGAGATTCAGCTTGCAGATGTCCAAACACCTTTCTTTAGAATTTGCTAGTATAATTCAGAATTCTTTGTTTCATTAATGATAGCAAGCCATCATGGCCCAGATGCAGCAAAACAGGCCCAAACCATGACATTACCACCACTGTGTGAGGTTTTTATGTTGGAATACAGTGTTTTCCTGTCTCAAAATATAACACCTTATTTAAAGCAGTTCTATTTTGATCTTGTCCATCCACAAACCATTGTTCCAATAGCCTTCTGGAATGTCCAGGTGATCCTTAAGAAACTGCAGATGGACATCAATGTTAGTTTTGGAGAGCAGAGGACTTCTTTTTGCAATCCTGCCATGTACACCATTGTTCTTCAGTGTCCTCCTGATGGTGGAGTCATGAACATTAACATTATCTAATGTGAGAAAGGCTTTTAGTTGCTTAGAGTAGTGGTTTATAACCTTTTCACACCAAGTATGCCCTAGAGTTCAAACCAGGAGCAAATGTGGTGCCAATATTCAAAATGAGGTTAAAAACAGACCCTGAAAACTACAGGCCGATACATTTAATCTGTTTCTATCTGTCATGGGTAAATATGGGTAAACTGTTTGAAGGTATGCTGTCTTGGAGTACCTGAATGAATATAAATAAGTGAATAACACTGTATCAGCATGGCTTCATGGAATCAATCATGTCAACTAATTTAATCAGTTTCTATGAGGAGGTAAGTTCTAAACTTGAACAGGGTGAGTCAATGGTTGTCATTCATCTTGACTTCTCCAAAGAATTTGATAGTGTGCCACATAAAAGTTTAGCACACAAAATGAGAATTCTTGGACTGGGGGAAAATGTATGTATGTGGGCATGGGTGTAGCAAAAGGCTCATGGGCCCTGGTGCGAGAGTTCAGCTTGCCCCCCCCCCCCTTCCCTCAGTGCTTTGTGGCCAGGGGAAAGGAAGTCTGAGGTAAAAATTGAAATGACACCTCTCTTGCCCCATACCAAATTCTTGACCTAAAGTCCTCCCTCCAGCCAGAGGTGTAACTTTACCAGCATGCACTTCCTATAGTACTGGTGTCTTCTTCATGAATAACTAAAAAAACGGAACCGTTGTGCCCATAGACATGTATTAGGGCGGAGCAAAGCAGAATGCCTCTTAAAGGTTTCCATTTTGCATTCCATCCCAAAATTCCATTATATTCCATTATAACGCTGTTATAACGGAACCCTGTAACAGAATTTATAACGAGAATGTGAACCTGCCCTAAATTGATTTCAACTCCAAATGTCACAGTTTTATTGTATAGAGGTTACATACAAAATGTAGACTGGAGTGAGATTACAAATCAAATATGGAGTCGATTAATTTCAGTTAGTCATAATATATATCAGTATGCGTATTATACTATACCCCTGTGTAAATATAACGCAAATAGTTACGAGGAAAAAATAAAATAGAATAAAACAAAACAAATTCCATTTGATAGAGATTAATCAGTCTACTCGATATGATTAACTAGACCCAATGTAATACTTGTTTACTTTCACACCAGCATTTTTGCAGGATCCGCCATGGATCTGCAAAAACGCTTCCAAGACTGATCAGTTTTTCCCTAATGCATTCTGAATGGAAAGGGATCCGTTCAGAATGCATCAGTTTTGCTTCAGTTCAGTCAGCATTCGCTTTGGAGGCGGACACTAAAACGCTGCTTGCTGCGTTTGGTGTCCACATGATGAAGCTGAGCCAAACGGATCCATCACAATGTAAGTCAATGGGGACGGATCCTTTTTCTCAGACACAATAGAAAACGGATCCGTCCCCCATTAACTTTCATGACGGATCCATCTTGGCTTTTTAACGGTTGTATTATCATGATGGAACCGTTTTTGCTGATCCATGACGGATCCAGCAAAAACGCTGGTGTGAAAGTAGCCTTACTACTCTTGATCGTGGTGGAGGAATGTTGATCATAATGTAAAAATGCAGATTTACATTCCTACACCATGGACTCTTGTTTGTATTTTAGATGGATCCATCTTTATTATAATATTAATATACCCCAGCTGCTGGGCCCACAGCTAGGTTTATTGCTGTACTGGAGACTACTATAATTTTATTTATCTTAATATCTTACCACTAAACTTTATTTGAATATTTGTTTTGGAGTTATTTGAAGCATGTACTGTATGTATTAGTGATATATATATACAGTGCCTTGCGAAAGTATTCGACCCCCTGGAACTTTTCAACCTTTTGCCACATTTCAGGCTTCAAACAAAAAGATATAATTTTAAATATTTGGTGAATAATCAACAACAAGTGGGTCACAATTGTGAAGTGGAACGAAATTTATCGGATCATTTAAACTTTTTTTGTAATAATAAAACTGAAAAGTGGGG
The DNA here is from genome assembly GCA_900303285.1 of Rhinella marina. Taxonomy (NCBI): domain Eukaryota; kingdom Metazoa; phylum Chordata; class Amphibia; order Anura; family Bufonidae; genus Rhinella; species Rhinella marina. The sequence continues at coordinate 166,857 of ONZH01009854.1, read as the reverse complement.
CGTGCAAAATCATTCGGCCCATTTACTTTCACTCCAGAAGTTCATTGAAGATCTCTGAATGATCCAATGTTGTCCTAAATGACTGATGAAGATAAATAGAATCCACCTGTGTGTAATCAAGTCTCCGTATAAATGCACCTGCTCTGTGATAGTCTCAGGGTTCTGTTTAAAGCACAGTGAGCATCATGAAGACTAGAGATGAGCGAGCATGCTTGGCCGAGCGTACTCGGGAGCAATTTTCGAGGAGTAGCGTACGCATCTTCTAATCTGTACGCTAACGCGTACGCATCTTGTAATTTGTACGCATTAGCGAAAAAATTTATAAGATGTGTACGCATTAGTGTACAGATTATAAGATGCGTATGCATTAGCGTACAGATTATAAAATGCGTACGCTACTACTCGAAAATTGCTCCCGAGTACGCTCGGCCGAGCATGCTCGCTCATCTCTAATGAAGACCAAGGAACACACTAGGCAGGTCCGTGATACTGTTGTGGAGAAGTTTAAAGCCGGATTTGGATACCAAAAGATTTCCCAAGCTTTAAACATCCCAAGGAGCACTGTGCAAGCGATCATATTGAAATGGAAGGAGTATCAGACCACTGCAAATCTACCAAGACCCGGCCGTCCCTCTAAACTTTCATCTCAAACAAGGAGAAGACTGATCAGAGATGCAGCCAAGAGGTCCATGATCACTCTGGATGAACTGCAGAGATCTACAGCTGAGGTTGGAGAGTCTGTCCATAGGATAACAATCAGTCGAACACTTCACAAATCTGGCCTCTATGGAAGAGTGGCAAGAAGAAAGCCATTTCTCAAAGATATCCATAAAAAGTCTTGTTTACAGTTTGCCACGAGCCACCTGGGAGACACACCAAACATGTGGAAGAAGGTGCTCTGGTCAGATGAAACCACAATCAAACTTTTAGGAAACAATGCAAAATTATATGTTTGGCGTAAAAGCAACACAGCTCATCACCCTGAACACACCATCCCCACTGTCAAACATGGTGGTGGCAGCATCATGGTTTGGGCCTGCTTTTCATCAGCAGGGACAGGGAAGATGGTTAAAATTGATGGGAAGATGGATGGAGCCAAATACAGGACCATTCTGGATGAAAACCTGTTGGAGTCTGCAAAAGACCTGAGACTAGGACGGAGATTTATCTTCCAACAAGACAATGATCCCAAACATAAAGCAAAATCTACAATGGAATGGTTCAAAAATAAACGTATCCAGGTCTTAGAATGGCCAAGTCAAAGTCCAGACCTGAATCCAATTGAGAATATGTGGAAAGAGCTGAAAACTGCTGTTCACAAACGCTCTCCATCCAACCTCAAAGAGCTTGAGCTGTTTTGCAAGGAAGAATGGGCAAGAATTTCAGTCTCTAGATGTGCAAAACTGATAGAGACATACCCCAAACGACTTGCAGCTGTAATCACAGCAAAAGGTGGCGCAACAAAGTATTAATGCAATGGGGCCGAATAATTTTGCACGCCCCACTTTTCAGTTTTATTATTACAAAAAAAGTTTAAATGATCCAATAAATTTCGTTCCACTTCACAATTGTGACCCACTTGTTGTTGATTCTTTGCCAAAAATTTTAAATGTTATATCTTTTTGTTTGAAGCCTGAAATGTGGCAAAAGGTTGAAAAGTTCCAGGGGGCCGAATACTTTCGCAAGGCACAGTATATATATATATATATATATAGAATAAATAATTCCACAGCACCACCATAAATTGTGTCAAAAAAGGTGTTTATTACACCAGAGCTAATATAGGTAATAAACACCTTTTTTGGCACAATTTATGGTGGTGCTGTGGAATTATTTATTCTATATTCTTGCACTGGACCAAGTTCTAGCCGCGGGCACACCATTACCTTTACTACTACGCAGTGCTGCTTTCATTATTTTTTATATATATATATATATATATATATATATATATATATATATATATACACACACATTTTCGCTGGTCTGTTCCTGATTTATTTATTGACAATATTAATAAATATAGTTCTGATACAGTCAATTTATACCTTGAGTACCTTACTATAGAATAGTACTCTCCTTTTGAGGTCTTCCAGTTTAATTATCATTTAATTTTTATTCTTAAATGTCTACAGCAAGTTATTCTGATTATTTTTGCAATATACTTTGTTTGTTTTGTTTGATTTTCTACTTTTTACAGCAGTGAGTTGCTATGGAAAACCTGTCTTCACTGTTCAGCACAGCGCAGTACTGAACAGTGACGACACTCCCTCCTATATCTCTGCCTCCCTCCTATATCTCTAAAACTGGCTATATATTCTGCCCTGTCTGGCTGACATCAGCACACTATCAGTAGGGAGTGTTGACAGTGTACGGGTGATCATTCTGCCTGGCGCCTAGCCGCAAAGCAGGAGATTGGGCAATGATCTTGTGCATCTCCTGGTGGCTAGTTAGTGACACAGCTGCCATTAATGAAAACTATTGCCCATGGAGAGGAAGGAATGGTGTCAAAGCTCTCGTCACCCACATGGCCATTTCAATGTTCAAATTAAGCCCCTGTGATTGACAGCTGTACAAGGGTTGAGAAGGGTTGAGTAGTACTAGTCTAGGTGGAAGAGGACCCAAGGATAGGGCCAACTCTTTCTGTGTATATCTCTGCCTGTAAATGGTCTTTTTTTTAAATTGAGAACAGAGAGATGCCAATGCAAGAAACCACAGAAGATCTACACATCTGGTATAATATCAGCACAACAGTTAGGTGCGTCGTCTTCATGGAAATGAATGTCTTCAGAAAAGATGAAATGAAGGCAGAGGGTGACACAATGTATTACTGCACAGATAACTAATACCAGATACAAAAATATGTAGCAGTGAAAGGCGCAATATTCCCATGAAAAGCAAAGATTCTCTTGTAATAAGGCCAGAAATGAAAGCAAGTCAAGGAAGTCAAACAGAATGTACAACCATATTATTTATAGCAAAGTTTCTGGCAAAAGGTCAAACAAGTGAACACAGAGCATAAATCTGCGAAAAAGTCTCATGCTCATTATATTAGTAAAAGATTCCAGTGGTGAGCCCAATACCAAAGGTCAGGCAAAAAATCTGCTTTGTAGCAGTGTAAACATTTCATAGAAGTCTCAAACAAAATTATATTTCACATAGCTGCATTCTAAGAAATACATTATTGTAGCTCAGTTGTACAGGCAATCAACATAGTAAATGATCAAATGTGTATAAAAATACAACACACATTACTAATCACATGCAAAAAAAAATATACAGATACTGGTCACAGTGATATCTACTGCACTCAGCTATAAGAAAAAAACTCATAAGTCTCCATAAATAGGAACTGTTATAACCACTTAATGACCAATGGTGTGTGGTCATTGTGGGGCTCTAATCCAGAGTGTCGCCTGTTGCCAGGGACAGGTGAACATGTGGAAAAGACGTTGGGGGTCATTTATCAAACTGGAGTAAAAATAGAACTGGCTTAGGGCTCGTTCACATCACCGTTAGGGCTTCCGTTCAGGCTTTCCGTTATAACATCGTTATAACGGAAAGAAACGGAATCCCTAGGACGGACATCAAAACGGACACCTTTAAGAGGCATTCCGTTTTGATCCGTCATAATAGAAGCCTATGGGAAAGCATAACGGATCCGTCTGGATGCCGTTATGCTGGACGGAAAACAAAGTCCTGTCGACAAGTTGGGACAAGTTGTACTTTCTAATGGTACCATTGAATATTGCATACGATGTAGTGGGAAGTTGTACTTGCATCACCCCGCTGATCTGTTGTTTGAAGAGAATGAACGCTGCCTTCTCTGGTCTGTTCACCTGCTCACAGCAGCAATTGCAGTGGTGAGCAGTGTAATTACAAGTATTGCATCCTCTTTCACTTCTATGGGACAGCTCTGTCTGTTCAAGTGAATACTACAGAGCCGTCACATAGAAATGAATGGGGGCTCAATACTTGTTATTACATCTGCTCAGGACTGCAATTGCTGTGGTGACCAAGTAAATAGAGCAGAGAACCCAGCGCTCATATGAGTAGGAAGTCAGAACCCCGCTGATCTGATATTGATAACCTATCCTGACCTATCCTCTGAATCTCCCATAGAAATGAAGGCATCAGCTGCATGTGCGACCAGCCGTTCCGGTCATTTCAGGGGGCCTGCAGGGGGTAGGGGGCCCCTGTTCTCGTGATCAGTGGGGGGGGGGGCACAGTGGTTGGAACCCCACCAATCAGATAGTTATTACCTATCCTAGATAGGCAGCACGGTGGCTCAGTGGTTAGCACTGGTGCCTTGCAGCGCTGGGGTCATAGGTACAAAACCGACCAAGGACAACATCTGGAGTTTGTATATTCTCCCCATGTTTGAGTGGGTTTCCTCCGGGTACTCTGGTTTCCTCCTACATTTCAAAGACTTACTGATAGGCACTTAGATAGTGAGCCCCATTGGGCTATATAAATAATAAATCCTGTGCGTAAGGGATAACTTTAACTTACTGAAATACCTCATTAAAGACTTGACATCCACCATACATGTACGACGGATATCAGGAAGGAGAAGTAATGTGTACAAAAGGAAGTAGCAGCGTCACTACGTACCTCTGTTGGTCCTGGCAATCACTTGAAATCAATATTAATAATATTTTAGTATCAATAACTCTCATGCACACAACTATAGACATGGTTAAAACCACCCCTTTGCATTTACAGGAACTATCCTCACTCCCTGAACTCCATCTTTAAAGGGGTTCTGTAGTTCTTTAACCCCTTCCCGACGGCGCTGGTGCGGTGCGGGGACATGACGCCCGCTCGCAGGTGCGGCGGGCGTCATGGCCGGCAAGTCTCTGCTGTTTCTAACAGCAGAGACTTGCTGCTACTTACCGCCATCGGCGGCGTCTTCTAGGGCCTTCTGATGCCATCGGCGGTGTCTTGCTGGGCTTTTACATGCCGTGATCACACGCGTACGCTTCCGGGTGGTGTACAGACGCATCGAGTGGCCAATCGGGGTGTCTGTACACCATATGAAAACTGTAATCCTCGCTGGTGAGGATTACAGTTTTCAAAGTGCAATTCTTATTCTGGCCACTAGATGGCAGGCCAGGATAAGAAATGAGCAATTCATGGATTTATCTCAGTCTAGTAAATCCCTGATTGCTCATAAAGAAAAAAAAAAACACAATATATCAGCTCATATTTGAGCTTAAAAATAGTCAGAAAAAAATAAAAAAAAATGTTAAAAAATATATAAAAAATAAAAAATATATAAAAGTTCAAATCACCCCCCTTTCCGTATAATGAAAAAATCAATACCTAAATAACAATAAATATAGACATCATGGATATCACCATGACCAAAAACGCCCGTACTTCAAAAAAAATTCAATACGGCGAATTGTGTGGCGGAAAAAAGCATCCAAATGGCGATTTGCCGTTTTTTGTTGCTTTTTTTCTAAAAAAAATTAAATAAAAAGTGATAAAAAAGTCATACACACCCCAGAATGGTATCAATAAAAACTTCAGATCGCCCCGCAAAAAATGAGCCCCCATACAGCTCCGTACACATAAATACCAAAAAGTTATAGGGGTCAAGATATGACAAGGAAAAAAAAAAGGGCAACTTTCTAATTATTTTATCACTATCAAAACGCAGGAAAAACTATACATATTAGGTATTGCCGGATTCGTACTGACCAGTAGAATGAAAGTAACTGGTCAGTTTTAATGCACATCGAACGCTGTAAATAAGAAACCTGTAGAACTGTAGATGAATAGGGTTTTTTTTGCAATTTCACCCGATTTGGAATTTTTTTCCCGCTTCCCACTACACCATATGCAATATTAAATGGTGGCGTTGGAAAGTACAACTTGTCCCGCAAAAAACAACAGCTATCTGAACTGAAAAATAAAACAGTTATGGCTGTTTGAAGGCAGGGAGCGCAAAACGAAAATGCATAACCGAAAAAACCTCCGGGGGTGAAGGGGTTAAAACTGATGATCTATCCTCTGGATAGATCATCAGCATCTGGTCGGCGCCGGTCCGACACCCCCGCCGATCAGCTGTTTGAGAAGGCAGCGGCACTGCAGGAGCACAGCAGCCTTCTCTGTGTTTACCGCAGGCCAGTGACGTCACGACTAGTATCACTGGCCTGAGCGGGGCTAAGCTCTGTTCACTTAAATGGAGCTTAGCCCGCCCAGGCCAGTGATACTAGTCGTGACGTCACTGGGCCTGCGGTAAACACAGAGAAGGCCGCGGCGCTCCTGCAGCGCCGCTGCCTTCTCAAACAGCTGATCGGCGGGGGTCCCGGGTGTTGGACCGCCGCCGATCAGAGGTTGATGATCTATCCTGAGGATAGATCATCAGTTTTACAGAACGGCAGAACCCCTTTAATGATCGGGAGGAGCATTGCTGAGCTGCTTTAATGGATCATAGAGAGATCTGCGCAACAGAACAGTGACATCTGCATGGTGGTCTCTATCTCATATGTGGGCTAAGCTCTGTAATCAGTGCATGGAGAAAATATGAAGGTGTTCCGCTTCCAGCTTCCAGTTATAGCCATGACAATGCTGGAGCCTGGAGAGGTGAGTAATCACTGAACCCCAGATGAGAAGAATTAACCCATACACTGCCCTCTACCAGTGATTTAAATGTAACTATTTGACCACCTTAGGTAGTCCTTATATGAACCCCTTCAGTGGCCTATACCACTAGTTAGACTGTCATTAACCCATTATCTGCCCTTGATCAATAAGTCTACCAAGAATAACCCACCCTTCACTGCTGTAGACCACCAGGTATAATGCCACTAACTCGTTAATTGCCCTAAACCATAAAATATACTGATATTAATCCTTTCCATACACTAGACTACCAAGGATTTTTACACTAATTTTTTACACTAATTCCCTTATTGTCCTTGATCACTAGGGATCACTAGGGATAAATCTAAACTAGATTACCAGGTTTACTGACATTATTTGCCTTCACTACCCTAGACCACCAGAAATGTAGACAGTAACCTTCACTGTGCTATGCCTGGATTATGTTTAATACTATTCATCTGGATGCTATATTGTCCTGTATATCTGGATGCTTTCTAGGTAATTAGGGTGCTCCATGTTAATATTTTATATGCATATTGCACAAAAGGGCCGAAAGGGTACACCTAGCCTTTCGGCTGCCTGAGGCAGAAACTGAAACGGCACCCAACCCCCAATGTCAATTTTCTAACCTAACCCCTTCCCTCCAGCCCTACTGTTAAAGACATACTTGGAAAACATTACATACAGAGCTACAAAACATACTGTGCCCACTGTGCTTCCCAATACTAAACTGCAGTAACAAATAATCCCCCTTCCGCTCCTCCCCTCTTGCCCCTACCTGGTGCTACCTGAGGCAATCGCTTCACCTCGCCTCATTGGTGGTGCACCCCTGATTGCACAAACTGCCCCACTCACTAGCTAAGTAGGCTTATAGGAAACATGGCCAGGTGTCTAAGCCGCTGAGTATTGCAGAACATTGTGGTGGCTTTCCAGGCTGGAGCAGCTTGTCCTTTCTCTTCTATTAGCAGCTCTGCCCTGGGACTGGAAGACAAGGGTGCACACTCCTAGCATACCTGTGTCAGTAGGGTGGGAAGGGAGCCATGCTGGTCTAGCCTGTCCATACAAACAGCAAAGATCTGTAGTGTCATTCCTCAGAGCATTTCTGGTTGTACAGATGGACAAGCAGCTCTTCCTGGCAGATAGCCACAGTGACAGTGCGCCTTACTTATTTCATAATGAATTTAAATTAACCCTCTCTCAGAGAAAATCCTGCTTATGCCCTGGCATATATTACACACACGCATGCTGGAAAAACTAGAGAAACTAATAATTCATCTAGGTGACAACTGGAAACATGATGTCAAGCATCAAATATCTTAGAAGCATCTGAGCTATACTTGAAGTACTTGGGAAACAAGTTGGTAAAAACTACAAAGCCATGTCCGTCCGACACTTTCACCATTGTTCATATGTGTCATGTACTCAGACCGCTGGTTCTCCTAAGATCCATACTAAAAGATGACAGCTATCTATGAATGGACACTCATGCTGGAAAGGTTGTTAACTGTTAGGACCAACCACAGACTTAGGTAGAGTGCTTTATAATTTCTATTTTGCCATTAGTTTCACAATTGTCCATATGTAATGCATAAGCATGTTTTACATTGCATTCTGTTTCGATTAATGTTGAGTGAATCAAAGCCAACCGAACTGACTTCAATCCAAATCTCAGGAAAAATTTGATTTGCTACAAAGCCGCCAAATTTCCTTGCGCGTCATGGTAACAAATCTATTTCTCCTGAAATGGTGGTAAAAATAAAAAAATACATACTCACCTCATCCATTTGCGCGTGAAGAGGCTATCGCGGCCATCTTGATGAAACCATGCATCAGTGATGACGTCTCCACCCTCCGCCAGAGTGATGTCATTACATCACTCTGATTTCAATTAAGATGGTCACGATGGCCTCTACGTGAGCAAAAGGGTAAGGTAGTTAGTTATTACCCTGATTAACCCCTGAAAGGCCTAAATTGTAGCCTCAAATGCCGCGATCAGCAATGAATGCAGTATTTGAGGGTTGAATGAAGGGGGCGGTGCAATCACTGCTCCTCATCATTGCATTCGCTACATACAAAGGAAAGCGCTTCATGATGTAAATGTGATGCTTCTTTGTAAAATACGGCGAAGCAGCCGAATCTAATTTTTAATAACTTCGCTCATCTCTAGTTACAATGACACCGCTTATATTATTGTTGTTGTTCTCAATATGAATATAAATGAAACTAAATGCTGTTATATGCATGCTTTTCTTGATATTGTTTTGAAGAATTCCAGCTTAAAAATAATACCGGTAATTGTCTCAAAGTTTTCTAAAACATCTTTTTATTGTTTAGCTAAAATCAGATGTTGGCAGCAAAAAGATTGCTACAAAAATCTACATTGACTGCTGTGAAGTACTAATAAATCTATGAGCATGGCCTGTTGTTTCCAATATTTCTTTTGCCAAAAAATCCGCAATTGAATCCCTGATAATGAAGCATCCTCTTTTTGGGATCCGTTGAATCTTTTTTTCAAAAAATATTTAAAAAAAAAAAAACACTTTTCTTAATATTATTGAAATTGAAAGGAGCCATTAAAGGGAACCTGTCATGTTGAACATGGTATCTGAGCTTTAGGCACCATGTTATCAAGCAGGAGGAGTTGAGCAGATTGATATACAATTGTATGAGAAAAGATTTCTGTATTTCATTAATTTAAATTCCTGCTCGGGTATCACATCTGATACTTGCGGCGCAGAAGGGAGGGAAAAGGAGTACCCTTCCACTAGGGGAAGGGAGGAGTGGTGACCCCTAGCTCACCTGGCACTGGCACCTGGCTGTCCTGATGTTCCTAGACGGGCTGCTAACCCGTACGCCGATCACGTGCCTCGTCCCTGGCTTATCCTGAAAAAAGGCCTAGGTAGTGAGTAGGATGATGGGAGCACTAGTCCTCACCACTGACACCTAGGGTAACAACAGGGAAAGGACAAACAACACAAACACAATAAACAATCCCTGAAGGGAGACAACAAACATGAGACAACAACAGGAGAGAACCGGAGATCCGATAGCACCAGTTCCAACAGCTCCACAGCAAATCCAACTCCACCATCAGAATAGAAGATCTGGTAAGAAGGTCTATATCTGGCAACAAGTGAAGCAGAAAGGAAGAATATATAGTAGCTGGGAGTGGCTGAGAACAGCTGAAAGGAAAAGCTACAGATTCCTAAATGGGACAAAAAGGATCGCAAACCTAAGCAGGAACACCTGGACCGGAATCTATTCCCACCACTAGAGGTCTCTTGAGAAACAGTGTGTTGCCACCGGCTGTGACCTTCTGAACCCAGGCACAATATTGTCAGTGATAGGTCGTGACACCCTTGTGACATCGGGTTCCCTTTAACAAATCTTTTCTTGAATTAACTTTTTTTTTCCAAAAGTGCTCATGTCGAAGCATATTATTCTGTGAAAAAATTCAAATAATGAAGATTTTTCATTGCTACAAGGTTGCATAGTTAACATCGTATAGCGTGAAACTGTCCATGTTCTTTATAGTTATACGTTAGCCGCTGACACTTTGCTATTAACAATGACTAATAAAGACGGTTGCATTTACAATAAACATTCTTTCCTCTTCTATCCAGTTTATTTTCCTACATTGTATAATGTGTTTCATGTATTATCATTGTGCTCTTAGTTATTATGATCCATGAACGAAAACTACTAAAAGCACAAAAGCCTAAAGCCATTTAGTCACTCTGTAAATGGAACGCTACGTTTCCATAGACTGAAAATATTAACAGTGCCTCCAGTGAACTATCAGCATCAATCCATCTGAGGTGTAGGATCTGACAGTGGTTGTATATTATAGAATTATTTGTGGTCGCTGAACATATATGTGCATATATAGTTATGCCATGAAGCAGGGGCGGACACAGACAGCAGAGGGCCCCTGTGCAAAGATTGTGCCTGGGCCCCCCCACCCCCATGCCAAATTCTCAACTTAACCTATTCCCTCCTAACATTACATACAGCAATACAAAACATAGGGTGAGGCTACTTTCACACCTGAAGCACTATGATCCGGCTGGACACAGACCACAGCATGCAGAGGTTTGTGTCCCGCTGATTCTCAGCATTTTTGCCAGATTGTGGCCGGATCTCAGCCGGACCCCATTGTAGTTAATGGGGCTGGTGGGCATTCTGCATCCAGCAGTGCTGGAGTCGGTGAATTCCAGCAGGCTGTTCTCTGCTAGAACAGACTGCCAGAATTATTAACACAGATGTGAAGGTAGCCTAATACAGCGCCTCATAGCTTGTATATCCAGTGACGTCTCCTTAGATGTAGACGTTCTCTTTCCTCATCTTCTCCTTTCAGACCAGACCTCCATGATGATTTCTTTCAGCCATCTCTTCTCTCTGCACAGTTTGACAGACAGACATTAGTTTCCAACTTATCCATCATTCTCTCACCTTCTGAACACACCATCCTGCCACTTCTAATACTGCACCCAGGAAAATGTGTCCTCGACACTAATTGTGCAAACATAAAGTCCCCCAAAAATAAGGATACAAATGCCCTGTTGTGTGACAGTAAAAAATACCTCCTCTTAGTGCCCCAGTGGAGCCAATGTCCCTATAGTGCCCTCATAATGTGTGCCAATGCCCCTATTGTGTACTCAAAAAATCCTCAATGTATTAATCCAATTAATTTAAGGTCCCCATAATTTGCACCAGTAAAGAATTCTCCTATAAAGTGCCCCTAGTAGATGCCCCTCATAGTGCTCCTCCCCGTCCCATGCTGCCTGACATAATGTGCCAGTATAAAATGCCCCTATAGAGTGCCCCAAGTAGATGCCCCCATAATGCTCCTCTCCCCCCTCCCCCATAGTGCCCCCATAATGTGTGCAAGTATAAAATGCCCCTATAGTACTCATCACCACCCCCACATTGCACATATAGTTTGTGCCAATATAAAATGTCCCTATATAATGCCCTTCAGTAGACGCCCCCATAGTGCTCCTCTCCCCCCATCTGTGCCAGTATATAATGCCCCCTTGTAGATGCATCCATAGTGCTCCCCCAACTGTGCCAGTATATAATGCCCTCTTGTAGATGCCCCCATAGTGCCAGTATATAATGCCCCCTTGTAGATGCATCCATAGTGCTCCCCCAACTGTGCCAGTATATAATGCCCCCTTGTAGATGCCCCCATAGTGCCAGTATATAATGCCCCCTTGTAGATGCCCCCATAGTGCTCCCTCCATCTGTGCCAGTATATAATGCCCCCTTGTAGATTCCCCCTTGTAGATGCCCCCATAGTGCTCCCCTATCTGTGCCAGTATATAATGCCCCCTGGATCTTACCTCTTTGCTACTGCTAGGATTTGTAACTATTTAACCCTTAGAGTACCAGCGCCGTCCCCAAGTGGCCAATCTGGGTGTCTGTACACCATATGAAAACTGTAATCCTCGCTGGTGAGGATTACAGTTTTCAAACTGCAATTCTTATTCTGGCCACTAGATGGCAGGCCAGTATAAGAAATGAGCAATTCTTGGATTTATCTCCATCTAGTAAATCCTTGATTGCTCATAAAGAAATAAAAAAACACAATATATTAGCTCATATTTGAGCTTTAAAATAATCACAAAAATTTAATATAAAAGTTTAAATCACCCCCCTTTCCGTATAATTAAAAAATAAATACCTAAATAACAATAAATATAGACATTATGGGTATCACCGTGACCGAAAACGCCCGTCCTTTTAAAATATAAAAAAAAGAATTCCAATACGGCAAATTGTGTGGCGGAAAAAAGCGTCCAAATGGCGATTCGCTGTTTTTTGTCACTTTTTTTTTCTAGAAAAAAATAAATAAAAAGTGATCAAAAAGTCATACACACCCCAGAATGGTATCAATAAAAACTTCAGATCGCCCCGCAAAAAATGAGCCCCCACACAGCTCCGTACACATAAATACCAAAAAGTTATAGGGGTCAAGATATGACAACAAAAAAAAGGCCAACTTTATAATTATTTTATCACTATCAAAACGCAGGAAAAACTATACATATTAGGTATTGCCGGATTCGTACTGACCAGTAGAATGAAAGTAACTGGTCAGTTTTAATCGAACGTTGTAAATAAGAAACCCGTAGAACTGTAGCGGAATAGCGTTTTTTTTTAAATTTCACCCGATTTGGAATTTTTTTCCCACTTCCCACTACACCATATGCAATATTAAATGGTGGCGTTGGAAAGTACAACTTGTCCTGCAAAAAACAAGCCCTCATACATCTATGTAAACAGAAAAATAAAACAGTTATGGCTGTTTGAAGGCAGGGAGCGCAAAACGAAAACGCATAACCGAAAAAAACCCCGGTACTGAAAGGGTTAAAGGGCAGTGTCTTGTGTGCACAGCTCTCTCCATTCATTTTTATGGGAGTCGTAGAAACAGTTGTGCACATTTCCTTAACACCTAGATGCAGTCGCTGGTTGGTTAGACATAAATGGCACACAGCATTTTAAAGTGCACCCCCTCTTACAAAAAAAATGTATCCGTTATTATGTCATGTTGCTCCACCTAATTTGAACTGTTGAATTATTATGTGACTACAGCATGCCTAATTGCTGAAGATTATGCCACAAATGTATATGTTATGTTTTTGCATGCTATTAGAACTTGCCGCACTGGAGAGTGTTATCTGACTTGCATCCATGTTCATATGTGATATGTAATGTGATGTGTTAAATAACCTGCCAATTTGGAACATGAGCAATGGTACTTACAAGATTATTGCACTAGGTGGGTGAAATGGATTGGACATAGCTACATACTGATATAAAAAATTGCAGGCAGCCTGTGATGGCCTATTGCTGCTCTGGGGCACAGTTATACATTTAGAGACCAAAAAAAACACAAACTGCCCTATGAAAGATCGTTTACAGCTAAACATTTCTCTACGATGCACTTGAAGACATTTTGCCCAGTTGACAGACTTTGGGGTGTATCATTGGACTAAGAGAAGCAGCATGATTGTTTCAACGAATTGTCCTCCATTTAGGCTGTATAGACCTAGCTGTTAGGAGGTGTTGGAAGCAGTGGTTACATGGGGGCACACACACACATGGTTAACAGACCTGAGTGGCCCAGTCAGACCACCAATGGAGAGGATTGTTTCATCTACTGAGAAGCATGAGCAGCATTCACAGTTTTGTTGTCCACCATCCAGACACAGGTAGCACTTTCATAACACACCCCTGTCTCTGTCTGGACCCTTTCCAGACACTTAGCAGAAGAAAATTTGGTGCCATGGTGCCCATAAAGTGTCCTACCATTCACAGTCAGCCAATATCATCTTTGTTTGCAGTGATGTCATGAACAAAACCTGGACTGCTATGGACTGGAACCTATTATGCAAGCGGGTGTGGACCCACTGTGCCACTGACCAGCTGTACTCTGGAGGGGCATGACTAAGTAACTATCAGGTCTTCACTAGAGCCTCTGATGGTGAGGATAGACTTGGCTCGTTAGGGTAGTCCTGGGGGTCAGAGATACCAGTGCAAAGCACTGAGGGGAAAGAAATGGTCAGGAAGTCCAGAGTCAAGGCGGGCAGCGATATAGCAAAGTCTGTAATTGAAGTCCAAAGTCAGGGCAGGCTACAATCAAGAAAGTCAGTTTAATCGAGAAGCAGGATCTGGTACACAGTAAAGCAGAAACTTACCAAACACCTTCACAAAGGGGAATAGACAAGCTAGTGACCAAGATTGCTCAGGTGCCTTCCTGAGGGAGGAAGCGCCTTTAAATACATCCTACAGCCCAGCCATAGGCTGGGGAGATAGAGGACATTCATGTGCTGCCTCACAAAAGGAGGAGAGACACACCTGTGCATGCCCTAAGCAGGAACGAGGATGGCAGAAACACATAGCTACACTCGTGCCAGGCGTGGAGCTCTGGGCTAACAAAACCATATTATCTTTAGCAACTAATCCAGGTTCTGTTTGGGATCTGACAATGATTGGATTCGAGTATGGAGGTCTTGCAGTGAGTGTTTCAATTCTATCTTTGTTGTGGAGAGAAAACAGTGTGCCAACTGCTGTTGTGATGATCTAGGAAGCCATCCCATATGACTATCGGTGACCCCTAGTGGTGATACAAGGAACACTAACAGCTCAGTGAGGTGTCACCATGTGTTACTAGTCTCCACAGGGGATGGTAAGGCATGGTGCACCCCAGTGGGAAATAAGTCCAGAAAACCAATGTTGCCAGAAAACCAATGTGCTTCTTTACTGGAGGAACTCAAGTGCAAACCAATACAGGCAATCCACTGAGCCGGCTTCTCCAGTCTCCTCCCTGGCAGAAGAAGGTTCTGTGCTAAGGAAAGGCATTAGCTAGCTTTTCTCATCTCTCAGAAAGCTGGTATCCTGGCCAAAGGACTGTAGCTCAATCATCTGGCTTGCCCCTGGTCACAGGGTTGATGACCCAGGGCCTGTGGCAGAGTATTCCTGTATCAGCATCTTCTTCTGGTCCTGCAGTCTGGCAGAGTTTCTTCTACTGAACAATGGTCCCTTTCTGTAGACAGCTAGGGCTCTAACTGTTTTCCTTACATAGAGTTTCTAGTTGCAATTTCAGACTTTGATATACAGTCATGACCAAAAGTTTTGAGAATGACACAAATATTATATTTTCACATGATCTGCTGCCCTCTGGTTTTTATGTGTGTTTGTCAGCTGTTTTTATCACATACAGAAATATAATTGCAATCATTTTATGAGTAACAAAAGCTTATATTGACAGAATGAGTTAATGCAGCAAGTCAATATTTGCAGTGTTGACCCTTCTTCTTCAGGACCTCTGCAATTCTCCCTGGCATGCTCTCAATCAACTTCTGGACCAAATCCTGACTGATAGCAGTCCATTCTTGCACAATCAATGCTTGCATTTTGTCAGAATTTGTAGGTTTTTGTTTGTCCACCCGTCTCTTGATGATTGACCACAAGTTCTCAATGGGATTAAGATCTGGGGAGTTTCCAGGCCATGGACCCAAAATCTCTATGTTTTGTTCCCTGAGCCATTTAGTTATCACCTTTGCTTTATGGCAAGGTGCTCCATCATGCTGGAAAAGGCATTGTTGATCGTCAAACTGCTCTTGGACGGTTGGGAGAAGTTGCTCTCGGAGGACATTCTGGTACCATTCTTTATTCATGGCTGTGTTTTTAGGCAAGACTGTGAGAGAGCCGATTCCCTTGGCTGAGAAGCAACCCCACACATGAATGGTTTCAGGATGCTTTACAGTTGGCATGAGACAAGACTGGTGGTAGCGCTCACCTCGTCTTCTCCGAATAAGCTGTTTTCCAGATGTCCCAAACAATCGAAAAGGGGATTCATCAGAGAAAATGACTTTACCCCAGTCCTCAGCAGTCCACTCCCTGTACCTTTTGCAGAATATCAGTCTGTCCCTGATGTTTTTTCTGGAGAGAAGTGGCTTCTTTGCTGCCCTCCTTGAGACCAGGCCTTGCTCCAAGAGTCTCGGCCTCACAGTGCGTGCAGATGCACTCACACCTGCCTGCTGCCATTCCTGAGCAAGCTCTGCACTGCTGGTAGCCCGATCCCGCAGCTGAAACACTTTTAAGAGACGGTCCTGGCACTTGCTGGTCTTTCTTGGGCGCCCTGGAGCCTTTTTGGCAACAATGGAACCTCTCTCCTTGAAGTTCTTGATGATGCGATAGATTGTTGACTGAGGTGCAATCTTTCTAGCTGCGATACTCTTCCCTGTTAGGCCATTTTTGTGCAGTGCAATGATGACTGCACATGTTTCTTTAGAGATAACCATGGTTAACAGAAGAGAAACAATGATGCCAAGCACCAGCCTCCTTTTAAAGTGTCCAGTGGTGTCATTCTTACTTAATCATGACAGATTGATCTCCAGCCCTGTCCTCATCAACACCCACACCTGTGTTAATGGAGCAATCACTGAAACGATGTTAGCTGGTCCTTTTAAGGCAGGGCTGCAATGATGTTGAAATGTGTTTTGGGGGATAAAGTTCATTTTCTAGGCAAATATTGACTTTGCAAGTAATTGCTGTTAAGCTGATCACTCTTTATAACATTCTGGAGTATATGCAAATTGCCATTTTAAAAACTGAAGCAGTAGACTTTGTAAAAAATAATTTTTGTATCATTCTCAAAACTTTTGGCCATGACTGTACTTGTATAGCGGTCCAGTGCAAGTCTATAGGAATGACTAAGCAGTTTTTCCAGACATAAACAAGTCCTCATACATAAATAACTTAACCAGAGCTAAACCAGACAGTCAAAAGGTCAGTGTGTATTTTTCCCTCCCAAACTTTTCAATGTCCCTTATAATAACTTTGGAAGATCTCTAACTTCTCCGTGCATAAATAGAAAGTCCCAAGGTTTCTTAGTATTACCTGGGGGTGCATTAACCCTTTCCATAGTGTAGTGCAGATATAGTGCAGTAACGGTGCAAATGAATACAGGATATACAGTTAGGTCCATATATATTTGGACAGAGACAACATTTTTCTCATTTTTGTTCTGTACATTACCACAATGGAATTTGAACAAAGCAATTCAGATGTAGTTGAAGTTCAGACTTTCAGCTTTAATTCAGTGGGTTGAAAAAAAATGATTGCAAAAAAATTTGAGGAACTAAAGCAATTTTTAAACTCAATCCCTTCATTTCAGGGGCTCAAAAGTAATTGGACAAATTAAATAATTGTAAATAAAATGTTAATTTCTAATACTTGGTTGAAAACCCTTTATTGGCTATGACTGCCTGAAGTTTTGAACTCATAGACCTCACCAGACGCTGTGTTTCCTCCTTTTTAATGCTCTGCCAGGCCTTTGCTGCAGTGGTTTTCAGTTGCTGTTTGTGGGCCTTTCTGTCTGAAGTTTAGTCTTTAACAAGGGAAATACATGCTCTATTGGGTTCAGATCAGAAGACTGACATTCAAGAATATTCCATTTCTTTGCTTTAATAAACTCCTGGGTTGCTTTGTCTTTATGTTTTGGATCATTGTCCATCTGTATTATGAAACACCAACTAATCAGTTTGGCTGCATTTGAGCATCCAGTGTGTCTCTGAAAATTCCAGAATTCATCCAGCTGCTTCTGTCCTGTGTCACATTATCAATAAACACCAGGAACCCAGTGCCACTGGCAGCCATGCATGCCCAAGCCATCACTCTGCCTCCGCCTTGTTTTATAGATGATGTGGTATGCTTTAGATAATGAGCTGTACCATGCCTTTGCCATACTTTTATCTTTCCACCATTCTGGTAGAGGTTGATCTTGGTTCTCCTTCTTTCCTTCTCTCAGGATTTACCAAACTGTAGATTTTGCTGCTCCTAATAGTGTAGCAATTTCTCAGATGTTTTTTTTTTCTGTTTTCACAGATGAAGGATGGCTTGTTTCACCTGCATAGAGAGATCCTTTGACCGCATGTTTATTTCCCAGCAAAATCTTCAAAATGCAATCACTACATCTCAAATCAACTCCAGGCCTTTTATGTGCTTAATTCAGAATGAAATAATGAAGGAATTGCTCACACCTGGCCATGAAACAGCCTTTGAGTCAATTGTCCAATTACTTTTGGTCCCTTTAAAAACAGGGTGCTGAAACTCCTAAACCCTTCATTCCCTTATAATGTGGATACCCTCAAATGAAAGCTAAAAGTCTGAACTTAATGTCCATGTCCATTATATAACTATAACTTAAATATGTTTTAGTAAACAGGTAAAAAAAAACAACTTTGTGTCTGTGTCCAAATATATATGGACCTAACTGTATTACAATAAACATATAAAATGTGGTTCAATGATAGAAAAGAGTATAAGTACATACAACAGCACAAATCAGTATTCATATGTGGGGTGTTGCCATATTCAGGAAAAAACATGTAACAAATTTTTGGGTGCATTTTCTCTTGTTATCCCTTGTAAAAATAAAAAAAAATCTGCGAATAAAGCTAAATTTTATTAGGAAAAATGTAATTTTTAACTTTCACAGGCAATTGTCTCTAAATTCTATGCTTGTTTGTTGAGGATGTTTAGGCAAAACACGTCACATTTGTCTATATTCTGTTTAAGGCAATAAAGTGAAGATTTGTTAGCAACAAAGGGCGACTGTTGATTCACTTCTTTTACTTGGATGTATGGGCCTGCAACCCAGTATACGAGCACCACCACCTTCTTCCAGAGTGCCGACTCTCTAAATGCTATGACATGACTTTGAGGTTAAAGCACTCATTATACACCTCAGTAAATTCCTAATAATTTCCAAATTGGGGCCACTTTTTGGGGATTTTCAGTATAGAGGTACCTCTAGAGGGTCTCTTCAAATGCAACATGGTGCCTGAAAACCATTCCTGCAAAACCTGCTCTCTAAAAGGTGCCCAATCCATACAGCAGTTTATAACCACTTATGGTGTGTTGCCATATTCATGAAAAAAACACTTAATAAATCATGGGGTGTTTTCTTTTACACCTTGAAAAAAATTAAAAAATTGTGGCTTACCCAACATTTTATTGGAAGAAATTAAATTTTTCATGTTCACAGCCAAGTGTCTCTAAATTCGATGAAACGCCTTTAGAGTCAAAGCGCTCACGCCACCCCTTGATAAGTACGTTTATGGATGTAGTTTCCATAAAGGGGTCACTTTGAGGTATTTCTACTGTAGGGGTACCTTAGAGTCTCTTCAAATGGGACACAAAAACATTCTAGCAAAATCTGCCCTCGAAAAACCATATGGTGCTCCTTCCCTTCTTAGCCCTGCCATGTGCCCATTCAGCAGTTTATGACCACACATGGGATGTTTCTGTAAACTCCAGAATCAGGGTAATCAATGTTGAGGTTTGTTTTGCTGTTAACCTTTGCTATATTAAAGGAAACAAACGGATTCAAATTGAAAATCTGCATAAAAATAACGTTTTGGAATTTCACCTCCATTTTGTTTTAATTCATGTGGAACACATAAAGTTTCTAAAATCAGTTTTGAATAATTTGAGAGGTGTCATTTCCAAAATGGGGTCATTAATGAGTGGTTTATATTATGTAAGCCCCTTCAGAACCAAATTGGTTCTTAAACAAAGTCGGTTTTAGAAATTGTTCTGAAAATTTAAAAAATTGCTTCTAAAATTCTAATCTTTCTAATGTCCTAAAAAATTAAAATAAAATGTACAAAATGATTCAAACAAAGTAGACTGATGGCGAATGTTAATTAATAACTATTTTCTGAGGTATCATTATTTATTTTAAAAACAGAAAAAATAAAATGTAGAAAATTGCTAATGTTTGGATTTATTTAAAAAAAAAAATTCCACTAAAGTGAAGTATGTGTCAGGGAAAAAAATCTCAGAATTGCTTGGAAAAGTAAAGCATTCTAAAGTTATTACCACAATAAGTGACACTATTTGCAAAAATTAGGCTCTGTCAGGAAGGTGAAAACTGGCTATGTTTGGAATGAGTTAAGCGGGAACCACTCAAGAAACACCATCCTACAAAAATATTATTATGCAAGTGTAAAACCTGCAGTGGTGTTACCACTGCTACAACCTGCTACTATCTTTTATGATCTAACCTAAATGCCATCTTATGTATTTTTGTCCAGGTCCTCTACACTGTACATTCCTAATCTTGTTATGCAACTGTGTATTACATGTAATGTGCCTGGTTCACCAGCAGGTGGCAGCGTAAATGGCATAGCTATACTATGATAGATAAGATAGAATGGAGCTCACCATTCCATTCTCTCCCCCCCCCTTCCCCTTGGGGCAGAAGTGGGCCTGTCCTGCTTGCTCCCAGAAGGAGGGGTGGCTGTTCTAGATTATTCCAGTTTAGACTCCATGTTGGAGCTGACAGGACACTAACCTATTCCTTGGCTGAAACTAAGTCAGACTAAAGAGTGGAATGCAGCATAAAGAAGGAATCAAAGTTACTAAGCTAGCCTGTCAGCACAGCAGAGATAAAGAGTTGAGTTTGCCTGCCAGTTCATGCTAAAGCCTGCTGGAACCAAGACAAAGCCTGAAAACTGTTTGAAGAAATGTTTAGTCAAGTAAAGCTGCCATTGAACTTCATCTCAAGGTCTGGACTCAAGTTATTTATCCTTCTTCCCTCAATTTTTACCCCTATTTATTGCTTCGGAGCCAAACCCTGGGGTCCAGCCATATCCAGGCAGGAGCAGTGTGACATAAAGAGATATTTAGGCCAGACTACACCACTTAGCATTCCTACTACACCTGGGACGTGATAGAGAGGGCCCTGGGGGGTGGCGCACGTTCCACAAGTATTCATTATTTTTGCGAATGTAGGTCCAGTGTTCAAAGGCACATTATATAAATTCACACCTGCATTGAGCTTTTCATTCTTCTGATGTGTCAGAAGAATAGAAATATTAAAAATAATTGATTTATTCTAATCCCCATTTGTTTGAGTACCAGTTTGCATGAATTTGCATCAGTTTCAAGAACAGAAAAAAAAGGAGAAAAAAAAACAGATCCTTCTTAGGGCTCATTCACACGACATTTTTTGCTGCTCGAGTGCGGACCCATTCACTTCAATGGGACTGAAAAAGATGCTGGCCGCATCCGTTGTTCCGTTCCGTGGCCCTGCAAAAATTATAGATCATGTCCTATTCTTGTCCGTTTTGCAGACAAGTATAGGCATTTCTATAATGGTCTGTCTGTTCCATTATGCAAATTGCAGAAGGCACACGGGCGGCATCCGTGTTTTGTAGATCCGCAATTTGCAGACTGCGTGTGAACGAGCCATTATTTGGAGCATTAGTTGTTCTTTTTTTGCATCAGTTCTGTCAGACATCAGTTATTTTTGACTTTTTCTTCCATCAGAAATAATTGATGCCTGATGGAACAGACACAAACTGATGCAAACGGAGACAATACTCAAAATAAGACAGATATTTTTTTTCATTCTTTTGTTCTTCTGATGGATCAGAAGAACGAAAAGCTCAACGCAGATGTGGACTCAGTCTAAGCAGTTTTGTATCTGTTATATGTTATCACATAAAATGTGAATTGAGAATATGGTGTAGCAAAGAAAGGTATCATTTGCAAACAAGAATAACTGTGTTGGTTTAAAAATGTTGTTGATCTAACGATGAAATAAAAGATGTTCCTCTGCCTTGTTAAAATCTGATTGAGGAACTAAATGTGATTATATGCATGCTATATTAAAGGGTGCATATTATGCATGTGCTATTTAGCTTTTTTCTTAATTTAATTTTCCAGGTCAATATGTTTTATTTGTTTGTTGTGTCTATTTTTAAAAAAATCCATGTGATTGCTTCCCCCTTCTCTTCCCAGGCCTGGTGATTGCTAATATGAGTGTAAACACTGCAGCTGTCCTATTATCCTCCCTATGTTCAATCGGAGCAGTATGTTGATTTCAATGAAAACAATCTATGCAAGCGTTCACATCATTCCCCTTCTCTGTTCTCAGTAGTTTCACGGTAGCTGTGAAGTATAGTAAATGGAGTTTAGGAAACAGATTATCAATTGTCCATTCCATTACGACTGCCATAAATATAACTTCTTGCTCCCCATGCTTCATAGTTAAGGATATAGCCACACAGTCAGAATTCTGCATGCAGTTTTGGAAGCCATAGGGGTGAATTCAAAAAGTATGAGAAGTTACAGCTAGTGTTGAGCAAATCAAAATGAAATGAATTGACTTCGATCTGAATTTCAGGAAAAATTTGATTAGCCATGAAGCCAAATTTTCTTGTGTTTTGTGGCAACATCAATTTTTCTTGAAATGGCAGTAAAAAAAAAAACATACCTCATCCATTTGCTTGCAGAGAGACCATCATGGCCATCTTGATTGAAGAAACCGTGCTGTGTGACGTCACCACATCAGCACCATGACGGCATAAGATTTTTTGCGGTTTCTTCAATCAAGATTTTCGGTTTGTTTACCCCTGATTAACGCCTGAAAGGCCTCAATGTTAGTGTCAGATACTGGGATTAGTGATAAATACGGCATCTAAGAGCTTCAATGACAGGAGGAGGTGTGATCGCCGTTGCCTGTTATTGTGCTTGCTACATACAATGGAATGCGATTTGTGATGAAGTTATTTGTAACGAATGTAATATCTTTGTGAAATTGGGCAAAGTAGAATTTTTTACAACTTCGCCCATTTCTACTTATATCTGTCGTTTATATTTTCTTTCCTTTTATGATCCACTCCTGATTTTGGTTTCTAGAACTGCTTCAGGAAACCTGACCGTGTGGACACACTCTAAGGGCTTATGCACACGAACGTGTGCATTCAGTGCCCGTGCTGTGGACCGCAATTTGCGTTCCACAACGCGCGGGCACTGACATTGTGGCCACCGCATGCGGATCGTGGACCCATTCATTTGAATGGGGTCCGCGATCCGCATCCGACGGGCCACACCGCAAAAAAGTAGTGCTTGCGCTACTTTTTTGTGGTGTGGAGGCACGGCCAGAAACACCATTGAAGCACACCGTAGTGCTTCCGTGATGCTCCGATCTGTGCCTCTGCTCCACATCCCCCGGATTGCGGACCCATTGAAGTGAATGGGTCCGCGATCCGTGATGCTGGCTGCACACGGTCGGTGCTCGTATTGCAGCCTGCATATGCGGGCCGCAATATGTGCATGGCCACACAACGGCCGTGTGAACGAGCCCTATGGCTGCAAACTTTACGTACAGAACCACAGAGTTCTATAGATGGCATAAATTTACACAGGCTGCCTAGACCTACAACCAGATTTATCACAGTGGCTCAGGTTGGATGATATACAGTATTTGGTGTATGGCTAGGCACTCTTGTCTAACTCTTGTCTAACGCTATACCAACTACTGAAGTCATAAACTACTAACTAGAGATGAGCGAATGGATTTGTCGATTCGTTGATTCGTATAGAATCTTGGGATTTTTTAGCTGCGAAGCGAATCCGAATATTAGGTGCTTCGCTTCGGCTTTGTACGCATTCGCTACGTAGTTTGTCCTATCAATTATACGCTATTGCTACGTATAAATTACTCTATACGCTGTTGCGTACAAATTCAATTGATTTGCGATGCAGACTCCTCCCCGGTAGCCCCGCCCCCTTCTCCAGCGCGCGAGGAAGACGAGGCAACTCAGGAAATTAAGATGGCGACACAGCGAGGTCCTGACTGGGGAGGCATGGTGTGGGGCACCGACCCCTATGAGGAGAAGGAACCGGAGGAGATCTACGTCTCTCAATATGTCCGGCAGCCTAAGAAGTCGGTTGAGGTGCCCGCTGAGGTGTTCACTCCGCTGGCTGACACGGCGGAGGCGGCAGGAGTTCCCGCTCTGCCGCGGAAGGACTACTCCCTTCGTCAAAGTTCTATGGTCCCCGAGGCTGCTTTAACCAAATTCCGCAGACGTGCGCCTCATCCCTTTTTGAAAGATGTTTTTTTAAGGAACCTTTGCTGCTATTTTTTTACCCATTTGGATTACAATTTTACTTGTGGATTACAAATTGCAACTGAGTTTGGGACTCTGCTCCAGTTCTATGACAAGCTTCAGAAAGAAGAAAAGAGACTTAAACGTGTCCGTGAGCAGACTAGGTAGGTGATATTTAAAATGTTTACATTATACCTATAATGTATTTGCACTATATTGTTTGCACTAATGTTTTTACCTTTCAGCAACGTTTTCAAGTATGTTGCCCATTGTGTGTATTTCTTTACAGGTACCGCAATGGGTCCTCATATTCACTTTATAGTATTGTGGATGATTGTACTATGCCCATAGCCGGATAGACAGCACCTTACTTGTTCTACCTCAAATACACATACTGCCTCTGAGGGCGATTTCAGATCTGACCATTTACAATGGATCTGGCCTGGGGTCCGCAAGGTGTCAAAACGATGGCGCAAGCCTCGGATCACCTTTTTATGCTGGTTCGGGTGGCGGTGTGTGCCATCTTAAATCGTAATCCTGGCGGTCCATCAGCCGGACTATATATTTCAGCTGTGCAGCAGAGCTAAATGATGAAGATCGTCTGGATGCCATTTTCGAATATTCGCTCTGTCTCTGAGGAGTGCACGCCGCGGCCTCTCGTTGTACGTCTTCTAAGAAGTTGCGTACATTTTTAACTGTACGTTCGTTATTAGTGCGCGAATGTTCGCTAATAGCACATAATAACGTATATTTTGCACGCAAATACAACGAATCTATTCGTCGAATATACAAATCTTAGGAAAACTTCGGCGAATAATTTTTTGAATGATTTGCTCATCTCTACTTCTAACCCTTTCCTGTAATGTCAGACCTTGTTTCTGGAAAACCACCCCCCTTTTTGAGCTAGATGGAAAAATATTCTCTAAATCTAGATGCACCAAATTGCATCAAATGTTGGTGTAATTTAAGTCAGTATTTAGGTGTAAATGTGTTTGTAGAGGTAATTAAGGACCCAGGACCAGTAACACTAGAGAAAAAAGAACATATGGATGGTATAATCTCTCTCCCAATCTTATAATACTGTAGTCAATGTACAAATTACAATATTACAAAAGAATTAAAGTTCTGTTTAAAAAGATCTATCTTTTAACCTGAAAATAAATGTTAGATGAAAAAAAAAACCCACACATATTTGGTATTGCTGCATCCATAACAACCTGTACTATACAATTATCATGTACAGTCAAAAGTCGCCAGACACCCTTTTATTTCAGAAACAAAAGGGAAATTGAAATATCTGGATATAATGAGTAGGCTATGTCCGGAACATGGCCACCATCTTGAAAGCCACCAGGAGCCTGAGGGGGCCAAAATCCCTTGTACCGCATAAGAAGACACACAAAGCACTGAGGTAAGGGGGGCCCAAGCTGAACTCTTGCACCAGGGCCCATGATCCTTTAGCTACACCCCTGGATCAAGGGCAAAGTTTTCCAGTGGGAAGGGGGTCATGTAGTATATCAAAGAAGGCAAGCATTTTCTCAGCAATTGATTACCACAAATTTGCAATATCTCTTGTGGTTAAAAAGATATGGGCATGAAACATCTAACCTGCCAGAGCATGACAGAATTTGGAGAGAAGAATGGAAATGGAAGAGTGGAAAATACAAATCCAGGTATGCAAAGCTTGTGACATCATTCCCAAGAAGCCTGGAGGCTGTAATACCTGTCAAAAGTGCTTCAACTAAGTCCTGAGTAAAGGGTCTGAATAAGGATGAACAAATCAATTCTAAACTAATTGGATTTGTTAAAATTTCACAAATAATTTGTCACAAAATGAATCTGAAGATATTTGCTTAAAATGGCACATAGAACCATTTTATTGACTATGTTGGCAGGAAAAATTAAGAGGGAGGAAGAAGGAGGATGGTCACATGACTCTAGGAGAAGTGGAGGATGGGCTCACCCTGATTGACGCAGAGGCTGACATACAGCTAATCAGGAGGGCAGCAGGCAGGGAGATGCCTGTGCAGAACAAGCAGGACATCATTCTGCATGGTACTTGTAGCATGAAAGGAGCCTGTGCTGTGGCTCTGTCTGCCAAACAGTAAACCACTGATAAATTGTAATAGGGACAGTATAAGAAGATTATAGGGAGACAATAGAAGATATTTTAGGGAATTAGGGGTATATTAAGAGGTGTAATCAGGGAGAGGGAGTGAGAACAAGACATTGCAACTAGTTCTACATTACAGATTGCTGCAAAAACTGAAAAAGATTTTTTTTTTTTGGAGGGGGGTTATTACATTCTTGTAAGCACTAAGGAATTGCCCCTTTTTTTCTAGAAACCATTTTCAATTTACCATTTGTAATTGGTCATCTTGCACCGCTGCAGCAAAGAACGGACGCAAAAGAAGAACAGCTTGCGCATCTTACTGTTCACCCTGTAGCTGTTGGAGGAGGCATCGGTGGTGGAGGAGCAGGAGGAGGATGATGATGACAATGACATTGGTCACAACACCCAATCACCACAGTAGGGG
Source organism: Rhinella marina (assembly GCA_900303285.1). Taxonomy (NCBI): domain Eukaryota; kingdom Metazoa; phylum Chordata; class Amphibia; order Anura; family Bufonidae; genus Rhinella; species Rhinella marina. The sequence goes on along the minus strand of ONZH01009854.1, from coordinate 140,291 downwards.
GCAAAGACGGAAAGAATTGGCTTCTTGGGCACACTGGCCAGAATGGTAAGCAGGGAGAAGGCCGCGGCACTCACAAGAGCGCCAGTGCTGTCTCAAACAGCTGATCCTGAGGATAGGTCATCAGTTGTAAAGTCTTGGAAAACCCTTTAATCAGAAGGCACAGCTCATTGGACATTTGCAGAGTAGGGAATATGTTCAATATGAACTTGGTGTTAAAGAAATAGGACAAATAATGTGCTAATTTTATAGTTCTGGTCAGTAGATATATTTTTTTTTCACATTTTGTTATGTTGCTGCCTTGTACTAAAATGTTTTTGAATGTTTGAAATCTTTGATAATTAATTGAAAAGGAAATACTAAAATCTTACGTTGACATAAATATTCAGACCCTTTACTTGTACTGAGTTGAAGCACATTGGGCAGTAATTACAGCCTCCAGTCTTCTTGGGTATGATGCCACAAGGTTTGCACACCTGGATATGGGAATTTTCTGCTATTCTTCTCTGCAGATCCTCTTAAGCTGTGTCAGGTTGGATGGGGACTGTCAGTGGAAGAGTCCTGGTTGTTCCAAACTTCTTCTACTGTGCTCTTGGAAAATTTCAGTGCAGCAACATTTGTGTACCCTTCTCCAGATCTGAGCCTTCACCACAGGCAGTCCTTTCCTCCTTATGGTTTAGGTTTTTGCCCTGTCAGCTGTGAGACCTTATAGATCTTATAGACCTTATAGACAGGGCTGTGTCTGTCCAATTAACTGAATTTACCCCAGGAGGACTCCAATCAAGGTGGAAAAAATCCGATCAAGAGAAATGGGAGGTGTCCGGGGCTAAATTTCAAGAGTCATAGCAAAGTGTCTGAATACTTATGCCCATGCACAATGTTAGCCTTTCCTTTTTAATAAATTACCAAATATTTGCAAAACTTGAATTTTTCTTAAAATGTAGCACAAGATTGTAAGACAAAATTATATATATATACAGAAGGGATCTCTTGCCTGTTTCTCTGATGACTTTGCTATGAAATTGCCTAACACCTAAAACTGGTTCTGATTTGTGTAATTTGGTGTCTGCTGGGAGAAGAAATTTGATTTTGTATGCCTGTAAATAACTTTAGCTTCTGGGTATAATGAATTGTAGGTGCAGTTTCCAGAATCTTGAATCCTAATCCTTTGGCTTTGTTTGAGTCCATCCTGGGATTTGAGGTTCCATGGTCTTATTGTTGTCTGTATTGTAGTTGAATTTTCCTGCTGCATTTTCCGTCGTGATTTTCCTGCTGTCTTGTTGGACTTAATAGTTCAGGGTCAGTTTTGCTACGTTTGTTCACTCTCCCCCTGTATGCCACTCCATTTCTGGACTCAGTCACCCTCATCCATTGCCATCTCATCTAGATCTCTGTGATCTATCAGTGAGTTTTCTTTTTTGTATTTGTTGTCCAATGCGTGCTTCATAAGGCTGCGGCCACATGGCGACACTGATCACTGCTGGATTTCTTCGGAACTGTGCAACCATCCCATTCATTTCTATGTGATCACCACGACTCTGCGATCCTGAATGTTACAGCTGTTGCGCAACAAGTGTTGCCATGTAGTCGTACCCTAAATCTTTTTTTGTGACTGTCCGGTTCTTATGCTTATGTAATTCTGCACTACTAAGTAGTAGAATAAAACTTCAGAAAAGCAACTGCTATGAGTGAAATAAAGTTGTGTAGCCTTGCAAACAATCGGCTTTGTTATTGTTCTACTAGAGTACTATTATCCTATTACTCCTTTCCTCTGCCAAGAGCCTCTGAGCCATATCATCACAGCACCATACATGTATGGCAGATTATGATAACCCTTTAGCTATTGTGGGTGTAGCCAAGGGTTAAAAGTAGAAAGTAGGAAGCAGATATAAATAACTTTACATAGCGGTTTAGCCACAGCCTAGTGGATCATTAACTGAAGAGAAGTAGACAGAAAGACTGGTTAAAATCAAAACTAGCATTATGCAGAGTGAACCTAACTACATAATTATTTTACAATTAGTCATGTGGGTCTGGGAACAATCAAAACGTTCTACAGAAAAATGTTAGTTTTAAGCAGCTACATTTTAACAACTGTACTATGGCCACAGCACCTGGACCTCCAGCAGTTCTACGGAATTGAACTTAGATCACCATAGGTGAGGGGATGAGGTTGGTAAGCGATACTGGATCTAGTTGTGGCAGTCGTAATACGATCTATAATTGTTAACCGCCATCTGAGCAGTCATTTTGAGGGTGAGGTTGCATCTAGTGACCGATCTATCCCTCCACTGCCCACAATTACATTGTGAGAGCTATTTGTGTATTATGGCAGCCTAGGGCCTGAGCTGTTTGTGTACTATGGCAGCCTAGGGCCTGAGCTGTTTGTGTACTATGGCAGCCTAGGGCCTTCGGAAGTCTTCCAAGCCTTTAAAAGTAAAGTTCTGATTCAGCCCTGCATCAGGCAGTGCTTAATAGGAACATTGCAAATTTACCATAGATTGAAATAGTATATTATGCAGTCTATGGCATATGTGATCCAATGATTGCATGCTCAAGTTCCCTAGGAAAGTCTTTAGGCTTCTTGAACGTCTGCCAATAATAATTGCAGAACTTCTGGCAAGCCTTCCAACCAATTCTAGTACAGGGATGGTAGACAGGCATTTTCTTGACATCCAAGGAAATTAGAGCACCCATTGGCGTCTGAAGTAAAGGCTGCTACCTGGTGCTTTTTATCATGTCCCATACTGGTTAGTACCTTGTTGTCTCTCAATTTTTGAGGTACCTAAATCTCACAATGCAAATTTTCCTAGGGTACATTGAATCTATATTGTAATTTATGTGATACCTGTGTAATTAGTTATCATTACTGTGCTTCAGCTGCTTGATATGTAATATTGTAGTGTGGCAGGTATTGACTTCTCTATTATCAAATTTTACTTGGCTTTAAATTATTTTTGATCATTGTGTCATTATTAGGGCATTTTTCTCACACAGCAGATCTGTTTTGGTAGCAAGCATGGGGATTTCTGTGAGCCTGATTCAGCTGAAAGGAACAGAACTTTGGTTGCAAACATTTCTCCAGCAAAATCTGCGTATGTGAAGGAACCCTTATGCATTAAGAGGTTGAGCTTAAGGGATGTTGTAGGTTTGTTGTCATGGTGAAACCATTATCTTTGACATTCACAATGGTGGGCTGATGGGGATGAACAAAGGTGCCCGCTTTCCCTTTGTGTACATGTCTTAGATGCCACATTCAGTATAATCAGTATTAATTTCAGTATCTATGGGTTTAAATGGCTAGCATCTGAGATTCATCTTGATGGTTGCAGGCATTTATCGGCCTCAGGTCATGTGCCATTCATTTAGCTGCAGCGGTCATTTGAACTATAAAAGACCACTGCAGTCCCAGTGAGGACAGGTACAGCAGGGGCTGGAGCAGCAGTGATGGAGCTGCAAGACATTTTTAAAAAGTGAGTGAGGTTTTTAATTTATTGATACCACCCCGTTATTTCTGTCAATCTTTAAAATATCTTTGAAATCTCTTTAATGCACAAGTTCAATATATGGGTGTATGTTTTCAGAGAAAATATATTATTGTATCAGGACAACAAGAATATTTCAAATATATCTGCTATCCACTGCTACCCACACAGCCTAGGCTTGCTGCTGGTCTCTGGTCTCAATCTAAAGTTAAAGTGTCAGAATCTTGGAGAATCCATAAGGATGGTTATGTTATAGTATATACTGTCTGCATACAGCTTGGTTCTGGTACTATGTCCATGTATTTAGCTTAGCTGTCTTTGTGTACATGAATTGGTCATATTATTGTATTTATGCAGTAATCTTTGTTCTGCTACCATATCTATGAAGTACACTTGGTTCTTTTATAATATTTATATAGTAAGTATGGCCCTGTTACCATGTGTAAGTTTGGTTCTCTTAGGCATCTTTCACATTAGCGGCAGCACGGATCCGGCGGGTGAAGGGTGCCACCGGATCCGTGCTGCCGCAAGCACACATGCAGCACTCCGGCCCCACATGTGTCACATACACATACACACACATATAGACATACACACAAACATACACATACACAGACATACTTACATGATCCGCAGAGCACAGGAGGACAGCGCGCACATAGGAAGATTCTCCACAGCGCCCTCTGCTGGAGGGAGAATCTTCCTATGTGCGCGCAGTCCTCCTCCTCCTGCGATGTGCGGAGCTGCTGGGAGCATGTAAGTATGTCTGTGTATGTCTGTGTATATGTCTATGTGTATGTCTGTGTGTATGTCTATGTGTATGTCTGTGTGTATGTGTCTGTCATGTGTGGTATACTGTGGACGGATCCGTCATGAACTTCATTGAAAGTCAATGGAAGACAGATCCGTTTACTGAGTGTGTCACACTGAACGGATCCGTCCCATTGACTTGCACTGGAGTCATGACGGATCCGTCTTGGTGCGGATGCCCAGGACGGAGAGGAAACCTCAGCATGTTGCGGTTTGCTCTCCGTTCTGGAGACAGAACGGAATGCTTTTAGGAGCATTCTGTTCTCTTCAGTTTAGTTTTGTCCCCATTGACAATGAATGGGGGCAAAACTGAAGCGTTTTTTTTCCGGTATTGAGCCCCTATGACAGAACTCAACACCGGAAAAAGAAAACGGCAGTGTGAAAGTAGCCTTACCCTATCTATCTGTAAGCTTGGTTATGTTATCTATGCAGTAGGCTTGGTCCTGTTATCATATATGGGTAGCAAGACTGGTTCTGGTACACTATATACAGTAATATATAGTAAGCTTGGTTCTGGTACTGTATATATACAGAAAGCTTTGTACTGTTACAGTAGCTATGTAGTAATTGTGTTATTGTATTTTATCTATAGTCCAAGCATGCGACACAGCATGTAATCTCTGTTCTGGTACCATACCTGTATACTGAGCTTTGATCTGTTGCAGTATCTATGTGAAATGCTTGGTTATCGTACTGTATATCTATTATCTAGACCTATGTATTTAGACAAAAGGTTTGGAGATTAAACTACATGCATACTGCATGTCTCATAGGAGATTTGATTATCCTAAAAATTAGCAATTCAGCACAGGGGAAAATGAAATGCTCTTATGCTCTTGTCAGGGGGCTGTCTGGGTGAAAATATGGGTATGTCTGGGTTCAGCTCTGAACCCGGACAACCCCTTTAAGCTCACTGCTCGAAGTAACCCATCCAGCTGTGTAATTAGGATGGGTTTTGCGTGTGCTAATAGGGCAGTGGCCATTTTATTTCCCCTGATGACTGCCCCCTAGGGAAAATGAGCAATTATACATAATAAGCTATTTGGGAATTTGTTTATAATAAAGTAATATTTAGATATTTTCACTCATTTTATTTTATTAATTCCCAGAGAACCCCTTCAAGTCCGAATACTTTAAGAGTTAAGATGTCTGCCCTAAATTCTTTCTACAATGCCATGGGGGCAGAATGTAGTCTGATCAGATTTTTTAAAGCAGAAGTCAACAATTAAAAATCTCTCCCCTGAGAAATTTTTAATTGATATGGAAAGCATTGTCTTTCATTCCTGTGAAGTTACTGACCAAGCTGTGTATGTAGAAAACTATTTTTTGTGTTCAGCTTGTAGGGTAAATGAGTTGCAGGAACTATGTATCTCCTTTCCCTGCTTTAAGTACTTTTCAAACTAGATCTTCATTCCTTCCTAGAGTGGTTTCATCTCCAGATATTATCATCCCATTGTTTTGCAAAAACACTTGAAGGTTTACAAAGAATAGAATGATAGAATGGAAATGCAGCATCCTAATTCTCTGTTGGTAATCTCTGGTGATTTTAATCAGGTATCAGATGCTTCCTCGCTTTCAAAGTTTCAGCAGTATGTGAAATGTTCTAAAAACGATGATAGGATACTTGACCTCCTATATGCTAATGTGCTTGATGCATATGTTTCAACTGCATTGCCACCACTGTGAAGATCTGAGCATATTTTGATTCTTTTGAAACCTGTATAGTGTATTTTGGTGCAGCCATTTTGGTCCATGTTTTCTTTTTAATTTGCACGTCATCTTAGAAAACCTATTGAGAAATCCATACTAACCTGCTCCCCAAGGTCAACCAAGGTCAATACCAGGAGAGTCCAAAACGAATCCAAACAGAACCAGAGAAGCAAAACCAGGGGTAGCCAGGCGTCCAAAATCACATTATCTCGTCAAGTCCAAAGGCAAAAGTCAGGGTACAAATCCAAGGTCCGGTATCCAGAAGTCTGTAAAACAGCCAAAAGGCTAGTGAGGCAATCTAGGTAAAGAAACCAATCACAGGCAACCTGTGGCCAACAGGTTGCCTGTTTACATAGGCTGCTCTTTCTGGTCACATGTCACGCCTAACGTGGGAGCACCAGCTCTGATTGGTTGTCACTCCTTCACTGGGAGACCTGGCTGCCTCCCTAAAAACCAGATGCCTCCAGCACTGAGGTGAAGTGCACCTGTTGGCCGAAGTCATTACAGCCTGCTACCATACCTAATGGTTTCTACAAGAGAGATGTCCTTAGCTTCTACGGGGTTTTCGGCCTTTGAATCAGTCTATGGCCTTCACCCAATGCGTTTGCTATATATTGACAAGGAAACATGGGCGATAGTCTACTCTGTATAGACGGGTCATAGAACATGTGCCGCAGATGCAAGATCGTATAGCTACAGTTAGAAATGAGCAAACCTGTTGAGGTTCGGTTCGGCTCAGGTTCACCTGATTCATTTTTGGGTCAAACTAGATTGGCTCCAATTGCCCTGGGAATCTACGACTTTTCCCTGCTCACCCCAAGTCTAAGAAAATGGGTGTGGCCTGGGCAGGGAAGGGGATGTGCCAGCAGGAGCATCTCATTCATCATGCTTTTAGGTGACAGCAAGGGAACGCGGGTCTTAATAAATGATCCCCTAAGTTTTTATTAAAACTTATCTATTTTCATAGATTTTTTATCAATTTTTGCTTTCTCTCCCCTCCTCACACCCCTACGCTCTTGAACGTAATGACAGCAGTAGTAAATCATGTCTGAATGACACTGACATACGTAGGTATGGGTTAACAAATATTTGACGGCATAAATGAACAGCGTGTTTAAAACACACCGTGCCATGGCACGTGTTATGCTTTTTCATATTCAAAATATGGTGTTTAAACACATGATGTTATGAGGAAGAAAAAAAATCTTTTGGATTGTTGGCGGACCAAGCCTCCAAAAATGATGCCTTGACGGGGTCAGAATGCCTGCCCAAACACACCATGCCGTGGCAAGTGTTATGCTTTTTCATATTCAAAAGCTTCCAAAATTGTCCCTTATCAGGGTAGATGGTGTTTAAACACACGGTGTTATGTGGAAGAAAAAAAACTTTCGGAGTTTTGGGGAACCAAGCGTCCAAAAATTATGCCTTGATGGGGTCAGAATGCCTGCCCTTACAACAAATGTTAATTGTCAGAAGAAAAAGTCATTCGTTGTGAACGAGCTTATAAAAATTCTCCATCTGACATCATAGGTAGACCTCAACTAAGAGAGACAAAATGAGAAAACAAATCCAGAAAATCACATTATCTGATTTTTAAAGAATTTATTTACAAATGATGGTGGAAAATAAGTATTTGGTCACCTACAAAAAAAGCAAGATTTCTGGCTCTCACAGACCTGTAACTTCTTCTTTAAGAGGATCCTCTGTCCTCCACTCATTACCTGTAGTAATGGCACCTGTTTGAACTTGTTATCAGTATAAAAGACACCTGTCCACAACCTCAAACAGTCACAATCCAAACACCAAGCAGCTTGGTGTGAAGAAATCAACAGGGGAGCAATAATTAGAAAATGGAAGACATACAAGACCACTGATAATCTCCCTCGATCAGGGGCTCCACGCAAGATCTCACCCCGTGGGGTCAAAATGATCACAAGAACTGTGAGCAAAATCCCAGAACCACACGGGGGGACCTAGTGAATGACCTGCAGAAATCTGGGACCAACGTAACAAAGGCTACCGTCAGTCACACATTACGCCGCCAGGGACTCAGATCCTGCAGTGCCAGACGTGTCCCCCTGCTTAAGCCAGTACATATCTGGGCCCGTCTGAAGTTTGCTAGAGAGCATGTGGATGTTCCAGAGGAGTATTGGGAGAATGTCATATGGTCATATGAAACCAAAGTAGAACTGCTTGGTAGAAACACAACTCGTTGTGTTTGGAGTAGAGTGAATGCTGAGTTGCATCCAAAGAACACCATACATACTGTGAAGCATGGGGGTGGCAACATCATGCTTTGGGGCTGTTTCTCAGCAAAGGGACCAGGACAACTGATCTGTGTACATGAAAGAATGAATGGGGCCATGTATCGTGAGATTTTGAGTGGAAACTTCCTTCCATTAGCAAGGGCATTGAAGATGAAACGTGGCTAGGTCTTTCAGCATGACAATGATCCCAAGCACACCGCCAGGGCAATGAAGGAGTGGCTTCGTAAGAAGAATTTCCAGGTCCTGGAGTGGCCTAGCCAGTCTCCAGATCACAACCCCATAGAAAACCTTTGGAGGGAGTTGAAAGTCCATGTTGCCCAGCGACAGCTCCAAAACATCACTGCTCTAGAGGAGATCTGCATGGAGGAATGGGCTAACCTGCCAGCAACAGTGTGTGCCAACCTTGTGAAGACAGAAAACGTTTGACCTCTGTCATTGCCAACAAAGGATATATAACAAAGTATTGACATGAACTTTTGTTGTTGACCAAATACTTATTTTCCACCATAATTTGCAAATAAATTCTTTAAAAATTAGACAATGTGATTTTATGGATTTGTTTTCTCATTTTGTCTCTCATAGTTGAGGTCTACCTATGATGTCAATTACAGGCTTCTCTCATCTTTTTAAGCGGGAGAACTTGCACAATTGGTGGCTGACTAAATACCTTTTTCCCCCGCTGTATATACTGTGTATACTCCCCTCTCTGCTCCTCCTCTAGGCGTCATCACTCTTGGTTTAGCACTGTGTGCTGTCACCAGTGCTGCACTATGTCCTGTCATAGTGTGCTCCTATGCACAATATGTACTGGAGCTGTGCGTTGCCAGGACATAATGCAGCACTAGTGCCGCCACAGTATCTACCCAACTATACTGAGCACCCCCATCCTCCACAGTATCTGCCCACCTACACTGAGCACCCCCATCCTCCACAGTATCTCCCCTCATACACTGAGCACCCCCATCCTCCACAGTATCTACCCACCTACACTGAGCACCCCCATCCTCCACAGTATCTCCCCTCATACACTGAGCACCCCCATCCTCCACAGTATCTCCCCTCATACACTGAGCACCCCGATCCTCCACGGTATCTCCCGTCATACTCTGAGCACCCCCATCCTCCACGGTATCTCCCGTCATACTCTAAGCACCCCCATCCTCCACAGTACCGTATCTCCCCTCATACACTGAGCACCCTCATTCTCCACAGTATCTCCCCTCATACACTGAGCACCCCCATCCTCCACAGTATCTCTCCTCATATACTGAGCCCCCCACAGCACCCCACCTGCATCTCCCCTCATGTACAGTTACCCTTTAAGCAATGCTGCAGTATATAAGTTTTTTGTGGCGATAATTTAACAGTTGGTTGTGGTAAAGAATCAGGATGCCTCATGTACTGAGCACCCCCCCACACACACATCTCCCCTCACATACTGAGCACCCCCCATCTCCCCTTATGTGCTGAGCACCCCCCATCTCCCCTCATGTACTGTGCACCTCCATCTTCACTCATGTACTGAGCACCCCCATCTCCCCTCATGTACTGAGCCCCCCATCTCCCCTCATGTACAGAGGCCTCCCCTCTCTCCTCATACACAGAACATCCCTCATGTACAGGCTTCAGCACATTTACATTATGGTTTGTACTCACTGTGAAGAAAGTTCCTCACAGGTCAGATGCCTGAATCCTCCCCAGATAAGCCCCACCTCCTCCCTCATGTGGCTCCACACAGTCCTCACTGTCTTGTCCTCTTCTCACACAGGCTCCGCCTCCTTGCCTGATGCTCCCACAGGCCCCTCCTCCCTCACACACTCTGCACAGGCTGCTCTATGCCAGGAAATACTGCAGCCATAGAGAAGAGGGACAGCGGTGAGTACAGCTAGCCCTGGGAGCGCTGTGCTCACTGTTTCTTCAGCCTCCTTTACTAGCTGAGTCCAGGGCCTGCTGCTGATCAGCTGTAAACACCAGTGCCAGCGCCCCCTTCTGTTTGTTAAAGTGATGCGCCCTGTGCATCACTTTAACACCCGGCTCTAGAAACGGCCCTGCATACAGAATATGATGGTAGACAGTCAAGTCTTGCCAAGATGACACTGGAGACTGGGCAAGAAAGGAAAAGAGAGTGTACCGTGCCAGTTCAGGTCATTGTTGCAATCTGCCTGCCCAGAAATCCATGGGTTTAGGGGACAAGATATATGCTGGAGACAGTCCAGAGTGTAGGTAGCATTGGGCATTGAGGCCCATTGAGGTCTTGTCTCTCTGATTTGCCTCAGCCTGGTGCGACACGTTTTAAAAACTGCCCTATCATGTTGAAGAGACTGAAATGGCTGATGGTGCGGTGGCTTCTTCTGCTTGTGGCATCAGAAAGTGGGTGACTTTGCGGAGTGGGGCCTCCTTTCAGACATGCTGGTGGCAGGTGTCTGCTCGCCAAAAGCTGCGTACATAGTGTTTCCTGGTAATAATTTAATTCGTTCCTCCATTTTCCTTTATAGAGTATCCATTCTTTTTACTTGAGGTCAATGATACGCCTGTCAGTCCATAAACAAGCGAGTCTACAGCTCGCCGTTCCACCCAGCGTGCCTGAGGAGCCAGTTTTTTCCAACTCCGCCCTCACTGAGACTAGTCCTGAGACTGGAGTTTCTCCTTGTCTGTATCCATTAGCTACAAGGCAGCTTCACCCCCTTCACCCGTCAGCATCTGCTCTAAGATAGGGACATGGAACATAACATGACATGGAAACAACATATGCTCCCTGCTGAAGCGGTCTGGTGGATGACTAAATCGTTCAGTTTTACATTACTCGTACAGATGCTGAATGTTGTGAATTAAGCTGTGTACCTTAAGTCCAAGAGAGTGTTCCTCATCACTTAAGGATAGTCAGTGTCAGCACCTTGTTTTGCCAGTGTACTTAAGCATTTTGCTACTAGCATGTGTTATTTTCCCATGCGGTTCAGATGTACTTTAGGTACTGCTTGATGTACTTTAGGAAGGAGGGGGAGAGGGAGCAAATCTGTGCCCTGCTGCTGTTGAGGACTGGAGCGTGTCAATGAAGGAAGAGGATAAGTACCTGGTGTGCCTTATATGTTGGATCTCCATGCTCCATACGTTAGACCGACTGTACAAGTCAACAATTTATTAATGCTGTGACAGTGGCAGCTCAGACCCTTTGAGGAGACCACTTTATTTGTCAGAACTACAGGATGATATGATGCACTTATATAGCGGTGACAGGGCTTTACAGACATTAGCATTAGGCTGTACCCAATAGGGCTCACAATCTAAGTTCCCTATCAGTATGTCTTTAGAGTGTGGGAGGAAACCCACACAAACACGGGGAGAACATACAAACTCCATGCAGATGTTGTCCTTGGTCGGATTTGAACCCAGGACCCCAGCGCTGCAAGGCAACAGAGCTAACCACTGAGCCACTGTTCTACCTATACAGACAAATCTGATTGGCAAGGGGACAGAAGACATGGCACCTCCATTACATGTTCACCTGAGCCCTGAGGAGGATTAACTAGCAGTGGAGGAGGACATAAATGCCCAGGAATTTTATACAAAACTACATGGTTTATCTGCCCAAGTGACAGGAGAGGAGCAGAAGAAGCTGGAGGGTGACAATGCAGCTGACCCTGACAGACAGTGACAGTATGCAGTGGAGGTGGAGGCAGGGAGGCCCACTGAGTCCATCTCCATCTAAATAATAACTGTGAGTGTGGCCCTAAACAGAAGATATTTTTGTGCCATATTTAAGCCACTAATAATCACTTTAATGGTTACAAAATATTTAAATTAACATACAATTGGTTGTATTAACTTAGGTCACTTATTTTCCACATGATTCTAAAAGAAAACAAATGCTAAAATAATAAATTATGAACTTCAGTCACAACAAAAATACTCTTAAATAAAAGCTATAAAAATAGAGTCTATTTTAGGCACAAAAAGCTAGTCTAGATCAATTGTTTAAAATGTAATTGCTCTATAAATTACCATATACTTGGCCATTGTGTGCTTTTAATTTGTGCTATTTTCATTAAGATTCCAGAGAACAGTTTTAGGCTATCTGCCATCTTTTATTGCTTTAGTAAGCGTGTTGAGTTCAGAAATAGAAAAGTTAACCATTTTACCATTTTTGATGTTTCCAGAGACCACAAACAGAGGACCGTGAGAACATTTTCATTAGTGTGCTGCAATGGATCTATCTGTCCTGGGAAATCTAAGCTGAATATACCCAGTTCCTGGGAAGTTGGCCAAAAGTTGTTAGTGTTAACCACAAAGGATTTAAATCCCCCACGCTCCATAATCCACAGAGGGCTATGATTGTGTTTTCTAAGTTGGAATGTGATATAAAGAATTTCAAATGATTTACATAAAAAATAGTGTCATCTCTAAGCTTACAATATGGGATAAAAGTTGTGATGTTTGGTGAGATATATTAATGCCTTGTATTAAGTTAAATAAACTGTTCAGATTTATTTGCAACTCATACCAATCAGATCTACTTAAATTATCAATCCCACAGAATCCTCTCGCTAGTTATACGTAGTCAACATGTAATATTTTTAATTGAATTACTGTTCATTGCTGAACTAGTAACTTCTATCCTGTGAAAACTGTTGTGCATTGCAAACCACATTTTATAATACATAGGGAATTTGTGGGAGACTGAAAAAACGAGGGACTCTTGTTGATTGTATTAGGCTATTGAAAATGTGTTGGCCTTCTTAGTAGAAAAAAACTAAAAATCTGTGAAGAATAGAGGGATGGTCTTGGGATTTCCAGTTTGTCAAAATTGGAATATGTGATAGATATTAATGGTGACAAAACCCAGATGTTAAGTTCTTTCAAGGTAATTCTGAGCTTCACATAATTTGTCTAGTCAATGGAATATCTCATTTAAACCAACCTAAAAAATTAAATAAACCATTTTGTGCCCCCTACATTCTTTAAAGGGTTTCTGTCATCAGTTTGTACACTATAAAACAGGTTGACATTTGCAATGTGCAAATGTCACCTGATGCCAAATATGTTAATTATATTATTTATACTGTCCCCGTTTTTCTGGAAATCATACTTTTATAATATGTAAATTAGCTCCCTAGGAGCGGGGGGGCGGTAACCCTGCTCCTAGAGTCGCCGTTTCCCCACCTCTAATAACGCCTCCTGTCTGTTGACTGACAGGGCCAGGCAGCTCGCTCTGTCTCCTGCCAGCCCTGTCCATGCTCGAAATCCCGCGCCTGTGCCGTGTGTCCTTCATTCGGTGCAGGCGCAGTGAGAGGCGCAGGCACGGCGCAGGCGTGGGATTTCGGGCACGGACAGGGCCGGCAGCAGACAGAGCGAGCTGCCTGGCCCTGTCAATCAACAGACAGGAGGCATTATTAGAGGTGGAGAAACTGCGACTCTAGGAGCAGGGGGGCTAATTTACATATTATTAAAGTATGATTTTCACAAAAACGGGGACAGTATAAATAATATAATTAACATATTTGGCATCAGGTGAGATTTGCACATTGAAAATGTCAACCTGTTTTATAGGGTACAAACTGATGACAGAAACCCTTTAATGGTTTGTAATTTGGGAATGACACCAATTATATTCATGGTGGTGAATGGCTCCATATATGTTAACTAGTTTAACCCTATACTTTAATTATTTTTTATTGTGTGTACAGTATATTTTCAAACATATATTTTCATTTGAGAAAGTTTATTCCTCAATTACAGTTGTAGTTGTATGTTTTCCCTTTGGATACCTGTGATATAGTATATGATTTTAACTATGTTTTTTCATTTATCTGGGATCACTCCTCTTCTTGCATTGCTGTGTATTAACCCCTTCCCTGCGTATTAACCCCCCTCCCCTTGCCAATGCAGCGATTTTCAGTTTTTTTGCTCCCTGTCTTCCTGGAGCCGTAACTTTTTTTTATTTTGCAGGACTAGTTGTACTTTCTAATGCCACCATTTAATATTGCATAGGATGTAGTGGGAAGCAGGAAAAAAATCCAAATGAGGTGGAATTTAAAAAAAAAACAAAAAACAAAACATTACAGGTTTTATTTTTACGACATTGACTGATTTGTGCTGTTCATTCTCCAGGTCAGTACAATTATGGTGATACTACATATGTATAGTTTTTCATTCGTTTTAATACTGAAAAAAATACAACCTTTTGAAAAATGTTTTCCCTTTCATTGCAATATGACCCCTATAACTTTTTTTATACAGTGGGGAAAAAAGTATTTAGTCAGCCACCAATTGTGCAAATTCTCCCACTTAAAAAGATGAGAGGCCTGTAATTGACATCATAGGTAGACCTCAACTATGAGAGACAAAATGAGAAAGCAAATCCAGAAAATCACATTGTCTGATTTTTAAAGAATTTATTTGCAAATTATGGTGGAAAATACGTATTTGGTCAATTAAAAAAGTTCATCTCAATACTTTGTTATATATCCTTTGTTGGCAATGACAGAGGTCAAACGTTTTCTGTCTTCACAAGGTTGGCACACACTGTTGCTGGCAGGTTAGCCCATTCCTCCATGCAGATCTCCTCTAGAGCAGTGATGTTTTGGGGCTGTCGCTGGGCAACATGGACTTTCAACTCCCTCCAAAGGTTTTCTATTGGGTTGAGATCTGGAGACTGGCTAGGCCACTCCAGGACCTTGAAATGCTGCTTACAAAGCCATTCCTGCATTGCTCTGGCGGTGTGCTTGGGATCATTGTCATGCTGAAAGACCCAGCTACGTTTCATCTTCAATGCCCTTGCTGATGGAAGGAAGTTTCCACTCAAAATCTCACGATACATGGCCCCATTCATTCTTTCATGTACACGGATCAGTTGTCCTGGTCCCTTTGCAGATAAACAGCCCCAAACCATGATGTTGCCACCCCCATGCTTCACAGTAGGTATGGTGTTCTTTGAATGCAACTCAGCATTCACTCTCCTCCAAACACAACGAGTTGTGTTTCTACCAAACAGTTCTACTTTGGTTTCATCTGACCATATGGCATTCTCCCAATACTCCTCTGGAACATCCAAATGCTCTCTAGCAAACTTCAGACGGGCCCAAATATGTACTGGTTTAAGCAGGGGGACACGTCTGGCACTGCAGGATCTGAATCCCTGGCGGTGTAGTGTGTTACTGACGGTAGCCTTTGTTACGTTGGTCCCAGCTTTCTGCAGGTCATTCACTAGGTCCCCCCCTGTGGTTCTGGGATTTTTGCTCACAGTTCTTGAGATCATTTTGACACCACAGGGTGAGATCTTGTGTGAAGCCCCTGATCGAGGGAGATTATCAGTGGTCTTGTATGTCTTCCATTTTCTAATTATTGCTCCCACAGTTGATTTCTTCACACCAAGCTGCTTGCCTATTGCAGATTCAGTCTTCCCAGCCTGGTGCAGGTCTACTATTTTGTTTCTGGTGTCCTTCGACAGCTCTTTGGTTTTCACCATAGTGGAGTTTGGAGTGTGACTGTTTGAGGTTGTGGACAGGTGTCTTTTATACTGATAACAAGTTCAAACAGGTGCCATTACTACAGGTAATGAGTGGAGGACAGAGAAGCCTCTTAAAGAAGAAGTTACAGGTCTGTGAGAGCCAGAAATCTTGCTTGTTTGTAGGTGACCAAATACTTATTTTCCACCATAATTTGCAAATAAATTATTTAAAAATCAGACAATGTGATTTTCTGGATTTTTTTTTCTCATTTTGTCTCTCATAGTTGAAGTCTACCTATGATGTCAATTACAGGCCTCTTTCATCTTTTTAGAGATGAGAAAGTGAGTGAGAGAACTTGCACAATTGGTGGCTGACTAAATACTTTTTTTCTCCACTGTAGTTATGTTTATGGAGATGCGCGAGGGGTCATTTTTTATGAGCCGATCTGCAGTTTTTGCTAATACCGTTTTGGGGTGTGTATTTTAATTACTTTAATCAGTTTTTATTGAAATTTTTTGCGAGTTAAAGTGCTGAAAAAATGGCAAATCTGCCATTTTTATTATTTTTCCATTACACTATTCAACGTTTGGGATTTTTTAAAATACATATTTATACATTGCATGCGTCGATGGTCACGATGTTGACTTTTTTATTGTTTATTTTTATTTTTGGGAAAGGGGGGGTGATTTGAATTTTTAGATTTTTTTTAATTGATTTTGATTTTGAAATTGATTTTTTTTTACTTTTTTTTTTATTTTTTTACTTTTTATTAGGTCCCCAAGTGGACCACAACATGCAATCATCAGAATGCAGTTTGTATAAGTTAATGGAATTTTCTCCATTTTGCTATACAGAAATAGGTATATTACAGTTCAGTGCTACCATCTGTTGGTCTGAACCGTAATATACAAGAAATAAGATTGGAAGCCTAATACAGGCTCAGGCTCATTACTCTGAATGAACACCTTCCCCAATCTACATCGGGGAAGGCGTTCAAGGCCACGAAGCATGTGCTTCTGGCTTCTCAGATGGCATGGTCACATTTGACCACAGCATCTGTGAGGTAGAATGTCCGTGAAAAGCATTACCACCAGTCATGGACATTAGCCTCGGGTGTCTGCTGTATAAACTGTCTGCTATATTAAAACAGCGTAGTGGGAAAAAATCAAAACGGCCAATTCAATTTTTTTGTGTCACATTACTTCATTAATTATTTTTTATAAAAAAAGTGATAAAAAAAATCTTACATACCCCAAAATTGTATTAATAAAAACTACTGATCACTTCTCTAAAAATTAGCTCTCATACAGCTTCTTAGATGTAAATATAATGGGGGTCAGAATATGTAATCTAAACGGCTTTCGGTAAATTTCTTCTTGTACAGTAATCCTCTTTAAACAAGTTTGTTACTTAAAGGGGTTCTTTAGTGAACCATTCCTAAAGTTATTTGCCTCAGTATTTGATTGCGATTTATTCTCACTTGTTAAGTAACCTGTCCTTTATAATAATTCTGACCTTGCTGTAATGTAAATCAGATCTTCAAGCATTGACTTCCTGATGATCCCGTGATAGACTTGTGTTTACACACAGCAGCCAATCTATGGAGGCATATTTGCAAAGGGGAGGGATAGAGCAGCAGCCGGACCCAATAATGAGACAGGAGGTGAGTCTAAGACTACCTCAGGCACTGTAGTCACTGATCACAGCTCCGCCTGATGTACATAACATTTATGAGATCATGATTGGGCAGTCACTTTAAGTAGCATTTGTACAATAAGAGATTTTTTATAATTTTGAATCACTAATAAAAAAAAAATAATAATAATAATAATATTATTGTAAACATGAGAACTGTTACTTAAGACAAAACAAAAACTAATAAAACAAGCTATGAAATAGAATAAAAAAAAACATTTATTGCTAGGACATTTACAGTTTACAATATGAATTTCAAAATAGAGCTTCATAAACCTACAAAGCACATATTGCTTGATGTTCACATCCAGTAAGCCTATGCTTGTCTCGTAACAAGTACATTCTAGGGAACAAAAGTAGAAACACATTCTAGCGGTGACAATATAGCTGACAAGTTCTTGGTGACATACATGTTATGCAGAATTCCCTGTACTGCAACATTATACCATATAATAAGATATATCTACGTAATTACATAATCACTTGCTGTTTCTGAAGGACTTTCCAATTAAATACCTCTACAAACTGAAGAACCAATATCAACACAGTAACATAAATAAAATTATTTTTGGAAGCTGCTTATTTTATCAGTTTTTGGCAAAACCAGCAGGAAGACTTTGTTAAATTTCTATATGCATAATCTCTGACACTCTGACTACATATAGATAATAATATTCAACAAAGCTTAACATTTATAAATTACTATTTTTAAAATATACTTTCTTTATAGCATGCAGATAAACATGTATTTATTTGTATATATATATATATATATATATATAGACGTGTCAAATATTATAAATAGCTATAAGATCACAAAAATATAATACACTTAACAAATGAAGACCAGCTTTAATAGGGTAGTTTTCAACAAACGCCCAAAATCTATCACCTTATTATTTAAACATAACGGTATAGTGTATCATAAAATAAGGTACTTTTCATGTTTACAGTATAGTTACAACCTATATTATAGTCCAGAGCTCCATCCACAATTCTGCAGGCTTCAGAACTTAAATTGTCTGATGTTCCTCGCTTGTTCAATGCTGTACAAAGCTTGTTCTGGGAAGTGATATCTGTACACCAGACACACCATATAGTTATCTGAAACTAAATGCCCTCCTTCCTTACAAAGTTCAGCTAAGCTGTAGGGTTAGTTTCTGACAAGCTTGCTGACCAGTCCTAATAACCAGCAGAGCTGTGAATGCAACTTTAGAGTATAATACAGCCTGTGACTGTGTACCAGTATATAATATGTAACATAATGCATTTACAAAATTATTCAACATTTTATACAGATTAAATACTGTTTATCAAAGGTAGGGTGCAAAGGTGGAGTAAGGCTTGCAGCTGTAAAGTTGGCCATACACATTAGATGTATATCAGACACACCTAATGATTTTGGTGGGACTAGCCAGTCATCTACTAAGTATGGGGCTTCCCCGACTCTCTGTAGACAGCAGAGATCAGGAGAGAGAAGGACCGGGCTGATGGATTCTTTTGTTCTCAAAGAGATAACCCAGTGCCAGAGGTGTTTGGCACGCCTCTCCCTCCTCAGGACACACGCATGCATGTTTATGGAGGGGTTGAGATAGACAGTTAGATTGGTTGCCTGAATGTTCTTATTTATATTGTACATGGCTAGCACCAGATGAATTACATGTAGAAAAACTGATAAACAACAACATAACCTTAGTTTAAATTTAAATTGGCATGTAGGGATACGTTTGAATTGATTTTTCTTTATTTTACAAGGAAAATAACACTTTGGCTCGTTTTTGGCAACCTAAATATATATTTTTTTCCATTAAGAGTGTACAACTGAAACTAATTACCCAGAAGGAAGCATTTCATAGGCTTTGAATGTACAGATTAAATAAAAATCAATAAAGAAACAATATAAAGCTAAACATTCAACAATACAAAATTGTGTGATTTCTAAAATATAGGAAAATGCTAAGAATATTGTACATAACCTTGTATGTATGCGGGGTTACAGTGGATATTAAAGTTAAACAGATCACAGCAGGTATCAAGATAATGGGACAGTTCCAAGGACAGTAAGAAAAATAGTGGGCTTACATTATGATTTTAGTGTTTTGGAATATAAAATGTGTGCACTCAATAAAATATACTGTCTTGCCTAGATTACATTGTCCATGGGGACACAACTCGATCTAAACTCGTTCACCATGAATGAGTGGGGCATCGGGAGCTTTTCATGCTCTCATGCTCCCCCTTGCCCTGCGATGCTCCGCCTAGCAGTGAGCCCAGTGACGTCACCTGCACTAATGGGTGGTCTTTAGGTTTTTACATGCTAGGACAACGCTAAAGACCGCCCATCAGAGTTGGTGGAGTCATCAAGTTCACTGCTTGGTGGAAGCCCTCACCTAGCAGTGTCCAAATGTGAACAAACCCAATGCAGTACAAGGCAAAGGGGAGCATTAGAGCATAAAAACTCCAAAGATCCACTCATGGTGAATTCATGGTGAATGAGTGCAGATTGGGTTGTTTCTGGTTTCAGGTCTGAACCCGGACAACCCCTTTAACATATTACATACAAAATTAGAGATTTGTTTTAGTTTCTCTTTTTTCTCACTGAGTTGACGTCAGCTTTTTTTTTTGTACTGAACTTTATATACTATAAATTCATCCTGCCTGTATTTTGTACACTGAATGGATTAATGTTTCTTTGTAAGTTCATATTTTCTATTTTTGTAAAGTGAAAGATCTCATTGATATGACAACCATGACAATAGTTTGTTGATTATCTCTTTGCCTATATATTAATCAACAGAGCAAAAAAAAAACCAAACAAAACAAAACAAATAATTAGTTGGTATCAATGGAGTTTTACTTATTTTTTAGGCCTACTAACTTTTGAACACTGTGAATTTAAAGAAAATGAGAACGATGTTACATACCTGAAAATCTGAAGTTGATGGGGCTTTGTTTTCAATCTTTAAAACTTTAAATATGTAACATTGTTAAACATATTCTTTTGTAATATTAGTTTCAACAGTGAGAACATTTTATTTTGCCAAAATCACACTTTGAAAATTAACATAAACATGATGCAAATACACCACCAACGACCAATATCTACCTGACATATAACCTTATTAAACATGAATAAATACTTCTAATTGTAATAATAATATCTAGCTTAGAAGAGGCAGCTTCCATATCTGATTTCTAGAGCCCATTTCCGTGTTCAACTAAGCAATATTGTGAGTTACAAGCACACTGGAAAGAAGATGGTACTTAAGAATGTCATTTTAACGGAAGACAATATCATGTAAAGAAAGTCTGATACACAATATGCACAACAAGAATAGATAAAATTGGTCTATTTCGTTTTGCTGAAATGTAAATCCTCTGCCGGCTTTGTCTGGTACCAAGTCTTGGTCAACATGTCTTGATCTGAAGCCTCGAGAAAATAACATATTCCTGGAATTTCAGCTGGAAAGTTTGGTGGAAGATCTTCTCTTGATCGAGGTATAAATCGAAATCCTTTAAAATCTTTAAGCAAGCTGGAAGAATATTAGTACATGATGTTAGTGTTTGCAAAGCAGTGTGCTCTCTGTGATTACATCTCAGGGACATGCCCCACAAATTTCATATTGCCAGTCATAGACATAACTATAGCCATAACGCTTGCTATGGGATCCAGAGGTGAGGGGAGCCCAATCAGGTGGATTGTACCTTTTTGTAGGGAATAACAATATGGTAGCTTTATGCTACAATGTGGATTTTCTGTTATATGGTACTATTATACATATGTTTAAAGGGGTTATCTGAGGCTGGAAATGCCCCCCCCCCATATGCCCGGGCCCCTCACACTGATTCTACTTACCTGGCTCCCCGTTCCCTGTGCTGCCCCTGGTCCCTGGCCGCCACTGCTTCTCCCCCATGTTGTTCGGAGGGATGGCAGCCAATGGCATGTGGTGATGGGGATGAGCCTCCTTAGCGTCACTTGCAATGCTAGGGAGGCTCGTCCTCGTCAACACCTGCCATTGCTCCCCCCGCCCCCGACACTGGATATTTTCATCCACGCACAGGGAGAAGCAGCGGTGGCCCGGCACCAGGAGCAGCGCAGGGAACGGGGAGCCAGGTAAGTAGAATCAGTGTGAGGGGCCTGGGCATATGTGGAGGTCATTTCCAGCCTCAGAGAACCCCTTTAATTACTGCTTCTTATTATGCTGTTTCACTCTCTTACACTAGGTGGTGGGAACCACATCTTCTTTTACTATGGGGCCTTATGAATGATACTTACACCTCTGGTGTCAGATTAATCTTCTCTTGTAACCTCCAAGCATTCCTAATTAAACAGTATTGTTTTCAATTTACAAAATGGAGAATGTGAGGGCACAGGAGTGAGGACGGACTGCCTGATATCACCATCTTACTACAGGTCCTTTTCAGAGGCAGGCAAGTCCCTTACTTGCTTCATTATTGTCTTTGGACAACAGATTCTATTGTGATGCTGTCCAGTTTATGTGGGACCAATAAGGAAATTTCTTCCTAAAGGACTATCCAACAATCCAGAATATATGACCACCTTGCTACTATTAGGTCCCAGGAATTTTGAAGTACAGATGTAGCTGAGCTAAACCTGACTCTGATAACACATGTCACAGTGTTATCTTGGTTATCTCGTGACAAAAGCCATTGAAATCCGTTGAAAAGTTAGTTATCTTTTTCTTGCCATTCTTTACTTAACACGTTAACCATCAAGTTTAGCTCGGCTGCATCTGTATATTGTTACATATTAAAATACAAAAAAAGCTTACCTATATGTTGTAGGGCTGATATTTATCTTTCTCGGTATACTGCAAGATTCAAACTTATTGGCAAGTGTAACATTATTTCCAAAAAGGCAGTAACGTGGCATTCTTACACCTACAACACCAGCAAAAACTGAACCAGAGTGCAGACCTATGCGCATCTATAAGACAAAAAAGAAAGACAGTCATTACAGCTATATGGCATTTTGTATTAAGAAAGCAGAAAATATCAGAGACACTTGGGCAGATTTACCAATCCAAAGTCCACAAGACTTTTGGCTTAAATTGCAGCAAAAACTGGCACATATGCCATGCACTCCATTTATTATGTGTTTTAGAAGTTTTTGTGCCTCACTAGACAGTTTTGAAAGTGTCTAGAAAATAGGAGCATGGCTAAGAGGAGTGATAAAATAAACCACATTTATTAATGGCATGTGCTAATCTTTTGGCATAAAATACTGGTCTAAGGTAAGCCATCCAAGGAAGTAGAAAGTGTGTAATATGCCAAGTTGCATCAAAACTATCACACACTGTACACCTTAGTATACACAGTGTGATAAACCCGGCCCAGTTTGGCCCATATTCTGTCTGCCAAGTCAGGGCATCTGTCAGCAGATTTGTACCTATATAACTGACTGACGTTACATGTGCACTTGGCAGCTGAAGACATCTGTGGTGGTCCCATGTTCATGTCCCATGTGCCCGTATTGCTGAAAAAAATTATGTTTTAATGTATGTAAATGAGCCTCCAGGAGCAACGGGGGTGTTACCCCTAGAGGCTCAGCTCTCTCTGCATTTGCTGCACTCTCTGCACTTTGATTGACTTTAGAAGTCAGAAGTTTTCGCTACCTGGCCTGGTCAATGAAAGTGGAGAGAGCAGCGGTTGCAAAAAAAAAAGCTGAGCCTCTGTATTAAAACATATTTTTTCTCAGAAATGTGGACACATATGAACATGGGACCAACACAAATATCTTCAGCTGTCAATACACATGCAACAGGTCAGCCAGTTTCATAGGTAGAAATCTGCTGAGAGATGTCCTTTAAAGTTGGATTTATGGCAGGTAAATGGGGAGTCTTTGAAGGTCAAAGAAGTATGGATTCTAATGACTTAACTGTCTTCATTGGAACTGACCTTTATGGGTTCACCATGAGGAGACATGACTTTATCTGATAGTTCCATCATTTTTAAAGCCATCAAAGCAACTTGAAAGGCATGTGTGTCACTATCCTTATGAAGTCCCCCAGCCACACAATAAGCATCACCAATAGTTTCCACCTATAAAAATAAAATGAAATAATTCAATGTCCATATTAGCTATAATGCACCATATGCAAACATATATTTATTGTGCTTGACCAGAATAATAAGATAATTATATTATTTTCTGTAAGCAACCATTTCAGACAATATGCCCAGAACATATTTAACCCTATGATCCCTATATATTTTTATATATATATTATATACTAGCAGAAAGACCCGGCTTCGCCTGGGTATATTTCATCTATTTCATTTAATGTTTCTGTGTGTCGTTGCAGAGAGAAAGTCAATGCAGCTGACAGAAGTTGATTTTTACCTTCATTTTTTTCAATCCCCATTGGCTGCGGAGTGGGAGGGGGCATGACCTGACAGGGTGGCCTGAATTATAGGTCAATGCCATGGTAATTTGAGGAAACACAATGGGTAGCAGTGGAAGAAAACATTGCTTCGCACGGGTATATTTAATCTATTTCATTTTCAGTTTGTGTGTGTCATTGCAGAGAGAAAGTCTCCTTCCCACCCATTCCTGTAGCTGACAGAAGTTGATTTTTACCTTCATTTTTTCAATCCCCATTGGCTGCGGAGTGGGAGAGGGCGTGGCCTGACCGGGGGCGTGGTTTAGCGGGACCTTGGGGGGGGGGGTTGCTTTTAAGTCCTTTTAGTGGAAGAAAACATCTTTTATTACTACTGAACGGTAGTAGTCTAATATTAGTCTATTTCATCTAATGTTTCTGCGTGTTGTTGCAGAGTGAAACTCACCCTCTCACCCCTGCAGCTGACAGAAGTTTATTTTTACCTTCATTTTTTCAATCCCAATTGGCTGCGGAGGGGGAAGGGGGCGTGGTTTGAAAGAGTCGGGGTGTGGCTTAGTGAAACCTGGAGCAGGTGTTGTAAGTCCTTCTTTTGAGAGTGGTGTGAATCACAGGTCGGTGCCATGGTAATTTATGAGGACACGCAATGGGTAGCAGTGGAAGATTTACTACTGAACGGTCATAGTCTAAAATTAGTCTAAAACATAAGTTATATTTATGGTAACTGGAATACCCCTTTAATAGTATCATCCACAGTGCTCTGCTCCTTTAAAGCATTGAATAGAAATGACTGGATTGTTACCTGAGATCCTCAGCTGGCTGCTAATTACCTGGCTGTGCTGTTATGGAAACCTGCCCTCCCTGTGTGTGTCTGTGCAGAGAATGGCAGTTGGGGTTTAAAACCAATGCTGTCAGGCTAATATTGGCTAATGCAGGTCATATTTTGGGAATATCTCGGGGAACATTATGTCCTTGAGAGATGAGACCTGGTCTAAAACCTTCCTGGGCACCTGATGTACCTGTGTGCCGAATTTGGTGAAAATCGGTCCAGTGGTTTGGTCGTGCATAGAGAATAGACAGACGGACAGACAGACAGAAACTCATTTTTATAATATTAAGAGATATTAATGAATCATACTATACTAAGA
This sequence comes from Rhinella marina, assembly GCA_900303285.1. NCBI lineage: Eukaryota > Metazoa > Chordata > Amphibia > Anura > Bufonidae > Rhinella > Rhinella marina. Next base: position 115,375 of record ONZH01009854.1, on the reverse strand, counting down.
TATTAAAAATGTGCAATAGAGGTTTAATGACCCTTGATTGGTTCTTCCTTCAGTGAATGAAATTGCAACACCAACAAGGACAAGCCATAAGGTTGCAAAAATCGAGGAAGTAGCAGCTCCAACTTGTGGCATGTAGGAGGGGCATAAAAGCCAGTCTGAAAACAAATGTTTTTATTCACATGAAACCTCAAAAACGGCATTTACTTGTGTGCGATGCCTCCTTTTCGTAAACATGCCAGTTATCGCTATTGTGACAAACTACAAGTCACAAACTACAAGTTCGGCTACAGGTGTTCCATTTTCCTCAAACCCCTCTCTTAAAGGCTATCATCGTGCACAGCAAGATGACAATAGAGGCTGGAATGGAAGTCTGTCCTCTTCAGGAATGAGTCCCACTTTCGCATCAAATGCAATGATAGCTGGAAATTGGTGTGAAGACCACATACGCAATGCCATAAAGAGGCCTTCACAAGGGAATATCACATTGGTTCTATTTTTCTGGGATTATGGCAATTGCAATTTCATTGTTGAGGAGTGTATATGTGTCTAAATCATGTTTCGACAAATGAAATTAGATATGTAGTGAGCTAAATTTGACATTTAAAGGTTATGGACACATTTTGGGACACAATTTTTACTTAAATTAATGTATTTTCATTTTTTATTAAAATGCTGCGGTAGATTGCCAAAGTTATATAGAGCCACTGGCCTCTACATAACGTCGGCGTATCCAGCGCCAATTCTAAACATAAGACAGCTTCCTTGCTGACTTACATTTAGACCATTATCTACGCCTAAAACAGGCATAGAAAATGATGAATGAGATGGGCCTCCTGGCTCGTTCCCTTCCCCACCCACAGCTTACCCCCTTTTTTAGACCTGGCATGAGCATGGAAGAAGATTCTGAGTAACATGGTGTGCGTTGTTCGTAAATGACCTTTCATAAATGACCCCCATAGTAGCCACAGAATCTTGTTCACTGTAAAATGCATCAAAGACTATGCCTCATGGGTCAGTCATTAGCCCCTCTCTCTCCTCCCTTGAGCGATATTCTAAGCTGATTTGTGACCAAAATGCTTCTTGGCCACAAAGACATGCATTTAAGTAATAGGGGTCCATAGCCATTAAATGTTTATTTTTGGAAGATCATTCACTAATTACCTACTATGGTTTATCTACAGTCATGGGAAGCAAGGTAATGTGGAACATTGGGGGACATTTAATAAAGGTTTTATTCTACTATTGTGGTGTAAAAAAGCAGCAAATTATGGCAAACACTATATTTGTGCAAAAATTTATGATTTTTTTAAGCTTCTCTGCACTTTTCCAAAGAGCTTATAAAAAGGGCTTTTGACATAAAGTGGCATACGTGATACCTAAAGGCTAAGCCAGATTGTAACTGGTGTAGACCTCAGTATCTGGTGCATGGCACGGCAGGGAAACAATTAATTTATTAAGAGGGATCTGCCTTTTAAATTAGGCAGATAGTAGGGAGATTAAGACTGGCTTATAGGTACACCAGTTTTGATAAATGTCCCTCATTATGTCAATGTCAATTCTGGTATACCTCATATGAACATTACAAGTGTGATTTTATGTAAGTAATAAGAGAAATATTTGATAAGGTTCCACAATAGCTCTGAAAAAGCTGTCATGGCTTCCATGGCGGTATGACAGACATTAATATCACTTGTTTTAATTTTTTAGTCTTTTATTGAATAGAATACCTCAGTATAATATTATGTCTGTCAAAAAGCAAGGTAGACTTGACTAAAAAGTATGACTAGACCTAAAGGTGAACAGAATCTTCATAAAAACGACGACTGGTTTCACTGGTTTGATAAATAAAAAATGAGGCCCAAAAACTGTAAAATAACTTAATCTCCTTACACACACTTTAGATATATATCACTGGATGTGAAATCGTGGGTTTCTTTTTCATGTTTCTATATATCTATATAGGATATGTCATTAACCCCTTGAAGACTGGGAGCTTTTCAGTTTTTGCATTTACTTTTTTTTCTCCCTTTTTGTTCCAGAAGCCATAACTTTTTATTTTGCAGTTCAAATAGCCATATGAGATTGTTTCATTATCACATCAGCGGGGGTCCAAGTCCCAGCACCACCGCCAATCAGCTGTTTCAGGGAGGGGCTGCGCTCACCGGATATCTGGTGAGCGCAACCGGCTCCCGGCAGCTCTCCAACCAGGGTATTGCAGTTCACTTCCGAGCTGCAACTAGACCATGTGACCAATGTACGGTGAAATCACATGGCCTGGGAAGGAAACAGCTGACCAACAGGGGTCCTGGGTGTTTAACCCCCGCTGATCTGATATTGATGACCTATCCGGAGTAATTACCTGCACTGTATGGGGACGAGCGATGATTACTGCTATACATGGTCCTCATACAGGTTCATTGTTTCTGGGTAGCACATCACTATTCACACATCACAATCTGCTGCCCAGAAACAATAATTCAATGTGCTACATGAAAGACTATTTCACCTAATAAATGAGCGTTTTGCTTGTTCATCAGGTGATCGACAGCAAATTTACATGGGCCTACTATTGGGAACAAGCTTTCGGAGTAAAAGTGTATAGTAAAATGGTGAAAATCCGCCTTAAGCAAACTTCTGACCATCATCAAGTCCTTAATGGGGTTGTCTTATCTCAGACAATGGGGGCATATCGCTAGAGTATGCCCCATTGTCTTATAGGTGCGGGTCCCACTGGAACCCACACCTATATCGGGAACAGAGCCCCGCAAAGCGTTCTCCCCATAGAAGTGAATGGGAACTCACCGCACATGATCAGCCACCGCTCCCATTCACTTCTATGGGACAGACGGAAATAGCCGAGCCAGTGCTGGGCTATTTTCGGTGGCCCCATAGAAAATGAATAGAGGGCAGCTGCGCATACGGGGGCTACATGCTCGATATCCTATTGATAAGCTCCTATTGTCTGAAATGAGAATAAGCACTGAAGTTAACTGAATAGAAAACCATGTAATACAAGGCAAGGAGTCTGCTATATAGCGTTCTTCCTTAGTCCTCCGATATGCCTAGTACGGAAGGGGGGACTTGAGTATATAACCTCTACAGCAGCCCGTCCCTTTAACAGTAATCTCTACAGCAGCCCACCCCTTTAACAGTGACCTCTACAGCAGCCCACCCCTTTAACAGTGACCTCTACAGAAGCCTGCCCCTTTAACAGTGACCTTTACAGCTGCCCACCCCTTTAACAGTGACCTCTACAGCTGCCCGCCCTTTTAACACTGACCTCTACAGCTGCCCGCCCCTTTAACAGTGACCTCTACAGCTGCCCGCCCCTTTAACACTGACCTCTACAGCAGCCCGCCCCTTTAACAGTGACTTCTACAGCAGCCCGCCCCTTTAACTGTGTCCTCCACAGCAGCTAGAGTGGCCACTGTCTTCACCTCAGAAAGCCAGACCTCACCGGCCATTCCCCCAAACGTGAAACAGCGCCCCCAGTTCCCATGAAGACACACCACTAAACATGAGGCCACGCCCCCTGGCTCTGTGAAGACACGGAGGAGAAGCTGTCTCAATGTGAGCTACTGAAAGGGTGGACATCCCTGTGTCTGTCCAGGCACTGCGTCGGACGGAGAACAGGTAGTCAGAAAACTGGACTGTCCACCCTAAAGCCGGTCGTCTGGCCACCCTAACATCAGCCTGCCCCTAGGGTGGCCAGACTTCTTGTTTTAGGCTGAACAGTCTGGCTTTCAGACTCCCTGTCCTCTGTCATGCGCAGGGCCTGGATGGACACAGGGATGTCCTTTGAACAGCTCACTCTCAGCAGCAGCACTGTGCAGTCTGAGCAATGAGCTGCAGGGAGAAAGTCACCCCACCCCTGCAGCTGACAGAAGGTGATTTTTACCTATATTTTTAAACCCGGTCAAATGCTGCATGGAAGGGGCGTGACCTGACTGAGTCAGGGGCGTGACTTAGTGGGATCTGGGGGTTGGGCTTTTAAGTCCTTCTTTTGACGGTGGCCTGAATTACAGGTCAATGCCATAGTAATTTAGGAGGAAGGTGGGTAGCAGTGGAAGAATACATCTTTTATTACTACTGAACAGTAAATATGTGAAATTTACATTATATGAGCTAATGATTGATGATGAATTAGTCTAAAACATAAGTTATATTTATGGTAACCGAAATACCCCTTTACCATTGTCATCCACAGGGCTCTGCCTCTTTAATGCAGACCTACAGCAGTGAACTGGCTAGGTTGTCATAGAAACCTGGTGTGTGGAGACTGGCTGATTAGGGTCATGTGACCAGGCTACGATTGGCTAATGCATTTTTTGGGAATATCTCAGGAACGGTACGTCCTGGAGAGCTGAAAACTGTTCTAAAACCTTCCGGACACCTGATGTACATGTGTGCCAAATTTTGTGATTGTAGCTGCAGCGGTGTGGATTCCTTTAGCGGACATGCACACACACACACACACACACGCACACACACACACACACACACACACACACACACTCAGCTTTATATATTAGATGATAACTGCTCATAAGGAAATATAAAATAACAAGCTACAGTAATAGAAGGGAAAAGAAAAAGCCTTCAGTTCAGCCGACAACATTCTTTCATGGTAAAAATAACCAGTAAAACATTACCTTATAGACGTCTAGTTCTCCGCACTGGAAATCAAAAAGTGTGTAAAGTTCATTCAGCATGGTGATAACTTGCATTGGTGAACAATGAGAACATATTGCTGTGAAGCCCACAATATCAGAGAACAGCATCGTCACATTGTTAAACTTCTTGGCTTTCACAGTTTGTCCCTGCCACAACTGTTGAGCCACCTCACCAGGAAAGATTGAAAACAGAAGGTCAACAGTTTTCTTTTTCTCCTCTTCTAAAGCTTGGTGGGCACATTCCAGTGTAGCCTTCAGTTTTCCTAACCTCTTTTTCAGTCCATCTTGAGCTCTAGCCTGTTCTCCTATTAGTACCACATCTCTCAGAGCATTGTGGATTGGAATATCTGACAGGTAGAGACCTTGTCCCGTGAAATCTTCTAATCTATCTACACAGGGGGAGCCCAGGAACAGAATAGAGCTTGATTCAAAAACATAGATCATCTGGCCCTTCAGGTTCATTGCCTGTAACTGCACAAGAGAAAAAAAAAAAACACTTGAAAATGCTAAATAGATTTCACAGTGTTTTGACATAATGTATACGGTTTCTACATGAAACACCTAAATAAAATGGGAATGGTTGGTGATATTAACTTCCTGTTTGTGGCACACTAGTATATGGGAGGGGGGAAACTTTTCAAGATGGGTGGTGACCATGGTGGGCAATTTGAAGTCGGCCATTTTGGATCCAACTTTAGTTTTTTTCAATGGGCAGAGGGTCATGTGACACATCAAACTTATTGAGAATTTCACAAGAAAAACAATGGTGTGCTTGGTTTTAACATAACTTTATTCTTTCATGAGTTATTTACAAGTTTCTGACCACTTATAAAATGTGTTCAAAGTGCTGCCCATTGTGTTGGATTGTCAATGCAACCCTCTTCTCCCACTCTTCACACACTGAGAGCAACACCGCAGAAGAAATGCTAGCACAGGCTTCCAGTATTTGTAGTTTCAGGTGCTGCACATCTCGTATCTTCACAGCATAGACAATTGCCTTCACATGACCCCAAAGATAAAAGTCTAAGGAGGTCAGATCGGAAGAAAGGCTCCAGTTCAGAGCCGAAACGTTGCGTGTCCCATGGGTAAATAAAGTTTTTCACTTTTTTACTTTTTCATTGCTGAGTGTGCTGCCTTTTTTTTATTTAGCTATTGATCTTTGTTGGATCATAGGTTTGCACCTCTTTTTTCTTTTTCTTATTGTTCCTGTACTGCCATTTTTTCTGTTTTACTATCTATCTATCTATCTATCTATCTATCTATCTACGTATCTATCTATCATTTGCTCATGCTTAAAGGCCGACCACTTTCTAGAAAAAAAATTCCATAACCCCATGCCCCCTCATGTCTTCCTGAGTATTTCAGTTCCATGTCCCTGCTGCCACTACCAATAACTGACCAGAACAACTAATAAACACATCCAGTATGGTGGAGGTGTCCGTTAAAACTACCATTTTATTCAGCTTAAAACATAGTCCAACATGGTATGCCATGTGCAACAATAGCTTATGTGCCGTCCTTGATTGACAGGGCCAGGCACACAGGGCTGGCAGGAGAAGGCGAACAATGGCCCTGTCAATCAAGGATGGTGGGGCGTGGAAGGAGGTAGGAAAATGAAGCCTCTAGGAGCAGGGGCAATGCCCCCCCTGCTCCTAGAGGCTAATTTACATATTACAAAAGTAGGAATTCGGGAGTAAGGGTGCCATCAATAAACATAATAACAGAATTAGGGTCTGCTGACATTAGCACATTGCTAATGTCAGCAGGTTTAGGAGGGTTAATTCTGGTGACAGAAACCCTTTAACCCTTTTGGTACTAGCGCCATACATGTACGGCGCTGGAGCGATGTAGGGACATGATGCCCGCTCCCACGTGCAGCGGGCGTCATGGCCGGCAAGTCTCTGCTGTTTTAAACAGCAGAAACCTGCCGCTACTTAACGCAACTGGCAATGATGCCAATCGCGGTAAATAAAGGCATTAGATGCCGTGATCAAGCGAGATCACAGCATCTAATAGCGCTACAACCCGGAAGCACGCGCTTCCGGGTGTTGTGCAGATGCCCCGTGTGGTCAATCGGGGTGTCTGCACTCGATGTGAAAGCTGTTAACCTCGCTGATGAGGTTTACAGCTTTCAATCTGCAATTCTTATTTTGGCCACCAGAAGGCAGGCCATGATAAGAAATGAGAAAAAGGGACTTAAAATGCAGTTTTAAAAATCCCTAATTGCTCAAAATTAAAAATTAAAAAACATTGTCTATATGCTAATATATGAGCCTTAAAATAATCACAAAAATTTTTTAAAAAAGTTAAAAAATATATAAAAATTACAAAAAATATAAAAGTTTAAATCACCCCTCTTTCCCTATAATTAAAAAATAAATACCTAAATAACAATGAATATAAACATCATGGGTATCACTGCGACCAAAAAAAGCCCGTACTTTTAAAATATCAAAAAAAAAATTCCAATACGGCGAATTGCGTGACGGAAAAAAGGGTCAAAATGGCCGATTTGCCATTTTTTCCCTACTTCTCTTACTCAAAAAAAATGTAATAAAATGTGATCAAAAAGTCATGCACACTCGAAAATGGTATCAATAAAAACTATGGATTGTCTTTCAAAAAATGAGCCCCTAAACAGCTCAGTGGATGTAACTAAAAAAAAGTTATGGGGGTCGGAATATGACGAAGTAAAAAAAAATATTTTTTTTTTCAAAGTTTAAATTTATTTTTACACTATTTAAACATAACAAACCTACACATATGGGGTATCGTTGTAACGTACTGACCTAGAGAACAAGGGCATGGGTCAGTTTTGCCGCAAACGGTACGCCGTGGGAACAAAACCCGTAAAACAGTGGAGGAATTGTGTTTTTTTCCAATTGCCCCCTATTTGGAATTTTTTTACCACTTCCCACTACATTTTATGCCATAATTAATGGCGGCATTAGAAAGTACAACTCGTCACACAAAAAATAAGCCCTCATACAGCTATGTGAACAAAAATATAAAAAAGTTAGGGCTCACAGAAAATAGGGAAGAAAAATGAAAACGCAAAACCGAAAAAAACCTCGGTACTGAAAGGGTTAATCCAAGCTGTCCTCTAGCATAAACAAAATAGTATTTAACACCTAGATGTTAGTCATGACTTGGCCAACACTTTCTCATCATTGGGACAATAACAAAATTCCATAAGGTTTAAAAAACAATTGAATACAGTTGGAAATTACAATGCTGCACAGTGTATAATCTGTTTTAGTTCACCAAGCACACACAGTAAGTAAGAACAGTAAGAACACAACAACAGAAATAAAAAACACCTATTTGAACCTAGTATTATAAAGTCTAATAGGGACGACAGGTCCAACATAGTGGATTTAGTGCAAGATTTGCAACAATTTATAGTTCACCTATCCACCTGTATTGTATTGTAAAGAGGCCGAGCACCACATCCCCTTCCAGGAGCTGACTGGCAGGGGTGCTGGGAGGTGGCCCCCACCTATCATATATTATCATATACCTGTATTGTATTGTAAAGAGGCCGAGCACCACATCCCCTTCCAGGAGCTGACTGGCAGGGGTGCTGGGAGGTGGCCCCCACCTATCATATATTGGTCTCCTAAAATCCCTTTAATCCTAAATGGCTTTAAAAAACATAAGTATGTTATTGTTGCTAGCCAAGAAATTATGTTTCTTAGATGGTCCTTCTTTATATTTGATTCGGGTCTGAATCTGTCAGCAGTAAAATGGTTTGAGAGTTTCATTTGACTTAAACAAGATTCAAATTCAGCTAGATTATAATAATTTGGGAAATTCAAGATGAATCTGCTTTGTTTTGATCAATTCACTGATCTCTAATGGTCCTTACAGATGCACCCTTATGTGTGGCTGGAAGAATGGAGATGTTTCCATTTATTTCTACTGTATGTAACAATCTCTAAAAAAATGTTCTGCATCGCTCCTCAGCCATGAATAAGGCTATTAGGATAAAGTTAGTATTTCCTTAAGAGATAGCACATAGCACATCAGCTGCAATGTAGAGTATAGTTTCCCCCGGGTACTCCTGTTACCTCCCACACTCCGAAAACATACAGGCAGGCGGATTTTCTTTCTAAGAAATTGGATCCTATAATAAGAGACGAGCAGATTCAGAAATCAGCATGATCGATAGTATACCAAGTTGATCACGCTCGTTTAAAGGACTTCAAACGGCTGATGTTACTTAGGGGGTGATTTATTATTCAGAAATACGCCTTTATAAGGGGCGGGGAAGGGGGCGGGCTAGCAGGCCCGTCTCATTCATAATTTTCTACGCCTGGTTTAGGAAGCAAGGAAGCTGTCTTACATTTAGACTGGTGCTGGATGTGCCAAAATTTTGTAGAGGCCTGCACCTCTTTATAACTTCAGCAGATCCATCGTCAGGTATAGGGGTTATTAAGACCAGCGTCTAAAACGGCGGTCTTAATAAATGACCCCCTTAGTTTGTATATAGTCGGCTGCATATGAACTGTTTACACCAGAATGCATACCGTTCCGGTTTATTGCGTTCCCACGCTGGACACAAAATCGCTTCAAGCAGCGTTTTTTTGTGTGACAAGGGAAAATGAACAATCCGGATCCGGCACCAAAATCCATGTAAGGGTGGGTTCTCATTGGCGTTAAGGAATTCCTTTATAGGTTCTGTTGTAACAGAGTTATAACGGAATATAACAGAAAGCAAAACGTTATGATCACAGTTTGTATCACTTCTCTCAGAGATCAGTTATTTTTGGCAGGAGAAAAAGTACTGTGTTTTTCACCCTATAAGACACACCTTAAAGAAGAACTCCCGACAAAAATTTTATTCCATGTCCTGCTAGAAATGTACATGATATAATCTGTAGTGAATGTCATTTTCTTACCAGTGTCTGAATTTTTGACTTATATCATCCTGAAGTTTCTTATCTGTGTCATGTGACCAGCAATTAGACCCACCAACTCACACATAGACTTATGTGTGGACAGGAAGTCTAATTCTCTATGTATTCCTATGAGACTGAAAGTGAGGCTCCTATAGGAATAAATAGAGCAGTTACTGGCTTTCTGTCCTGGGTCAGTTGGAGGTCAGGGAGTTGGTCATATGACCCAGCTACAATAAGAAGAGAGGTTTTTACTCACAGAAACATTCACTGATAATAAAATGACAATCACTACAGATTATATCATGCACCTTTTAGATTATATCATGCAACAGTTTAGAGAATAAAAATTTTTGTGGGAGTTCTTCTTTAAGACACATACACAGCAGGTTCAGATTGGGAACTTAAAAGTGGCACTGGAAAAAACCTAAAAGTGGTCCCATGTTGTAGACAAGTTCAAACTGACAGAAAGTGGGGCAGCGCAGGGCCAGCATAAGTAGATGCAGCCAAAACAAACAGGGTCAGCAATACCACAGAGCAGTACAAAATACTGCCCCAGAAGCTGCCCATCTGTGGTGACAATCAATCACTGCCATGTTCTGTCCTTCTCCTCCTCCTACAATTGTCTTTAAGAAATGGAGCAGAGAGCTTAGGTGAGACGAAGGCAGAGCACCAAGCCAGCCATACCTTCAGCATGCTGCCTGGAATTCCCCTATTGCAGTATGCTCCCCATGTGACCAAGAAAAGAAGAAAAAAATAAAATACCTGAATGCCATTCCAAGCCGCCATCTCCAGAGCAGGCCACGGGTCTTTTTCAGTCTGTGGCCTGAGACACCTGTTTCCCTATTAGAGTTGTCACGACACAAAAATTTTTGATTTGGTTTCAATACCAAGTACTGTGATACTCGATACCATGCCAAAAAAAAAAATTAAAAATCATAAAAAATACCCACATACCCACCTCAGTATGATTACAGTGATACCAAATAGTTTTTATTTTGTTTTTTTATTTTAAAAAATAAAAATAAAAACCTTTGAATTCGCCTTTTTCTAAGAGCCATAACTTGTATATTTTTAGTCTACAGAGCTGTATATGGGCTTGTTTTTTGCAGGACAAACTGTAGTTTTTATTGGTACTATTTTTGGGTACATACAACTTTTTGATCACTGTTATTCAACTTTTTTGGGGGGACAAGGTGACTAAAAAAATGGCAAATTGTGTGTCTTTATTGTTTTTTCTTTACCTTGCCCTCCCATAATCACCTCTTCCTCCCTCCATGACACTTCCCCATCAAGCCACTAAGTGTTTTCATTGGTAGCAGTGGCCAGCTGTATCACAGTGAGGAGGGAGCAACGCTCTCCCTCCTTCTCCACTATACGGCAGCTTTTGAGAACATGGCATACGCTGCACTTTGCCCACGACATGTTCTCTAATAGTATCAAAAATACCAATCCCGGTATCGTATCGAACCGGGTATCAAAGTATCAAAAAAGTATTGATATCCAGTGCAACCCTAGTCCCTGTGCCATTTGTACACTGCCTCTTATAGTGGCTTTTGGCCTATGAAGATGAACAGCAGGGCAGCACTACAGTATTCAACTTCCTAAGAAGAGCTATACAGTGTTAATTACCACTGAGAGCATCATATCATTATGTACCCAGCCAGTGCCAGTGAGGAGGTCCCAGGCAGCCCCCGGGGCATCAGTCCCTGAGAAATATGGCCAGTCTGCTCCTAAAACAAAGAAACAAGAAGAGTGAAGCATGGTGTGGATGGGGTTGACAGCTGCCAGGAGGGATTTAAATGGGTTTTCCAACTGGCCCACGACGACCAATCCACTTTCCAGGAAACTGTTCATCTAGGAATGCTCGGACCTGACACCCATAATGTAGTGGTACACCATCTTTCTGGAAAAACTCAGGGAACGTGCCAGCTTCAGTGCATAAAGAGGGAAAGACATCATCATGTATCAGTTGAATGGCCCCCAAGGTCTCCCGATCTGAACCCCTTAGACTTTTATCTTTGGGTTCATCTGAAGGCAATTGTCTATGCTGTGAAGATACGAGATGTGCAGCACCTGAAACTATGGATAATGGAAGCCTGTGCTAGCATTTCTTCTGCAGTGTTGCTATCAGTGTGTGTAGGGTGGGAGAAGAGGGTTGCACTGACAATCCAACACAATGGGAAGTACTTTGAACACATTGTATAAGTGGTCAGAAACTTGTAAATAACTCATGAAAGAATAAAGTTACATTAAAACCAAGCACACAATTGTTTTTCTTGTGAAATTCTCAATAAGTTTGATGTGTCACATGACCCTCTTCCCATTGAAAAAACTAAAGTTGGATCCAAAATGGCCAACTTCAAAATGGCCGCCATGGTCACCACCCATCTTGAAAAGTTTACCCCCTCCCATATACTAATGTACCACAAACAGGAAGTTAATATCACCAACCATTCCCATTTTATTTAGGTGTATCCATATAAATGGCCCACCCTGTACATTGCAGCCCGGAAGCATAGAAGGAAAAGCAGAAGAAATGTTTCTTTGGCAAATGCCTGTAAGAAGAGACCACTATACATGGGTCCTGGTGCTTACTGTACAATGGGAATTGAGATGCAGGTGGTAGTCTTGGAGGGATAGCATAACTGAGAGGTGCTTGCACTGGATGAACAGCCACCACTCAGCATGACAGGGTTGGAGGGAAACGGCTACTGAAAACATAAGAGTCCACAAGTTTGGGCTGTAAACATCTAGCCTGTGCTGCAGATAACAGAAATAACGATGAATAAACTAAACAAAGAAGGTATGTGGTGGAAAAAAACTTTAATAAATGATAATGTAATAATCCTGTAGCATACGTGTAGCATTTTTTTTTGTTGGTAAAATCAAGGCATTTAAACCTCTTCCCAGATTCCCTCAGGAATACCTACTTCTGGGTGGGGTTTACAGGAATCCTACACAGTTTTGACCTAGGACAAGCCAAATTTGCTGGGATTGTCTCAAAAAATCATGAAAATCCTGCCAAAGTTAGGAATGTTACCAACTATGCTATACTGTAGGTCACAGGAAGTCAGCCACACTGGAGAGACTGACCTCCTGAATACAGAAGATCAAACCCAGCACTGGTGGTCAGACTGGGATAACATGACACAGCTGCCCATAATGAAAGGGAATAGATTCAGCCCCATTCACCTCTATGGGAGCGGGTAGCCGACGCACGGAGCCAGCTGGTCATCAATATATATTCATAAAAAGATAAAACATGTCCTATACTTGTCCGCATGAGTGGACAAGTATAGGCATTTTCAATGGGGCGCCCGGCCGTGTGTTCCCCAGTGCCGCGGAATACACGCCGGGCGGCAGCCGTAGTATTGCGGGTCCGCATCATTGCAGACCGCAATAATACGGCCGTCTGAATAGGCCCTAACTGGAGCCATCCTTTAACCATAAAAAGTAAAAGATAGTATGCTAGCACATTTAATGATGTGACATACAGTTTCATCAGGTGCTGTGCTATATCCTATCTTAACATGTCAAACGAAATGCCATCAGCTTTTCAGCAGTGATTTCTGCCAGGAGACAAATAATCACTTGTCTAGAGAATAAACTGTTCCAAAAACTGGAATGCTGCTCTAAAACGTTCATTATAAAGTGAGAAAAATATTAGCATTTTCTGACTAGTAGTCATGTAACGTCATTTTCATAAATCTATTTAATAACTAATACCCCCCCCAAAAAAATAAAATAAAAAAATTCTGCATACATTTTAATAAACCTAGAAAAGAAAGTACTTTTCAGCTTTACAAAAAAAATAAAAAATCTGTCACATTTCATTACAGTCTGTATGTATCAAATCTAATGAGGTGCTGAATTATGGTTTTAATGATAAGTACTGCAATGAACCATGAAACTCAGCAGAGCCGTATTACTTTGGCAAGGAATTAGGAGTAAAGTCGCCACTTAATATTCACATACGCCATATACTGTCTACACCATCTATGGATATGTGCCTACCCTGCACAAGTATTTTTAGCTAAAAACAACTCACTATAACTATTTTTTTTAATAGTGATGAGTAATAAATGAAGGAAGTTTAGCTTCCTAAGACAAGATATCTATATGCACTGTGTCTGCTCTTATAAATATCATTTATCAGGCTGTAAAAAACATACCTACAGTAATGGTGATCAGTCTGAAACATCATGGGGCCTCTCAAATGCAGTGCATTATATTGAATATATATTGATGACCAATCCTCAGGATAGATCATCAATATGTCATCAGCTGTGACTACCCCGCTGATCCGCTGTTTGACAAGGTGGCAGCTCTCCATGCGAGTGCTGCTTCCTTTTCATTACACTGCGCGCTGTCTTCCTTGCAGAGGTGGGGTAGTGTAATTCAAGTAAATGGAGGGAGTACTTTTAATTACACTCACTTCCGAGCCCATGGGCAGTGTAAAGAATAGGAAGTAGTGCTCGCATGGAGCGCACCCTCTTTTTCAAACAGCTGATCAGTGGAGGTGTCGGACCATCGCCGATCAGATAATCATGACCTATCATGAGGATAGGCCTTCAATACATATTGCTGCACAACCCCTTTAACTCCATCAACCGGAAGATAACTTTCATACATTTATGCAAATTAAACCGCCTACAATACATTTTTTTGCATTCAGAAAACAACTGCTCTATAGTGTAAGATAATATTGATATGTATACTTAATGTTTATTGTGTTTTTTCTTCCAAACTGAACAGAGAAAAATTGAACAATTAACACAGTGAAGGTTGCAGGGTTAGGAAACCCACACAGCAACGGGGAAACAAGGGAAAATTGGAAAGGAAATTATATAGAAATTTGCTTGTTTAAATTCTCAGAAAACCCAAAAAGCTGCCCATGGAGGTAAAGATTTTCTGAGGGAACAGATAAAATATAGGGGGACATTTATCAAATCACATGTCAGTTTTCAGGCTTAAAAAAAGTTGCAAGTCATGGCGATTGCACCATTTGGTCAATTTTTGTGACATTTGGTGTTCCTCACCACTTTTCAAAGTGCTCTATGTTTAAGGGGGTTTTCTGAAGTCTAAAAGATCCCCTCAGTGCCCAGGGCCCTCGTATACATTATACTTTCCTGCTCCCGGCACCTGCATCGCTTCGGATCCCTGCACGTCCGCCGCTGCATTTACCCCATCACCAGATGTTTTGATCCGCGCTACGAGGAGATGCAGCGGCGCCTGTGCAAGGATCCATAGCTACACGGTTGCTGGGGAGCAGGTATACGAGGGGCCTGGGCATTGGGGGGGATCTTTTAGACTTCGGATAACCCCTTTAACCCTTTCAGTACCGAGCCACTTTTCACCTTAAATCCCAGGCCGATTTTTGCAAATCTGACATGTGTCACTTTATGTGGTAATAACTTTGGAACGCTTTTACTTATCCAGGCCATTCTAAGACTGTTTTCTCGTCACATATTGTGCTTCACCATAGTAGTAAATTTGTGGCAAAATATTTCATTTTTATTTATAAAAAAATACCAAATTTAGCAAAAATTTGGAAAAATTTGCAAATTTCAAAATTTCAATTTCTCTACTTTCAAAATACATAGTAATACCTCCAAAAATAGTTATTATTTTACATTCCCCATATGTATACTTTATGTTGGCATCATTTTATAAATGTAATTTTACTTTTTTTGGACGTGAGAAACCTTAGAAGTTTAGAAGCCATTTTTCAAACTTTCATTAAAATTTCCAAAACCATTTTTTAAGCACCAATTCAGTTATAAAGTGATTTTGGGAAGCTTACCTAATGGAAAACACTAATAAATGACCCCATTTTAGAAACTACACCCCTCAAAAAAAACTGATGTTACAAACTTTATTAACCCTTGAAGTGTTCCACAAGAATTAAAGGAAAATGGAAGTGAAATTTCAAAATTTCAATTTTTTGGTAGATTATTCACGTTAATAATTTTTTTCTTGCAACACAGCAAGGGTTAACAGCAAACTAAACCTCAATATACATTACTCTGATTCTGCAGTTTATAGAAATACCCCATATGTGGTGGTAAACATCTCTATGGGTTTGTGGCAGTGGTCAGAAGGAAAGGAGCGCCATACAGATTTTGGGGGCAGATTTTGCTGGAATAGTTTTTAGGCACCATTTTGTAATTGAGAGACCCTGACGTACCCCTACAGTGGAAACCCTCAAAGAGTGACCCCATTTTGGAAACTACAGCCTTCAACGAATATATTAAGGGGGGTACTGGCCACTTTGACCCCCTAAGCGTTTTATGGAATTTGGAAACACTTGGCTGTGAAAATGAAAAGTTTAATTTCTTCCAATAAAATGTTGCTTTAGCCCCAAATTTTTCATTTTCACAATGGGTAACAGGAGAAAAGCACCCCATAATTTGTTTCCCATTTTCTCCTGAATACGGCAACACCCCATATGTGCTGGTAAACTGCTGTGGGGGCACATGGCAGGACTCAGAACAGAAGGAGCGCCATATGGATTTTACAACACAAATTTTAATGGATTGGTTTGCAGGAGCCATTGATTTTTATTTTTTTGAGTTATTGTCTTATGTGGGGGCTCATTTTTTGCGGGACGAGATGATGGTTTGATTGGTACCAGTTGGGGTAAATACACCTTTTTGATAGTGTGGTATTACACTTTTTGTGAGACAAGGTGAAAAAAAATGGCTGTTATGGCATAGTTTTTTAAAAAATTTTTTACAGCATTCGCCTGGGGGGGGGAACCATCTCATGTAATATTTTTATAGAGCAGGTTGTTACGGACACGGCGATACCCAATATGTCTAACTTTTTTATTTTTGGAAAGTTTTACCAGTACCAAAGCTGAAGCAGATAACCAAAGAGAAATACTCTCCAGATAGCTTAGTTCCAGCACTGAAAGTAACTGAAATAATCAGCAATGTGTGAGAGCAAACAGCTAGTTTAAATAGCCCTCCTGGGATCACATGACATTGCTGACATCACACCCAATCTCCACCCTCAGGCCAAGGAAGCACAAGCGAGGACTGAGTGGGTGAAAATGAGAAAACCTCCCACCACCTCCCTGACTCAGGAGATAAAGTGGTAGTGGTTCTCTGGCAACAGCTGACGCTAGGAGCCCCGGCGTCCCGGGACCCCTGGCTAGTGTCAGCGCTGGGAATGACAGCGTCCCTTCTCCCAGCAATACTAGGACGTGTAGTGCGTCTCATAGAATGACGCGCGCGCAAGAAATGCGAACCCTTACTGGATGTGAACCCCGGGGTTGACACCCTGCCCCTCGTGGCCAGCGAGGAGCAAGGGATGCCACGCCGAGGGGCCAGAGACCTGACAATATGTTTATCTTTCTTTTTTTACCTTTTTTTTTTTTACAATTTTTTTAGCTTTTTTTTGGAAAATGGCGTTTGTTTTTTTTACTTGAAACTTTTATTATTATTTATTTTAGGAAACTTTATTTTTTTATTTTATTTAACTTTTGGGGGTCTGATCCCCTTTACAATGCAGTACAATACTTTTGTATTGTAATGCATTGGCTATAAGTGTATTACTCAATGTAATACACTTACAGCCTGCTTCCTGTGCGATCCAGGGGGCTGGATCGCACAAGCATGCAGGGATAGCAGCCACGATGCCTAAGGAAGGCACCGGGCTGCTATCCGAGCCATCGGGTCCCCGTCACAGCAGCGCGGGGACCCGATGGCCCCCCGCTCGCCATCCTGAACTCCCGCACACCACATGTGCCGCGGTCAGCGCTGACCGCGGCACATGAAGGGTTAATGCGCCGGCATCGGTGTTTTCAGCAGGGGTCCGGCACCTCGGCACAGCCGGACCCCCGCAGCGCCCGCCCGATCAGAGCGCCCTACATGTACGGGGCTGGGACTAGTGT
The DNA here is from genome assembly GCA_900303285.1 of Rhinella marina. Lineage (NCBI taxonomy): Eukaryota > Metazoa > Chordata > Amphibia > Anura > Bufonidae > Rhinella > Rhinella marina. The sequence goes on along the minus strand of ONZH01009854.1, from coordinate 97,904 downwards.
CCCGGCTTTTTGCGCCGTACATGTACCGGGCTGGGAGTCTAAGGGTTAGAGGCTAAAAGTGAGATTAGACCTGGATTATGGCACGTTTATTATGTTCAATTTACTATGTCGCAAATGTGCACCATTTCATAAATTTGGCACAGGTACACAAAGCAAAGACAGACTTATAATTGTCACAAAAACAACCATAAATGATAAATGTTCCCCATAGTTTTTTGTAAAAACAATGAGGCAGATTTACTAATAGGGTTGTACTTTACACTGTCTAAGAATATTATGCACAGTCTTAACCCCTTCACCCCCGGAGGTTTTTTCGGTTATGCATTTTCGTTTTGCGCTCCCTGCCTTCAAACAGCCATAACTGTTTTATTTTTCTGTTCACATAGCTGTATGAGGGCTTGTTTTTTGCGGGACAAGTTGTACTTTCCAACGCCACCATTTAATATTGCATATGGTGTAGTGGGAAGCGGGAAAAAAATTCCAAATCAGGTGAAATTGCAAAAAAAAACCGCTATTCCGCTACAGTTCTACGGGTTTCTTATTTACAGCGTTTGATGTGCATTAAAACTGACCCGTTACTTTCATTCTACTGGCCAGTACGAATCCGGCAATACCTAATATGTATAGTTTTTCCTGCGTTTTGATAGTGATAAAATAATTAGAATGTTGCCCTTTTTTTTTTTTTCCTTGTCATATCTAGACCCCTATAACTTTTTGGTATTTATGTGTACGGAGCTGTATGGGGGCTCATTTTTTGCGGGGCGATCTGAAGTTTTTATTGATACCATTCTGGGGTGTGTATGACTTTTTGATCACTTTTTATTTAATTTTTTTTAGAAAAAAAAGTGACGAAAAATGGCGAATCGCCATTTGGACGCTTTTTTCCGCTACACAATTCGCCGTATTGGAATTTTTTTTTTTATATTTTAAAAGTACGGGCGTTTTTGCTCACGGTGATACCCATGATGTCTATATTTATTGTTATTTAGGTATTTATTTTTTAATTATACGGAAAGGGGGGTGATTTGAACTTTTATATCTTTTTTATTTTTTATATATTTTTTAACTTTTTTTTTAAATTTTTTTTTTACTATTTGAAAGCTCAAATATGGGCTGATATATTGTGGCTTTTTTTTTTTTTCTTTATGAGCAATCAGGGATTTTCTAGACTCAGAAATCCAAGAATTGCTCATTTCTTATCCTGGCCTGCCATCTAGTGGCCAGAATAAGAATTGCACTTTGTTTTCTTACAGTTTTCATATGGTGTACAGACACCCCGATTGGCCACTCGGGGCGTCTGTACACCACCCGGAAGCACACGCTTCCGGGTTCAGACGCATCCTGATGCCGTGATCACGTGTGATCACGGCATCAGAAGGCCCTAGAAGACGCCGCCAATGGCGGTAAGTAGCAGCAAGTCTCTGCTGTTAGAAACAGCAGAGACTTGCCGGCCATGACACCCGCCGCACCCGCGAGCGGGCGTCATGTCCCCATACGGCTCTGGTTGGGAAGGGGTTAATATTAGTCAAAATTCCTACTACAAAATTACTACTCTGGCGCATGCAACTTTGTAAATTTCGAATATTGTAAATGCTGCACTAGAATTCCGTTCACACACCAAAATTTTTATTGTGCACCAAAAAATTTTATTGTGCGCCAAAAAAACTGTAAAGCCTAAGTTTATGCCCACTAAAAGTTGGCGTAGTTTCACAGAGATTCATTTAGGCCATGCCCCTTTGCCATGGGGCAGCAAGGGAGAATTTAAAATAAAAGTATATTAAAAATTGCTTGTTTAAATTCTCATAAAACCCAAAAAGCTTAATATACAGGTAAAGATTTTATAAGGGAACAGATAAAACAAAGGGGGACATTTATCAAATCAGATATGTCAGTCGAAAAATTTGTCCATGTGCCAGAATTTTGTCTGAGTGCCCAAAAAAATGTATAGTCTATGTTTACGCCATCTAAAAATTGGCATAGTTTCACGCATTTAGTCCACGGCCCTTAGTAATGGTCCGTGGACTAATATGTAATATGTTATTTTTTATTCTTTTGCTATATATGAGTGGATCATTGGAGTGTATGCTACTTTGCATAGTACCCATTTCCAAAACGGCCTAGGGCAGCTCTATAGACCGCACCTTTGTGTCGGTGACGTCACCGGGCTCACTGCTAGGCGGAAGTCTCCACCTAGCATAGCGATGTGAACCCAGAACGATGACCTTGCTCTGCGCGATGGATAGGTCATCAGTATTTAAGTCTCAGAAAACCCCTTTAAGGCTACAAATTAATGACTGAATTTTGCACAGAACAGTATTACAAAAGTGAAAGCTACATCTAAAGAGTATAAAATCCTATTAAATCCTATATGAACAGATAAGATCATGTAACAAAGTATATAAGCTATTTGAAATTAGCTACCATTTTATTCATTGCAATGGTTAATAAGTGCAGCACATTTCATGGACTAAACCTCATTATAGTGATTAGTTCATAATATAAGTGCTATATTTTCATCAAAAGATGCAGCTGAAAAAGTTAATGGGAATTCGCAGAGGTAAAGCCAACACCGGTAAGGTAAAATATTATTATGTGTCTCACCTTTGATGAATTCTCAATTGTGTTCTCTGATCGTTTAACTCTTAGAGTGAATTGCATATTCAACATAGTCATTATCCCACTGAATGTACTGCTTATTTTTGGAGAAAGGATTTCAAAGTATTCCTCAAAGTTAGATTTTCCAGGAATTTCCTTTCTGTTGAGAAGTCTCTTAACACCATTACCAACCTGTAACATATTCATGTCTGTATCAAACATGAAATGAAAAGGAAAGGTCTTGCAAAAGATGGAGGCTGGAATGACAACGTATGATTGTGGTTTGCAAGGAGATAAAGAAGGTTTCGTATTTTTGACCTGCACAGAATACAATATATAAGGTTCCTTAATAAAGTCATTTCCATCGTTGACACGTTGTGGAACCAACTTCACTTCCACTTTAGTTTCATACAAAGTATATGCTGCTGCCTTAATTATTCCAGGTAGAATCAGAGTAGTAATGTTGTTAGGAAAAAAATAATATACGTTTAGGAACTCTGGATCTTTTTCAAGGCACAGAATTGACCCTTCTTGAAGACCACCACCATCTTGTGGTCGGGATTGCCCACTCTGCTTCAAGTGGGTGCTAAAACTGTTCAAAAAATCTTTCAACGTTCCTCCAACAACCTCCAAAACATGTTCATCTTCTTCATAACATATTTTGAAGAGCTCCTCACCTAGAGATGCTTTAATATCTTCTACAGGAATACCTAGAATGAGAACATTTTTAAAAGTAGGTAAGCTTAAATGCGATAGCTATTGTTAGTTTTAACAGTCATGAGGATGGACATAATCAACACAATCAACATCTTTTTGTAATGAATACAGCCCAGTGATCAGCTAAAGGTGGCCATACACACTAGATGAAACATGGCCAAAGTCTGGACTATCCATCTAATGTGTATAGGATGTCCTCACCCTCCCGCAGATGGAATTCAACATGCCCAATCCTTTAGATCTCGGAAATAAGTCACCACCAGTGGCTTATTCACTCTCCCTGCTAAGAACACATGCTTACCAGGCCAAGATGCGTGCCCGTGTATACTGGGGGAGGTTTGAAGGAATAGCTGTCAGACAAACAAATGTTCCACCAAACAAATGTTCTGCCAACCAGCCACATTCTGCAGTTTTTGGTTTCCCAAACACCATGGATTTGATCCTGTGGTCTGTATTTCCAAATGTATTATTATATATTAGTGCTCATTCAAATCCTTAACTGGGCATATAGAAAAGGATAAACTTAGACAATCCATTTCAAGAATGGCTAATCTAGTACGCATGTAAAATGGTATTGCATATGAGTTAAACCAGGCTTAAAGTGGCTCTGTCACCAGGATCAAACCTATTAAACCAGACATACTGGCTGGTAGGGTTTATCATGGTGATTAAAACTATACCTTTCTTATGTCTGTATGTTAAATAGCTTCAGAGAAATCTGTGTTTTTATTCATATGCAAATGAGAAGTTTGAGCACCAGGAGGCAGGGCTGAATCCATTGAGCACTGCTTTGTAACAACCCCTGTGCTCTGCACACTCCCGCCTTCCCTTGATTGACAGGGCTAGGCATGCTGACGGCAGAGCTGTGTCCTAGCATTTACATATCATTTATACTATAGCTTCACCACACTGAGATCCTACATATTACTGCTTTATTCACAAGCACAATATATGAATAGAAAGACACCATTAAAGAAGAACTCCAGCAAAAAAAATTATTCCATGTCCTGCTAGAAATGTACATGATGTAATCTGTAGTAATTGTCATTTTCTCACCAGTAGCTGAAATGTTTGAGTTATATCATCCTGAAGTTTCTTATCTGTGTCATGTGACTAGGAATTAGACCCACCAACTCACAAAGCACCTTATGTGTGGACAGGAAGTCTAATTTTCTATGCATTCCTATGGGAGCCTCACTTTCAGTCTGATAGGAATGAATAGAGAAGTGACTGGCTTGCTGTCCTGGGTCAGTTGGAGGTCAGGGAGTTGGTCACATGACCCAGCTACAATTAGAATAGAGGGGATAACTCACAAATACAGTCTTTGATAAGAAGATTGCATTCACTACAGATTACATCATGCATAGCATAGCAAGCAAAGAAAAAACATGCATCTCTATGTGGTAATGCTATAGCTTTGTGGTAAGTTTATGGTTTTGCATGTAGAGAGGGGTGCTCAAGCACACATTGACCTGTGGACATGTGGGGGGGGGGTTACTTGGGAAGAGATGGCAACCTATGTGGTGGTGGTGGGAGAGACACAATGATTGACAGCTTTCCCTGTACAAACATGTACACAGAGATTGCTGCCAATCACTGATAGGACCACCCACTGGACTCCTAAGCATACAATGAACAGAAATTCAAATGAATAAAATATAAGTTATCCAAATTCTTTTTCCTCAAAACTATATATCCATCTGCTCAGATGCTCTGTAATATGATGCTTGCATATTGGGCTGACTGTTCATTGCGACTGGTTTCCTTTAACTTGTCAAATACAGCTACCTACAATACATACATTACCCTGTTCTTTATCTCTGCTCAGTCATCAGTGATGCAAAGCCAGTAATTTCTGGGAGCTTTGTCTTCCTGTAATAATACTGTCTTGGTCCTCTCATCTATCCTACTGCACAGTCATGTAGGCTCAATACAAATGACAGCACGTTAGTCTAGTAAACAGTCCTTTGCTGTCCTATGCCTGTACATACTCTATACAAGTCAACATATTTCAGCACCATGGAGCAAGAGCTTGTCTATAGAGACAATACCTTTCATAGTGCAGCTCCTGGGGCAATCAGCTGATTCACCAGGGCCCCATTCCTGGCAAGCTTCTGATTTTGCCAGAAGTCATGATCAGCCAGGAATTTCCTCTGCAACAATAGGACTTATGGACAGGAGTTCTTCACATGAGACAACCCCTTTAATTAATCAGCTTGTGCCCCTTCCTGTAACTGATGCTTTTTATGTACTCCCATAAAATAAAACAACACAAAATGGAGCTTATCTATGGAATTTAATGCAAAACAGAAGAAGCGAATGTTTGGCCCACAAATAGCCTAGTTTAGTCTAGGAAGTTAAACATCTTCTTCAGTAGTTGATAAAGCCAACACATCCTGACCCAGTATGGTCTGTGATGGTTACATTTTGTGCAGAAAATTACCTGCGGCACTTGATTGGTCTATAACGAGTTTCGCAAAGTCTTCTTTCTCACCAATTTTTCCACATACTGGTAAAGCAGGTAGCTTGAAAGTAACACACGTAGATCTGCAGACAGAACAGTGAGGTGCAGTAATTATAATCAGTACAACACGTGACAAATCTAAACATGAACGTGCCAAACTGTTCGACTGTATTATTTTACAAGTAACACTAATTTATATTAAATTAGAGTTGTTCATTTGAATTGTGTATTCCACCCTTGGCTGAAAAATATTTAAGTAAAGAAATACAAGTCTGTAGCACAGAGGCCACCCCCCACTGATCCTGGGAATGAAGGGGATGCAAAGCTAATGTAGCACTGTGTCCTCTTCATGGTTTCAGCCTTGCACAGCGGTGCACTGGCCACAAACTGTGTAGAGAGTTGCAGCATAGCCTCATTCAATTACATTATATTACTAGCGTTGGGAGGGGCACTTCGGGGGACATTACTACTGGAGAGGCACTGGGTAGACATTACTACTGGGGGGACACTAGGGGGGACATTATTACTGGGGGGGCCATGGTGGGGACGTTATTACTGGGGGTCACCGTGGGGAGGGGGGGGACAATATTACTGGTGGAACACTGTGGGGATGACATTACTACTGGGAAGGCACTGTGGGGCATATTACTGACAGCACTTGGGATACTATAACAGGCATTACTGGAGTCTGCAGGGAGTATTAATACTGGGGCACTATAGGGCGATTTTTTGTACTGGCGCATTATTACTATTATTGGGGGCACAATAGGGGGCATTATCATTGCTGGAGTCACTATAGGGGACATTATTAATACTGGGGGCACAATATGGACATTTTTACAATGGGGAACATTATTGCTGGAGGCACTGTAGGGACATTTCTATTACTAAGAGCATTTCATTGACAATTTCTGGAGGCACTACACAAGCATTATTACTACGAGCAGAATGGGGGTATTATTATTACTGTGGCATTTTAGAGGACATTATTATTATTATTACTGGAGGGCACTATAGGGGGCATTATCATTGCTGGAGGCACTATAGGAGCATTATTACTAGTGGGGGCAATATACAGGCAATATTAATGGAAGCACTTTAGGGGGCATCATTACTACTAGAGGGGCATACAATGCCCCTTTTTATTATTATTAATGGAAGCATTTTAGGGGGCATTATTACTACCGTGTGCACTATTTTTTCAGCAGTATAGTATTTGACGGCATTGGGGACCACTGCAGACACAATATTGGGGGTGGCAGCAGGATGACACTGTTGGACACCAAGACACCAAGATGTGGAGTTTGTGTAGAGAAGGCGGGGAGGATGATGGAAAAGTAAGTCATCTAAGATGTCTGTGGGGCAAACTATGCAGAGAGAGGACGTGCCTGAAAGAATTTATCATGGCTGTCTGAGTTAAGCAGAGAAAATGAAGAAAGAGGTTATCTACATTAGAGGAGACATCGATGAACGTAAGAAGTATGTAGTGCTGCGTTCTCCTGTATGTTTTGTAGTGTTGTGCAGGCACTATGCGGATGCTAGAGCTGGCTCACTGCTCTGGCCCCAAAATATTACCTCAGCAGAACCAAATACCACAGTACAACAAGTAGTTCTGTCTTGGATGGGTATTGCCTTGCATTATGGTATTTGGTTCTGATGGGGCTGTATATTGTACTGCACTGTGCTATTTGGTTCTTTTGGTGCAGTCTATTGTGCTGCACTGTGGTATTTGGTTTTGCTGGGGCAGTATATTGTATTGCACTGTGGTACTTGGTTCTGTTCGGGCAGTATATTGTATTTCACTGTGGTATTTGGTTCTGCTGGAGCAGTACAGTATATTGTTCTGCACTGTGGTATCTGGTTTTACTAGGGAGGTATATTGCACTGCACTGTGGTATTTGGTTCTGCTCGGGCAGTATACTGTCGTATTTGGTTGAAAGTAAATACAGCCCTGGTTATCAACAGCAGGGATTTCCCAATGATGTTGTCTTCTAATTACTAACATTGTTTAGAGCAGTTGCTAGGCCCCTGCCTTACACCTGATCTCTGGATCAGACCAACACCCAGCTCAGCTTGGTTAACTTTTAGGAGAAGTTATTGATTAGACTTCTTTTAAATGCTTTCTGTTCTTTAGTTGCTGGGTACAGCCTGAGCTCTGTGCATTTGCATCCAGATTCCTTAGTATTCCTTGTACCTTGACTACTGGGAGACACTGTTAGTATCAGGGAAAGGTGGCTGTTATAGGGAAAGTCCAGTTCAGCCGTCTTGTGTACAATCGGGGTTGTTACAGCCAGGAGTATCACTGTGAAAAGGAAAAGAGACAAAGGGCCTAACCCATAGGCCAGACTTTCAAAGTGATTGGTGGCAGTCTAACCCTTTAAAGACTAGGGCTTCATGTCATATGAAAGACTGAAAATAGCACTGCTATACCACTTCAGTTATTGCCTATTGGGAAAAAAGTCACACGTGACCTTGCAAAAGTTCCCACTGTGTCTAACTTCTAGTGATAGCTGCAAGGTGGCTTATAATCTTTCCCGGAGGGATTAAACGGAGTCACATCGTAACTCCAATTTTATTGGAACTGTCAGTCATCATGTAGCCTTAGTCATTTGATAATATATTTTCGAATTTCCATTACTCTACCTTCATGCTAGAACTGAAAATGGTTTTCATGATGTGAAAAGCGATTTCTCACTCCACCAAATCTTAATCACCTGGGATCTGGTGAAGATAAGATCCAGCATTTGTCTTTCTAAGCACAGATGACTAAGTGAATTATGAGATTGCCCTGTGCAGCAGACGAGGCTGTCAAGAAATGCCTTACTGCAGTAAAGTCTGATATTGTAGCAATGAAACATCTCAGTAGAAGACAGCACAATCCCCCCACACCGGGTTTCATTTAAACACTAAAGGCCAAGGAATCCCAGGACTGAAGGGCAGCATTTGGTTGAATCATATAAGAAATGACTAGATGAGACCATCGGATGTCTTTCTATCTACCCTGGAATGAACTTTTTAGTCAGTCACATACTTTAGGTGGATTTTTTTTGCCTGAAACTTGCTTAACTTAGTTATATATTGCTGCCCATCAGATTTACAGTGCTATATTTTTTTTTCATAACTCGGACAACCCCTTTAAGTGTTCATTCAATAACACTTGTTCAACAAAGGTTTTTTTTATAATGCATTACTGTATATGTACCAGCAAATGGATCCTATAAAACTACAACTGTTCATCCAAAATTCAAGGTCTCATACGGCTAAACTGAAGAAAAAGTTATGATCTCACAGGAGGAAAATTATCACTCTGGTCTCAAGGCTAAAAACAGATATGTCACTAAGGGGTTAAAATGCAGTTAAAGAGGACCTTTCACCGCCCATGACATGTCTGTTTTAATAGCTTCATGCATTCCATATGTAATAACAATTCTGGGGCATCTATTCTTATGTCTCTATGATGGGCCATTCCTTTATTATTTGCACTAGAAGTTATGAATGAATTGCTAGCAGTCTGCAGTAAGGGTACAAAGGGGAGGTAACCAGTTGGGGTGTGTACATGCAGAGACTCACTCTATCACATACACACCCCTAACTGGTTACCACCCCCCTGTACCCCTACTGCAGACTGCTAGGAATTCATTTATAACTTCTGGTAGAAATAATAGAGTAATGACACAACATAGAGACATAAGAAAGGAAGCTCCAGAATTGTTATTACATGGGGAACGTATGAAGCTATTAAAACAGACATGTTAGATGCAGTGAAAGGTGAGTTGTGTGGCTGTATATTTATTTGAGACATAAGGTAAAAATCTACTACTATAAAAAGTGATATTTTCTGAGGGCTTTTCCAATTTTCATGTGACTCCTAGGTGGTTAAATGACAGATGTTTCCAGTGGACACAATGCGCTATATCTGCTGCACCACTTATAAGAGTTGTACAGTATAAGCACTGTTACAGAATAGAGTGCTAGAAAACTACTCTCCAGTCATAACCTGTATAATTATATTTACAGGTAAGTCAGTCGACTCCTAGGGGTGATTACCTGCTATCTTTTTTTCTCAGATCTTGCTGCTCGACCCTCAGCTTGTATGTGATCTATGACTACAGTGTAGCTGCAGTACCTACAGGGAGTCTGAGGTAGTCTGGGACACACCCTCCGTTTCATCAATGGATCACACTGCTGTCCCCTTCCCTCTTGTCCTGTAGCTCTGCCTCCTCAGACTAGCTTCTGTATATAAGCACATATCTATCACAGGCTCAACAGAGAGATTGCACGGAGAGCTGATTTATATTACATGAAGGACAGAAGGATTATAGAGAACAGATTACTAAACCACCATTGAGAAAAGATTAACAGCTAACTGATGCACACGAACGTGTGCGTTCAGTGGCTGTGCTGTGGACCGTAATTTGCGGTCCACAATGCACGGGCACTGACTGTGGGGCCGCCGCATTTGGATCACGGACCCATTCACTTGATCCGACGGTCCTTGCTTTCACTACTTTTTTACGGTGCGGAGGCACGGCTAGAAACACCACGGAAGCACTCCGTAGTGCTTCTGTGGTGTTCCGATCCGTGCCTCCATCCCACATCTCTGTAATTGCGGACCCATTGAAGTGAATGGGTCCGTGATCCGTGATGCGGGCGGCACATGGCTGGTACCTGTGTATTGCAGACCTGGCGTATGCGGGCCGCAATAAGGCTACGGGCCAAAACCGGCCGTGTGCATGAGCCCTTATACTGCGGAGTATGTGTCTGTACAGGAGATTTGTGTCTGTACAGTATTAGAATGTATGGGCTCCGATGAGCACTAACTTCGGTAATTGATTATTACAGTGAAAAACCACTTCAAAACTTGGAACCAAACTGGGCTTCTGTTCCGAGTGGCTTTGGTTCCAAGGTTTTTCACTGTAAAAATCAATTACCGAAGTTATTCAAACAAAGTCTCACACGACTTCATGAATAATTTACTTCGGCTCACCAGAGCCCATACATGCTAATACTGTACGGAGACGAATCTCCGTACATTATTATAACAATTTTTTTAGCAAAGTGACTTCAGATGTAGCATTTGAAGTCGATTCGCTCATCTCTAATTCTGACACCTGTGTGCCCCCACAAACTTGGTTTGGTGCAGGAAAACAGGCTGTATTTCAAAATTTAAAAGATTTGGTTAAAAGTAAAAAAATTTAAAGGGGTTGTCCAAGTTATGGAAAAAAAAATACAGCACTGTAAATCTGATGGGTAGCAATATATAACTAAGTTCAGCAAGTTTTAGGCAAAAAAAATCTATATTTCCTCATTTCCCTGGTTCTCTTCTGGCCTTTGTTTACATGCAGTAATAACAATCTCTGCCCCTCCCCCCTCCTCTGCAAGGGCAGTGAATATAAGTGCTGTGAGTACATGTCTGCCTGCTGGGATACTCAGCAGCATGTTGTTTGTGTAGGACTACAAGTCCCAGCTGTACAATGACACTGCTGATACACACAGGAAATTCTCCCTACCTGTTCTTGTACAATTCCTCTATAGCTCCTTGCCCAGCATTTGTCTCCTCTCACTGCTGCAGCTACTATTTGTTGTAAAGCCTTGAGCCCTCAGTGTGTTCTGGCTGAAGGGGTTAATGTTTTATCTGAAGGAATCCAGGGAGAGAGCAGATAGCAGGAGCCCGGCAAAGAAAGGGGGCGTGGCCAGTGACGTCTCGTGTACAGACTGTTATCTGAACTCTGAGGCTTGTACACGAAACATCACAGACCAGGGAGATAAGGTGACATCACAGGTCATGTGACCCTCAGTCAACTCTGAGAAACCAGCAGCTTTAGAAACACAGAGTATATGGGAAAGTTGTTATACCTGACAAGTTAGAAACATATAAAGAACAAAAAAATAACTTGGACAACCCCTTTAAGCCTTCTAAACTGTTAAAAAAATGTCACAGTTCATGGCACATGCGCAGTTCATTTCCTGAGGCTGATGCCAGTACAGGGAAGGAACACTATGCCGACACTGACATGCGGCGTACTCGCGCATGAACAACATTACGGCGCTCTGTGTGACGTCGGAGAGCAAGGAGGAGATTCGGAGGATGCGGGCGGTGCTAGGCTCCTTCACAGCGGGCTTTGGTAACAGCCCCTTAGGCTCCTTACTAGCCTCATTTGGATATCTATAAATAGTTTTTTTTTTTTACTGAATAAAAGCACTCAGAGCTATGGGAAATGTATATTCTGGACGTGCTAGTGGTGATCTAGCAGCTCATGTTCTCAGCTCTATATGCTTAAACTAGCTGACAGAATCCATTTAATTCTATCAGCTATCTTAAGGGGAGTGTGCAAGAATGTAGGGGTTTTTGGCAAACCCCCCCACTTGGCTGGACCTTTAAATGAAAGCTTACTTACCTGCTTCCCGATGCTGGCTCCCCGCTCCTTCTCCAGGCCTGAGGTGGTTCACTGGACTCCCTCGCTGTAAATATCCGGTTTCATATCGCTGCAGGCAATCACTGGCCAAGGCGGTGACCAACTTCCCTTCCGTCATGACAAATGGTCACATGACGCAAAGGGATCCGGTCTTCGTTGAGGGCAGTGATTGGCTCCGATGATATCAAATTGGACGTTAACAATGAGGGACCCCAGCAGAGAGCAAGCAGTTAAGTCATCTTCCCTTTGCCAAAACCCTCCCATTCTTGCAAAACCAATCAACATTTTTCATCAGTTTCTCCTGGCACCTTTACCTCATATGTGTGATAACTTCAAAGATGTGAAGACTGGTGTGAACCCGCAGGCAGATTGTACACCAGAAACCAGGACTGCTCAGCTTTTTAATTCTGTGATATATCACGGTCAATAGAAAGGGAGAATTCAACAGTATGTGCAGTATATGAAAAAACTCACACATTAGATATACACTTCGCACAGAGAGGTCAAATAAAAGAGGGATTCATTGTTTGCATGCCACAATAAACTCTTTGATACTATTCCAACACAAAACATGCCATCACGTAGATGATTATTCATTTCATTAGATCCACAATAATGCTTATAGAGCATGCGAATGGTTGAAGCAGCTGCAAAATATTGCAAGCACTCAACATGCCGGCCGCTTTTTAATGTGATTAGTTTTAGCTCAGATGGTTCTGAAAGACAGGTCATTATTCGGAGAATTAAGAGGACTTTTACAGGACTATTTATATCCTGGCTGTCTACAACAAAAACACTAGAGAACAGAAGGCGCACAGGGAAGGTCTGAACTCCGCGGCCTGAAATGCCTTCATTGCCAAAATGAAATTGATCTAGGACACAGCCATAAGAATGAGTAATTGTAGCTTACCTGTTGGTTGGGTACTTTGGCTTCAGTCTTGAAATTGTTCTCTGAAGAGCAAGATTCAGCCTTTCAAACTGCAAAATACATAATAGAGCAAATAAGTGATATCATTAATGACACGCTGGAAAGTCATTTTTGGCTTCTTTTTTTTTATTTGTGCAAATTAGGGTGGGTTCACATCACTTTTTTGTCATACTTTTAACGTACACAAAAAATGCATACATTAATCCCTTCCCGACATCTGCCCCACATGTACGGGGGATGTCGGGTCTTTAAAGATGGTGCCCGCACTGGAGCGGAGCAAGTGCCATAGCTCCCGACTGTCTGCTGTTTCATACAGCAGGCACCTGCATCTAATGTCTGTGATGGTTGGTAATGGCAACCGCAGACATTTAACCCCTCAGATGCCATGGTCCAATGTGATTATGGCACCTAAGAGGGCTAAAACCCGAAAGCGAGTGTTTCTGGGTCAGGCACGCTTTTCCCTGACGGAGATCGGGAAAAGCACCCTGTTCTAATAACCTATTGTACTAGGCTTACAGGCTCATTATTAGTATATCCTAGCTCAGGCCAGCAGGTGGCAGCACTTAACCGGGCTAGTGCGATTTCTGTACACAACAATGAAGCAAATTCCATTATCCTGTACAAGTTTTAAAAAAGTTTTGAAAACTAGTAAACAAAAATTAAAAATATATAAAAATTCAAATCAAAATCAAATCACCCCCTTTCCCCAAAATCAAAATAAATAAACAATTTAAAAAATAACATGATGGGCATTACGGTGTGCAAAAACGCCTGCACTAAAAAAAAGTTATTCCATACGGTTAATGGAGTAAGAAAATAAAAAACGACCAATTTGACGGTTTTTCATGACTTTTGTCATCTCCCAAAAAAAGTTTAGATTTTTTTTTCAGTATTAAAACTCAAGAAAAACTATACATACGTGGTATCACTGGACTTATATAAATAAATAAATAAATAAATAAACAAATAAAAAAGTTATGTCTCTGGGAAGACAGGGAGCAAAAAAGGAAAATGCAAAAATTAAAAATCAGGAAAGGGTTAACAGACACCTCAGACTGATGCCATACTGTGGCATCCGTCACCATAGAGTTCCATTTTTAAAATGGATTGGTATATGTAGTGTACCACGCTTTTCCATCCTGAAAAGTAAAGCAAAAAAATGCATACATGAACGAATACGTTTTTTTTTAACAATGGAACTCTATGGCATCAGTCTGAGGCATCCGTTAACGTATACACTTTTTTGTGTATGTTAAACGTATGACAAAAACCTGATGTAAACTCACCCTAATGTCCTGATAACATAAGCTGTTTCCTATTATTAGTAACAATTTGATGTATTTCTTACGGCACAACACACAACTATTCAGTATATTACTCTTTACATTACATGCTTGAAAAAGACAACTTGTTCTGATGAAACATGGCGGTTGTCATGGCAGATGTTTGATATTATATGCCTGAGTATATCTTCTGGTCAGAAGGACAGTGGGATTATTTAGATTACCTACAGTACTGTGCAAAATGTTTTAGACAGGTGTGGAAAAAATACTCAGACTAAGAATACTTTCTAAAATAGAAGTGTTAATAGTTTTTTCAATAAACTAACAGTCAAAAGTGAATGAAAAATGAAATGAAATAAATATTTGGTGTGACCTCCCTTTGCCTTCAATACAGCATCAGTTCCTCTAGGTACACTTGCACACAGTTTTTGAAGGAACTCTGTAGTGAGGTTGTTCCAAATATCTTGGAAAACCAACCATGGATCATTTGTGGATGTAGGCTTGCTCTAATCCCAGACAGAATCCATGATGTTGAGATCAGGACCTTGTGGGGACCGTATTATCACTTTCAGGACTCCTTGTTCTTTACGCTAAAGATAGTTCTTAAGGACATTGGCTGTATGTTTGGGGTCTTCGGCATGCTAAAGAATAAATTTGCCAATCAGATGCCTTCCTGATGGTATTGCATGATGGATAAGTATCATGACCAAATCTCCAACTCCATTTGCTGAAATGCAGCCCCAAACTTGCAAGAAACCCCCCTTCATGCGTCCCTGTTTCTTGTAGACACTCGTTATTATACTGCTCTAAGAACAAATTGCATTCTGCTACAGTCAAATATTTAAACAGTTGACTCATTTGTCCAGAGCACTTGCTGCCATTATTCTGTGCCACAGTTCCAATGTTCTGTGCACAGTAGAGTCACTTGGCCTTGTTTCCATGTTGAAGGTTTGGCTTTTTGGCCTCAATTCTTCCATGAAGACTACTTCTGGTCCGACTTCTCTGAACAGTAGATGGGTGCTACTAGGTCCCACTAGTTTTTCCAGTACTCAGCTGACGGCACTGCTGGATATCTTCTGATTTCAAAGAGAAGTAAGCATGAAGTGTCTTTTGCTGAAGTGTCATTTGCTGTAGTAAGTTCCCTTGGCCAACCACTGTGTCCTCAATGTGGTCAGGATTAATAGTCTCCTTAAAGAGGACCTTTCACCACCCCTGACATGCCTGTTTTAATAGCTTCATGCATTCCCCATGCAATTCTGGAGCATTTATTATTATGGCTCTATGTTGTGCCATTCCTTTATTATTTCTACTAGAAGTTATTAATGAATTGCTAGCAGTCTGCAGTAAGTGTACAGAAGGGAGGTAACCAGTTGGGGGTGTGTACCTGCACAGTCTGAAAATGGCAGCTCTGATTGGATAGAGTAAGTCTGTGCAGCTACACACCCGCAACTTGTTACCTCCCCTCTGTACCCTTACTGCAGACTGCTAGCAATTCATTCATAACTTCTAGTAGAAATAATAAAGGAATGGCACAACGTACAGACATAAGAATAGATGCTCCATAATGGTTATTACATGGGGAATGCATGAAGCTATTAAAACAAGCATGTCAGGAGTGGTGAAAGGTCCTCTTTAATGCTGAGAAATACAGGCAGATATGTATCCATCATCACAGACAGAGTCTTCTCATTGGCTCCAAATTTATTCTGCAGGAAACAACCAATGTATTTACCACACAAACAATGACCTACAGAATCGCTACCTGATGGCATCAAAAGCAGGGCTTGCTAAGAGCTCATTTGCATCCCTTCTTCCCAGGGCATTTCCTAGAACTGTTTACTTAAACACCCTTCATTAAATTGTACTTCTTGGGCAGGAATAAGTGGAACTGTTAAGAAAATGACTACAACCAATGAATGGACTGGCACCCAACTACAGCTTTAAGGGCAACATTTGGAGATCAGAGTATCTTCGGATATCCACTGCCAACCCTTGTATGACAAGATCAAAGCAAACTATCTATACAATGGTGCCACTTTGCATCATACACCATCCCTGTGATACAAATGGTGTCCATACTTTATATGTCAGACAGCCCAGGGTCAAGGTAGGGACCCCAGAGCTTTCTGCCTACATTACTTATTTTTAGTGCATAGCCAACCACTAGCAACTGCATATTTACTTATTTTCTAGAATAATGTGCACTGAAGTTAAAAAAATAAATCTCTATCCAGTTGGTTCAAAGAGATGAAGAGATTTTTTTACAGTAAATACACTTACCATAATTAAATACCAATGCGACTGTAATAAACTGTGCAAGTGATTTTTAACATCATTTATGATGACAGGTGCAGATTAAGAAATTAATTCAATTATAAAAATGTTTATGTATTCCCTTTTTATGTAAACTGTCACTTTAAAAACCCTTTAAACAAGAAGTAATATATTATGACAGGTAGATTTACATGATGCTATACAGCTGTGAAGATATTTTTGCATTTTCAGAATTTAAAAAGAAAGTGGACTAAAGATATCTGTCCTTACAAACTACAGTATGATACATACTGTACGTGTTATTTTTGACTACTTTTTTAATACTTTCTAACAATTATACACGTAACCAGTGGTGTAACTGTAACAGCAAATTATTGAACGGGTCCCTCCCCCCCCTTGCAAATTCTTCTCAACCCCCAACTCATGTGCAACCTCCACTCCTGTGGCTACTCAAGAATGAGCTCGCCGACAAGGCCCCACAGCTGCTCTGTCTGTTTCCAACAAGGTCACTGTGTATAATGTCATATTATAATGCTGTTGAGGGGGCCCTGACAATAAAATTCTTTAGTCCTACTCCTGAGAGAGCTCCTTGTGGGTCTGGGCCCCAAGTCACTTTCCTTGCTTTCCATAGAGCTATGCCCCTGCACGTAAACCTTGCATGATTTATGAGAAAGCAACTTCTGGATTTCTGAGATGGAAATTTAACACCGCACTTGCTACATGGGCACATAACCAACTGTAATATGTTTTTGGGTGATACTTAAAGGGAATCTGTCAGGAGTTTTGACCATGTTAACTCTTGACATTACTAGTTAGAGGATGGAGAGGGCAGTTCCAACTATTGTGATGCTTTTATCATGCAAGGGCACTGGAGGTGGAGCTTCATTGTAACATGCATTGAGCCGCTTCACAAGCCCTACATCTGCTCTGTGTCAGATATCGCATCCAACCAAGAGACCAATACAGCTGTCATTCAGAGCAGAGGCAATTGATAGTGAAGCAGTTCAATGGAGAGAGCACTTCACAGTGAAGTTCCACTTCCAGTGCACTTAAAGGCTATGTACACTTTCAGAAGCAATTTTTTATGATTGCATATTACTCATGTTTGGCTAAAAATATATTTTGTAAAGATCTATAATGTTGAATAGGATTTTACACTGTCCCTGTTGCCCTGTGCTTTGTGCAAACAGCAGCGAGCTTACCATGGCAGCCGTGGATGGCTTCAGTAGTGTCCTGGCTGCCATGGTAAACAATCGGAGCCGCGCATTTTCACTGCTGGAGTTCCGATTGGAAGCTGCCACTGCCACCAATTAATATAACAATCAGGATGGGGGGGGGGTGCCTGTGGCCACTGCCTCAATGATTCCAATAATGGGGTGTAGGGGGGGGCACTGAGCATATAATTAACATGATTATAATACTGAGGGAGCTCCATCCCTCCCCACTGTGACGTGGCTGCCACCAATGAAAAGAGAAGGGAGGGAGAGGCTGTGAAGCTGCCACTGCCACCAATGCATATAATTAACAAGATTATAATACTGAGGGTAGAGACCACTGCACCACCAATGCATATGATTAACCCTTAAATACAAATCTAGGCTGCAGGTGCCGGCTGTATCACATATCCGGCCTCTATGACCACTGTACTCGCCTGTGCAGCCCGCTCCATTTGGTTAGAATGCTGGACTTCTATCTCCTTAGTGATGTTAAAGGGTCTACAGATTACACCAAGTATTATTTTTCCAGTGTTTATTTCCCTTTGTAAGACCACCCATAAGGTTTCAACTTCCTCACCATTATCATCCACACTTGCTTCTTTCACACTTGCTTTCATATTACTCCTTACTAGAGTTCAGCGAACGTGCTCGTAATGAGCACTGTACTGCTCGGATCCCCTGCGCTCGCATGGGCGCAGCCATCCAGATCCGTCCTCCTCACCCGACGGATCCGGATGCCTGCGCCCATGCGAGCGCAGGGGATCCGAGCAGTACAGTGCTCGTTACGAGCACGTTCACTCAACTCTACTCCTTACACCATCTTTTCATTACCACCATACCATCTTTTCCTAAATAGTGTAAAACCCTGAAGATTAACATCCCAGACTTGTGAAGAGTACAAACAACTACATCTATGTGTTCCCCTAGTACTATAGACTCCAACTCCCTCATTGTGCTTGCTAGGCTTCTAGCATTTGTGAACATGTATTTTAAGTTACTCGTTCATTTTCCACATTCAGTTCCAAGAATATGAGTTCTTGAGATTTTGTGGGCACCTTGTTTTATTGTTGGTTTGTAACAAGTTGAAGTTACCAACAGCTCTGCTTTTTTATGGTGTAGTATTATTTCCGCTACTGACTTCAAAGTCCTGATCTTGCCCTTCTCCACCCACTTCCTTTTCAAGGTCCCCAGCCAGTGCTGTATAATGAGGTCTTAATCTCTCTCCAGGATTGCAATGTTTCCGAGTGTTGCATGTATATCCAAAATCTGGGTTTCCAAATATGCAACATCTAGTGCAAATGTATTCACCCTCAAATGGCTGTTCAAGACTTGCACAGAACACACACTTAGTAGCATTGTCCATGGAGCACATGCTTAAACGGGGTTGAGCAGTAAAACAAGAAACAAATTCCCCTCTAATTGGGGAACTTGGTAGAATACAACCCTACAATGCACAAGGAAAATCTACCAAAACGTGGTTCCTATGTCCTTGTATTGAACTATGGCCTAGCGATAAACTATGCACTTATCTGCGTCTTGCACTCTACTGTACTCTTGCACACCACACTCCACTCAGAAAACCTTGTTGCACTCGGCAAACCTTGTTTGTAGTCTCTGTGGCTTGAAGTTCAGACTGCATTTTAGCAATCACTATAACATGAGTTATTTTTAAAATATTGATTTTTGTAAGAATGGAATGAACTATTAATACAGAGCAAAATAATATTATGGCACTAATAAATATGTGTTTTGTTTAATCTCTACAGTCAAGCATGTTGTTCCGGAGAGTAATGTGTGCAAATATTAACATCATTACTTTCTTAACAAGAGAGGCAATGTAATTACCAAATTGCATAATCTGCTGTCTAGTGTAAAACATCAGAAGGAAACATCCAAACAAGAGGTAGGTAATTAGTATTGTAGACAAGGACGACAGCAAAGCAGGTCCTTTCATAGTTTTTTATATACAGATCTTTAATTGTTTTTCCATCAAAAGCTTTCCAAAAAAAAAACAAAAAAGTGAAGGCAGAAGAAAATAAGAAAAAAAAAAAAATATATATATATATATATATATATACAGTGCCTTGCGAAAGTATTCGGCCCCCTGGAACTTTTCAACCTTTTGCCACATTTCAGGCTTCAAACAAAAAGATATAACATTTTACATTTTTGGTGAAGAATCATTGAGGCGGCTAGAGATGAGGAGGATGCCACCAAACTCAAGTCCGTCCCTAGACATTTTAAAGAACACCACGATTGTGATGGCTCCTTGTTCCGTTTTAGGGCTATTGATCGGGTCTTCATTTCTCAGAGAGGTGGAGACTGGCGGAAACTGCTCGCTCAGAAAGAGGTAAGGTGGATCCATGTGCTCAATTGTGTCTCACCTTCTGGCTTAAATGAGGATCTTTCGTTTTCTCCCTTTTTGGGGTAGTTCTCGTTTACTGTCTGTTATTTGTTGTTAAGAATTTATAATTCTTCTCTCTTTCTTTTAAATGTTTTTAGCTGGCATGTGTTGTCCCGGTATGTTCATTATGTTTGTGTTTTATTTAAGATGCTAGTGATAACATCGTGGCGGTGCATACCCCTTTTTTGGGGATTTTACGGCCGAGGAGTTCGACTTTCTGGAGGACTAAGAGGGGCATACAGTGGAACGATTTCGGCTCTAATATTTTTTTTTTTAAGAACTGGCGGTGTTTGATCAATATACCTAGGACCTTGTTTGACCACAGAGATATATACTCAGATATGACTGGGGACTGTATGGGATTATGAATTTACGGCTATTTTTAATTAATTATTATTTATTTAGTAGTATTGGCTTTGTATATAATCATTGTTGTCGTCACATATCGTGCATTAATTGTTTATCATATTAATTGTATTAGGTATGAAATTCTTCATTTTTTACTATTCATTCACTTCACTTATATTTTAGCACCAATCACTTGCACTGCATGCGCACTCCATTTTCCATCACTTTATTCTCACCACTATCACTTGTTTGACAGGTGTCTCACTACTTATTATCATGGTCACTGGTATTATATTGATAAATTGTGTCTTTTATAATCATGGTATCATTATATACATTTTGTAGAAATATTGATGTGGTATTTATTCCCCTTTTTCTCTTGATATTTATTCTTTCTATTTGTGTTGTATTTATGGTGTTCACTATTGTATATATATTTTCTGTATTAATACTAATGTGGTACTTATCTTCCCTTCTCATGTAAATACTGGGCATACTCCGTTGGAGTTGGTATATTGCTTTATTTAAATTAGTCTCTTGTGTCTGAGTGAGGTCCGTGTGTTGCGCGATGTTTGCATCCCAGTTTGGAACACACGGCCATGTTCCTGCTGTGATGTAGTAGATCCAAGCCTCTCTTTCTTGTGATTGAGCTTTCGGTTTCTCCCGTGCAGTGTCCGGCTGCTTGAACGCACCCGCTGACTAGCGTACATAATTTGGCATTACCTCTTAGAAATTATTTGTAATAGGTTCCAGCTTTGCATATAGTTTATAAGGGAGTAATTAACTTGTGATCCTATTCCCCTGGAAGAAGCCTGTTTGGGCGAAACGGCGTTGGGAGGAGGACGACGCCGCCGTGCTGACCCACAAACCAACCACGCTTGTGATAACTTTAGGGCAATTTATTGTGTCTGTTAAATCTATGTGTGGCATATTTCTTATACTGTATTGAATAGGTCATGTGTATTTTACATTTTGTGCCTTCATATTTCTAATTTTTGTCTTACCTCACTGATGTTAGGCACATGACTGCCCTGTTTTTTCACATTATCATTTTTGTACTTTAGTTGGTTGATTTTGTGTCTCTTGCACGGCGACGTCCCCATTTATGTTCTTACTTACTGCTCCATACTACCATCCCCATATGATCGATTCATTACATTATATTTATGTGGCTGTGTGCTTTTAATCAATAAAGTATTGTTATTTATGCATTTTGTGTGTGGGTTGTTAATTTATAAGTGTTTCATTTTTGGTGAAGAATCAACAACAAGTGGGTCACAATTGGGGGGATCTCACAGGCTACCGTAGAAAGCAGCCCGATGCCTAAGGAAGGCATTGGGCTGCCTTCTCTGCCATCGGGTCCCCGTCACAGCAGCGCAGGGACCCGATGGGGATCGCAACCCGACAGGATACCCGCACGTGCCACGGTCAGCGCTGACCGCGGCAGTGCGAGGGTTAATGCACCGGCATCGGTGTTTTCACCGATGCCAGTGTATACAGCAGGGGTCCGGCTATCGGCCACTGCTGGACCCCTGTAGCTGATCGGGCGGGCGCAGCTCCTGTGCCCGCCCGATCAGAGCGTACGGCGCTGGGATTTTTGTCCCGGCTTCCAGCATACATGCACGGCGCTGGTATCCTAAGGGTTAAAACACAGAGAGCATCATGAAGACCAAGGAACACACCAGGCAGGTCCGTGATACTGTTGTGGAGAAGTTAAAAACCGGATTTGGATACCAAAAGATTTCCCAAGCTTTAAACATCCCAAGGAGCACTGTGCAAGCGATCATATTGAAATGGAAGGAGTATCAGACCACTGCAAATCTACCAAGACCCGGCCGTCCCTCTAAACTTTCATCTCAAACAAGGAGAAGACTGATCAGAGATGCAGCCAAGAGGCCCATGATCACTCTGGATGAACTGCAGAGAACTACAGCTGAGGTGGCATCTATGCCCCTTTTGATGCAACCCATTATCTTATTGGCCTTGGCAGCAGCTGTCTGACACCGGTTTCTGCAGCTTAGTTTGCTGTTTACTGAAATTCCTAGGTCCTTTTCCATGTCAGAGTTACCCAGTGTTTTACCATTTAGTATGTACTGGTGACTTGCATTATTCCTTCCTATGTGCATAACCTTACATTTGTCAGTGTTAGACCCCTTTCACACAAGCGAGATTTCCACGCGGGTACAATGCGTGATGCGAACGCATTGCACCCGCACTGAATCCTGATCCATTCATTTCAATGGGTCTTTTCACATGGGCAAATTTTTTCACGCATCAGTTCGCCGTTGCATGAAAATCGCAGCATGTTCTATATTCTGCGTTTTTCACGCAGCCCTGGCCTCATTGAAGTAAATGGGTCTCCGTGAAATTCTTGTGTGCGGATGCAATGCGTGATTCACTGATGGTTTCTTAGAGATGTTGTTTGTAAACATTCAGTTTTTTATCATGCGCGTGCGAAATGCATCCATATGCATCGCACCCGCGCGGAAAAAACTAAACGAACGTACGCAATCGCAGTCATAACTAACTTCGATTGCGTGCGGATTGGTGCGAGTTTTCCGGAACGCACCCTGAACGCATCTGGACTGAATCCGTGACGCTCGTGTGAAAGGGGCCTTAAACCTCATCTGCCACTTCTCTGCCCAAGCCTCCAGTCTATCCAGATCCATCTGTAGCAGTGTACTGTCCTCTTCTGTGTTAATTACTTTACTCAGTTTAGTGTCATCTGCAAAAATTTATATTTTACTGTGCAGCCTTCTACAAGATCATTAATAAATATATTGAAGAGAATAGGGCCCAATACTGACCCCTGTGGTTCCCCACTAGTGACAGTGACCCAATCTGAGTATGTACCATTAATAACCACCCTTTGTTTTCTATTTTTCTATCACTGAGCCAGTTACTTACCCACATACATACATGTGATATTTTTATAGAGCAGGTTGTTACGGACATGATAATACCTCTTTTTTTATTTATTTATTTCAGTTTTACACTTTAAAAGCATTTAGGAAACAAAATGATATTTTAGTGTCTCCATTTTCTGAAAGTGTTTATTTTGTTTTTTTTTAGGGCATTCAACTTAGTTTATGTCATATTTTTATAGGGCAGGTCATTACGGACATAGCAATACCTAATATGTTTATTTTTTTTTGTTTTACACAATAAAAGCATTTTTGGAAAATAAAAAGTTTTTTGTGTCTCCATTTTCTGAAAGCCATATTTTTGGGTGATTATCTTCCATAGGGGTTTATTTTTTGCAAGATGAGGTGATGGCTTGATTGGTACTATGTTGGGGTACATATGACTTTTTTATCACTTTTTATACAATTTTTTGGGAAGTAAGATGGGTATAATTTTAATTCAATTTATTTCTTTTTATGGTGTTCACAGTTTGGGAAAAGTAATGTGATCTTTTTATAGATCAGGTCGTTACGGACGCGTCGATACCAAACATGGTAGGGGACCTGTCAGGCTTAAATACCATGGCAAGCGTGGATGCCTGTGAAGTCCTCTGGTTGCTATGGTAACCATCAGGACGCTGCCGCTTTACAGACTAGGGCAGCACTAAAGCCCGTCCTTTAGTGCCGGTGATGTCACTGGGCACACTGCTAGGCGGAATCCTCCGCCAAGCAGAGACCCAATGCGTCACCGTATCTGCAGAAAAAGCCCTTGCCCTGCGCGATTTGGCACAGGACAAGGGAGAGCATAAGATCAGCTCTGAACCTGGACAACCCCTTTAAATGAGGCCTGTAATCAGTTTTGAGGTCAACATGGCTTTCCTACTATGATTCCCACTGGTCTCCTGATCATTGTGGTGTGTTTTTTTGTTTTGTTTTTACAATCTATCCCCCATTGTTCTAAAGTTATGACCCACAATACCTTCTGGCACTTTATATGCTAACAGAGAACCAAGATCTTTGGGGACAAAACAAGGCTGTGGAAAATCCAGTTGTTGCTCCTCTGCTTCAAATGCCATCGAACACAGGAACCTGGTTTTCCCACAGCCTGGTTTTGCGATATTAGTTACACCTCATGGTATCATACTGTGCTTCTGTATCGCTGTCCTATATTATATGTTCACAGAGAGTGGTCTATGCCCCTTTGGACCTTGGCTCTCCATTAGCATACATAGCTCCTAAAGTTATTGGGGGCCTTAAATATAGAACAAGGGGACAGACTGTAAAAACAGAGGACCAGTGGGAATCATGGTATGTAAGCCATGCTGATTTTGAAAGCTGATTACAGGACTTTTGTAAAGGAAGTATTTAAGTCATATCAGTGGGACCTTGTGGTGCCTCGAGTTCCCAGAGTGCAGATATAAAGCATGCTCTGCATCCAAATTCAGATACCCATCATGTTTGCCTAAGAGGCATCAAGTAGTTGGGGATGTCATTACTTCCAACACAAGCCCATGACGTGGTGTCTCACTAATTTGAAAGACTGCTGTGTAATATTACATTACCATGTAAGCACCAATACCTCCTCCTGGCCATAAAGGCCTCCGTGTATCAGTTCAAATTCACATTAAGGGAACTGCATAACACAAGGAAGTGTCCTGACCAGAGAATGTCATTATAATATGGATCGTATCACTTTAATAATAATATAAAGATGTGTACTAAAGGGGTTGTACGAGATTTTGATCACTTATCTTCAGATCAGCTGTTTGAAGAGTCCATAGTGCTCCAGTGTGCACTGCGCTCTCTTCCATCAGCAGTGCTCGTGCTTTCACACTACAGGAAAAATCACCAGCCTATGTGCGCTGCCACGGTCCCGGCCACTAGAGAGGCCGGCGCTTTTTCCTATATTGTGCAAGCACAACCACCACTGATGGATTGCAGGTGGTCTGTAACCAGGGAAACAAGCAGTGTACAATGTGATGGAAAAATGAATCCAACCAGCCATGGAAGCAATATGGATAATAACAATACATCAGTAAGTGCCTTGTAGTAATTTTTTCTACATGATAAATGCCATTTGCTGAAGTGAGACAGCCCCTTTAACATCTATGCATGCACACCAATAAAGGGGTGTCAGTCATTCTGCCCACTGCATTTATATGCTGACAGTAAGCAGCTGAATATTTGGCTTTTACATTATGCTGAATCGTTTCTCACAAAACTACGCGTCGGGGTTGGCGCCATCCCGGAGGTGATACACAATGGGTAATCGTTGTCTGTCCTGATACTTTGTTTACTGCAGTTTTTTGCACATGCACTTGCACTTTATGAATGTTTTACTTATGGACATATATGAATTTATCTTTGTGTATTCACCTCTGGTTGATGTCGCCTTTGTCCCTGCACATGTTTTTAATGTATAGCTATTTTTGAATAAAGTCTTACTATTTCATAAGCGGTCTGGCAGTTTCTAAAGGTCTCTAAATATCTAAAGGTCTTCATTCATCTGTCAAACTAATCAGATATACAGTCCAGCTAGGAAGGAACCTGTGAAGGTGTAGAGTATCTGGATGACAGTGACACCACGCTGTGTTACTACACACCAGAGTTGCCAGCCACCTGTAGATTTACAGACAGTCCTCAAAAACGGTATTTTTCTGCCCTCTGTGAATTATCTCAAGTATTCACAGCGCATGCGCCATGGTCATGGATACTGTGGATTTGTCACTGCAGTTGGCCGCAGGACTCTTCCAGCCTAGCCTTTAGCCTGAGTTACTTTGTGGGGCAGCTCTATCCCGGCACAGGCGGTGCACCGCGTGATGAAGTCATCTCATACCGCCTGCGCCAGAACACAGATAACTAACTGAGGCTGCAGGCTGGCCTGGAAGAGATGTGCACCCAACATCATCAACACAACACGTTGTATATGGTATATACTGTGAGGGTACAGTGTATCTGTAGGAAAGTGACACCACCCTGTTACTGCACACATAACGTTGTATATGGTATATACTGTGACTGTGCAGTGTATCTATAGGAAAGTGACACAACCCTGTTACTACACACAACACGTTGTATATGGTATATACTGTGACTGTGCAGTGTATCTATAGAAAAGTGACACCACCCTGTTACTACACACATGTTGTATATGGTATATACTGTGAGTGTACAGTGTATCTATAGGAAACTGACACCACCCTGTTACTGCACACATAACACGTTGTATATGGTATATACTGTGAGGGTACAGTGTATCTATAGGAAAGTGACACCACCCTGTTACTACACACATGTTGTATATGGTATATACTGTGAGTGTACAGTGTATCTATAGGAAACTGACACCACCCTGTTACTGCACACATAACACGTTGTATATGGTATATACTGTGAGTGTACAGTGTATCTATAGGAAAGTGACACAACCCTGTTACTGCACACAACACGTTGTATATGGTATATACTGTGACTGTACAGTGTATCTATAGGAAAGTGACACAACCCTGTTACTACACACAACACGTTGTATATGGTATATACTGTGACTGTACACCGTATCTTTAGGAAAGTGACACCACCCTGTTACTACACACAGCACGTTGTATATGGTATATACTGTGACTGTGCAGTGTATCTATAGGAAAGTGACACAACCCTGTTACTGCACACAACACGTTGTATATGGTATATACTGTGAGTGTACAGTGTATCTATAGGAAAGTGACACAACCCTGTTACTACACACAACACGTTGTATATGGTATATACTGTGAGTGTACAGTGTATCTATAGGAAAGTGACACCACCCTGTTACTACACACAGCACGTTGTATATGGTATATACTGTGACTGTGCAGTGTATCTATAGGAAAGTGACACCACCCTGTTACTACACACAACACGTTGTATATGCTATATACTGTGACTGTGCAGTGTATCTATAGGAAAGTGACACAACCCTGTTACTACAAACAACACGTTGTATATGGTATATACTGTGACTGTGCAGTGTATCTATAGAAAAGTGACACCACCCTGTTACTACACACAACACGTTGTATATGGTATATACTGTGACTGTGCAGTGTATCTATAGGAAAGTGACACAACCCTGTTACTACACACAACACGTTGTATATGCTATATACTGTGACTGTGCAGTGTATCTATAGGAAAGTGACACAACCCTGTTACTACACACAACACGTTGTATATGGTATATACTGTGACTGTGCAGTGTATCTTTAGGAAAGTGACACAACCCTGTTACTACACACAACACGTTGTATATGGTATATACTGTGACTGTGCAGTGTATCTATAGAAAAGTGACACCACCCTGTTACTACACACAGCACGTTGTATATGGTATATACTGTGACTGTGCAGTGTATCTATAGAAAAGTGACACAACCCTGTTACTACACACAACACGTTGTATATGGTATATACTGTGACTGTGCAGTGTATCTATAGAAAAGTGACACAACCCTGTTACTACACACAACACGTTGTATATGGTATATACTGTGACTGTGCAGTGTATCTATAGAAAAGTGACACCACCCTGTTACTAAACACACAACACGTTGTATATGGTATATACTGTGACTGTGCAGT
The DNA here is from genome assembly GCA_900303285.1 of Rhinella marina. Taxonomy (NCBI): domain Eukaryota; kingdom Metazoa; phylum Chordata; class Amphibia; order Anura; family Bufonidae; genus Rhinella; species Rhinella marina. The sequence goes on along the minus strand of ONZH01009854.1, from coordinate 69,732 downwards.
GTATCTATAGGAAAGTGACACCACCCTGTTACTAAACACACAACACGTTGTATATGGTATATACTGTGAGTGTACAGTGTATCTATAGAAAAGTGACACAACCCTGTTTCTACACACAGCACGTTGTATATGGTATATACTGTGAGGGTACAGTGTATCTATAGAAAAGTGACACCACCCTGTTACTACACACAGCACGTTGTATATGGTATATACTGTGACTGTACAGTGTATCTATAGGAAAGTGACACCACCCTGTTACTACACACAGCACGTTGTATATGGTATATACTGTGACTGTGCAGTGTATCTATAGGAAAGTGACACAACCCTGTTACTGCACACAACACGTTGTATATGGTATATACTGTGACTGTACACCGTATCTTTAGGAAAGTGACACAACCCTGTTACTACACACAACACTTTGTATATGGTATATACTGTGAGTGTACAGTGTATCTATAGAAAAGTGACACCACCCTGTTACTACACACAACACGTTGTATATGGTATATACTGTGACTGTACAGTGTATCTATAGAAAAGTGACACAACCCTGTTACTACACACAGCACGTTGTATATGGTATATACTGTGACTGTACAGTGTATCTATAGGAAAGTGACACCACCCTGTTACTACACACACGTTGTATATGGTATATACTGTGACTGTGCAGTGTATCTATAGAAAAGTGACACCACCCTGTTACTACACACAACACGTTGTATATGGTATATACTGTGACTGTGCAGTGTATCTATAGGAAAGTGACACCACCCTGTTACTACACACAACACGTTGTATATGGTATATACTGTGACTGTGCAGTGTATCTATAGGAAAGTGACACAACCCTGTTACTACACACAACACTTTGTATATGCTATATACTGTGACTGTGCAGTGTATCTATAGGAAAGTGACACAACCCTGTTACTACACACAACACGTTGTATATGGTATATACTGTGACTGTGCAGTGTATCTATAGAAAAGTGACACCACCCTGTTACTACACACAACACGTTGTATATGGTATATACTGTGACTGTGCAGTGTATCTATAGGAAAGTGACACAACCCTGTTACTACACACAACACTTTGTATATGCTATATACTGTGACTGTGCAGTGTATCTATAGGAAAGTGACACAACCCTGTTACTACACACAACACGTTGTATATGGTATATACTGTGACTGTGCAGTGTATCTTTAGGAAAGTGACACAACCCTGTTACTACACACAACACGTTGTATATGGTATATACTGTGACTGTGCAGTGTATCTATAGAAAAGTGACACAACCCTGTTACTGCACACAACACGTTGTATATGGTATATACTGTGAGTGTACAGTGTATCTATAGAAAAGTGACACAACCCTGTTACTGCACACAACACGTTGTATATGGTATATACTGTGACTGTACACCGTATCTTTAGGAAAGTGACACAACCCTGTTACTACACACAACACGTTGTATATGGTATATACTGTGAGTGTACAGTGTATCTATAGAAAAGTGACACAACCCTGTTACTACACACAACACGTTGTATATGGTATATACTGTGACTGTGCAGTGTATCTATAGGAAAGTGACACCACCCTGTTACTGCACACAACACGTTGTATATGGTATATACTGTGAGGGTACAGTGTATCTATAGGAAAGTGACACAACCCTGTTACTGCACACAACACGTTGTATATGGTATATACTGTGACTGTACACCGTATCTTTAGGAAAGTGACACAACCCTGTTACTACACACAACACGTTGTATATGGTATATACTGTGAGTGTACAGTGTATCTATAGAAAAGTGACACAACCCTGTTACTACACACAACACGTTGTATATGGTATATACTGTGACTGTACAGTGTATCTATAGAAAAGTGACACAACCCTGTTACTACACACAGCACGTTGTATATGGTATATACTGTGACTGTGCAGTGTATCTATAGGAAAGTGACACCACCCTGTTACTACACACAACACGTTGTATATGGTATATACTGTGACTGTGCAGTGTATCTATAGGAAAGTGACACAACCCTGTTACTACACACAACACGTTGTATATGGTATATACTGTGACTGTACAGTGTATCTATAGGAAAGTGACACAACCCTGTTACTACACACAACACGTTGTATATGGTATATACTGTGACTGTGCAGTGTATCTATAGGAAAGTGACACCACCCTGTTACTACACACAGCACGTTGTATATGGTATATACTGTGACTCTGCAGTGTATCTATAGAAAAGTGACACCACCCTGTTACTACACACAGCACGTTGTATATGGTATATACTGTGACTCTGCAGTGTATCTATAGAAAAGTGACACCACCCTGTTACTACACACAGCACGTTGTATATGGTATATACTGTGACTCTGCAGTGTATCTATAGGAAAGTGACACCACCCTGTTACTACACACAGCACTTTGTATATGGTATATACTGTGACTGTGCAGTGTATCTATAGGAAAGTGACACAACCCTGTTCCTACACACAGCACGTTGTATATGGTATATACTGTGACTGTGCAGTGTATCTATAGGAAAGTGACACCACCCTGTTACTACACACAACACGTTGTATATGGTATATACTGTGACTGTGCAGTGTATCTATAGGAAAGTGACACCACCCTGTTACTACACACAGCACGTTGTATATGGTATATACTGTGACTCTGCAGTGTATCTATAGGAAAGTGACACCACCCTGTTACTACACACAGCACTTTGTATATGGTATATACTGTGACTGTGCAGTGTATCTATAGGAAAGTGACACAACCCTGTTCCTACACACAGCACGTTGTATATGGTATATACTGTGACTGTGCAGTGTATCTATAGGAAAGTGACACCACCCTGTTACTACACACAACACGTTGTATATGGTATATACTGTGACTCTGCAGTGTATCTATAGGAAAGTGACACAACCCTGTTACTACACACAACACGTTGTATATGGTATATACTGTGACTGTGCAGTGTATCTTTAGGAAAGTGACACCACCCTGTTACTACACACAATACGTTGTATATGGTATATACTGTGACTGTGCAGTGTATCTTTAGGAAAGTGACACCACCCTGTTACTACACACAGCACGTTGTATATGGTATATACTGTGACTGTGCAGCGTATCTTTAGGAAAGTGACACAACCCTGTTACTGCACACATAATGCGTTGTATATGGTATATACTGTGACTGTGCAGTGTATCTATAGAAAAGTGACACCACCCTGTTACTGCACACAACACGTTGTACGGTATGTTGTATATTCCCAATGTTCTGTCACAGCAGTGACATGAGCTCAGATATTGGAATTACAGGTGGTTTGGTATTTGTTCTTTATAATATCAGAGTCTTCACTAAACGTCCACTTTTAGTCCTTGATTTATCTGTTTTTTTAATTAAAAAAAAACACTATTTTCTCTCTTATTTGTCTCATCTACTACTGGAAAAGTTGGATGACGAGCGATATAGCTGCCATCACAGCCTCTTACGGGGGTTGATGTCCATCTTTTGAATTGAGTCATCAAACAATATAGGATTAGGGGCGTAAAACTGATTGGACATTCAGAAATATGACGAAGTACGGTATAACGCCCCCCCTCCCACGGTAATTGCAATGACAGCCACACTGTTTTGTATTGAACAATATATACCAAGAACAATTGCTAAATACAATTTTTTAATAATTCAATATTTACTGGTGATAATTTTTTTTACATTAAAATGCTCATTATTTTGCAGCTTGACTGGGTTTACCTATAGCATAGTGTCACCGCGTCCTCTCATCACTAGCGCATGAAATGCCATTCATCACTGATCACTTCAACATTTATTAGAAGCTGCCAATCTCCAGACCCGGACTACTCCTTCCCCCGACGACCGCACGGCAGTATATAATGTATGTTACAGCTGACAGGAAAACACACGGGTGTATGGTGGGGAAAGACAAACTGTAACCCAGGTAGTGAAGAAAGAGACGAGCTGGCATCAGATACCAGCACATACCGTACCTGGCATGGAGAAGAGAAATAAACACCCTACGTTTCCATGCTACGTACACCCACAGACCGTAAAAATGCTAATGACATGACTGCGGGGCTGCAAAATAACGTCAAAAACCACGTATGCCAACAGCAGTGCGTCACTTGTTGCGTCAGTCCTGGCACTGCTATAGGCGCAACAATGTCACAAATGTCTGTGTGTTTACAATACAAATATCATGATATATAAATAAACAGGAGAGGTGCCCATGGCTCGTCACACCCTGCCCATCCACATATATGACGCCCAGCTGGAGGGCATGCTCATCTATAAAGGATCATGTATGTAGTATGTGCTAGTTTTTATTTACTTATTTATTTGTTGTCGTTTTATATATTTTTAAAAACTTCTTAAGAATACGGCACCTATTACTATACTGCAATTATTATTCTAAACCACGCCCCTTCCTAATAATCAATATCAAGGCGCAATATGGTGGACAATTATTTCACGTTCCTCTTTTTACGCAGGGCGGCACCATAAGGAATGACACAGGACTACTGTATATTACTATTTGCTTAGTGCTGTGCCCTACTGGCAGTGCCAGGGAAAATGCCATGGTTAGGTAGCCCCACACAGCAAGAGGCTGGTGCACTCCTCATCTCCTAGGCTGTTCTGACACCTGAGAAAAAGTGTCATTCCTTGTGCTACCTGGGAAGAAAGCGATCAGCTGTGACATGTTGAAGTACAGGAAAGTGAGCAAACAGCTGTGCGACATTTCAGTGGTACACTGCGCATTGTCGCAAGTGCGATATATCTGCCACCCTGGTGCGACACAATTCTCCAAGTCGCGCCATTCCTTCAGACCCAAAGCAACTTGCAGAGGACAATTTGTGGACGTGCCCCCCCCGCAGCGTGCGCCTTTTACCTCGGGGAACATCAACTTGCGGAGGCTCTCGGCTAAAGTGTGCAGATAGACCCTGGTGCGACTGCTCTTCCTCTGCGGCGGCTCCTCCTGCAGTCTCCTCTGCCGGACAGTGGTGTCAGTGCAGATAGGTGGCGGTCCGGCGGCCGCGGCACTGGCGGGCACCTCGTCGTCCTCCGAGCCCTGGCTCTGTGTCAGCTTAGAGAAGGGACATTCTCCAGACAGCTTCAGGTCCTTGAGCTTGGTGCAGAACATGCTGGCGGCTGCGGTGCCGCACCTCCCCGGGCTTCAGGTGCTCTTCTCCTCTGGGGGAACCGCAGGACTAGCGGGAGCCGGACCCCATAACAGGCTCAGGAAGGGTTTCATATGAACGGCTGCTGGATGTGGCGGGGAGGAGAGGACTGGGAGAGGAGGAGGCACCGGGAGGCTGCAGCAGCCACACACCACCCTCTGCACTTTCTGTGGGGGACTGGCTGGTGTCACAGACAGGCTGGATAGCTGCCGCCACAGGTTGTGGGGCTCACACCTTCCTGACACAGCCGGACTCTCTCTTCAGAGTCTGGGAAAGCTGGGTCCTAACTCTCATGCACATGAACCTATTTTTTTCCATGGCCGTTCCATTTTTTTTTACGGAACAATTTACTTCAATGTCGCCGTGTGTATTCTGTGTCCATATGGTCCCACTAAAAAACTAAACATGTACTAATATTGTCCGCATTACGGACAAGGATAGGACTGTTCCGTTCTGCAAAATGCGGAATGCACACAGCTGGTATCCATGTTCTGTGGATCCGTAATTTGCCAACTGCAAAACATCCATCGCGTGCATGAGTCCTTAGCCCCTTAGTATTTTTGGTTCATATCCGTGTGGCCATGCCACAAATTGAAAAAACGTATTCTTGTCCAAATAACCATTTCTGTCATAGGGACCAAGGAAAATGTGGGATGCATATGATCAGTATCTGTATTTTGTGGATCCATGGTTTGCAGACTGCAAAATACATCCGTTCTTGGGTCTTGTGCATGTAGCCTTAGGGTCCCCACTCACATGAATTTGGCACTGCCGCTTTTGTTACTAGTAAAAAACACTATTAGGTCCCATTCACATGATCGTATGTTCGGTCCACATCCAATTGTTTTTTGTGAATCAAGTGCAGACCCATTCATTTCAATGGGGCCACAAAAATGTCCGCATACATATGTCCGTTCCGCAGCCCCGCAAAAAATGATAGAGCACGTCCTATTCATGTCCATTTTTGCGGACATGAATAGCTATTGTTACAATGGGTTCACAAAAAAACAGAGTCAACACGGACGTAAACTGTGTGTTTTGTGGCTCACAAAATACATACGGTTGTGTGAATGCACCCTTAGACTAGGTTCACAATTACATTTAACCCCTTAAAGGGGATATTCAACACCTAAAATGCTTCCCCATACGCCCGGGCCCCTCACACAAGTTAGGGCTTGTTCACATATCAGTTATTTGATCAGTTATTTCCATCAGTTATTGTGAGCCAAAACCAGGTGTAGGTCAAAAACACCAAACAGGTGCAGGTATTCTTACCTGGCCCCCCGGGACCCACGTCGCTTCTGATGGCCGCCGCTGCATCTCCACGTTGCACAGATGAAAACATACGGGGGGGGGGGGGGGGGGTGTGGACGGGCAGCCAATAGCAGGCTGCGACAGGGTCGAGCCTTCCTAGCATCATCCGCTAAGCTAGGGAGACTCGTCTCCGTGCAAAGTGAATTTTAGTACCAGGCCCATTTTTGGTTTTCCATTTTCATTTTTGTCTCCCCACATTCCAATAGGCATAACTTTTTAAATTTTCCATTCATATAGCCATATGAGGGCTTATTGTTATGTGGGATAAGTTGTATTTTTTAAGGACACCATTTAATTTACCATGTCTCATATTGTTAGGTTTTTGGGGTTTGGACATCACGGCATTCACTTTGCACTAAAAATGATCTGAGATTCTTATTCTGGGGCTCAATACGCATACGGTGATACCAAACTTGTAGAGGTTTTTTGTTTGGAATTTTTAAAAAATGTTTTAATAGGTCAGAAATTTTTGGATGCAGCAATACCTGGTATGTTTATTTTTATATTGTTAATATCTTTTTATATGTAAAATTAGGAAAGGGTGGTGATTTAAAGGGTTTCTGTCACCAAGTTTGACCATAGTAAACCAGATGACATTTGCAATGCGCAAATGTCACCTGATGTCTAATATGGTCTTCTTTTTAAGATCTGTGTCACCGTTTTCTTAAAAAAACTACTTTTGTAACATGCAAATTACCTTCACTAGGTGCAAGGGGCAGTAACCCTGCACCTAGTAGCGCCGTTTTCCCCACCTTCTATATTTCGTCATCAGCGCTGATTGACAGGGCCAGGCAGCTCACTCTATCTGCTGCTGGCCCTGTCGGCGCTGCAAATTCCGCACCTGCGCCGTGGGTCCGTCATTCGGCGCAGGCGCAGTGAGTGCAGCTGGCTGCCGGGAGCAGCTCACTGCGCCTGCGCCGATGACGTCACACTACACCCGGAAGAGAAGGCGGCGCAGGCGCAGTGAGGAAGCCGGGAGCCTGGCAGCCAGCTGCACTCACTGCGCCTGCGCCGAATGACAGACCCACGGCGCAGGTGCAGGATTTGCAGTGCTTACAGGGCCAGCAGCAGATAGAGTGAGCTGCCTGGCCCTGTCAATCAGCGCTGATGACGAAATATAGAAGGTGGGGAAAACGGCGCTACTAGGTGCAGGGTTACTGCCCCTTGCACCTAGTGAAGGTAATTTGCATATTACAAAAGTAGTTTTTTTAAGAAAACGGGGACACAGATCTTAAAAAGTGCATTGCAAATGTCATCTGGTTTAATATGGTCAAATTGGTGACATATACCCGTTAAACATTTAATATATACACTCACCGGCCACTTTATTAGGTACACCTGTCCAACTGCTCGTTAACACTTAATTTCTAATCAGCCAATCACATGGCGGCAACTCAGTGCATTTAGGCATGTAGACATGGTCAAGACAATCTCCTGCAGTTCAAACCGAGCATCAGTATGGGGAAGAAAGGTGATTTGAGTGCCTTTGAACGTGGCATGGTTGTTGGTGCCAGAAGGGCTGGTCTGAGTATTTCAGAAACTGCTGATCTACTGGGATTTTCACGCACAACCATCTCTAGGGTTTACAGAGAATGGTCCGAAAAAGAAAAAACATCCAGTGAGCGGCAGTTCTGTGGGCGGAAATGCCTTGTTGATGCCAGAGGTCAGAGGAGAATGGGCAGACTGGTTCGAGCTGATAGAAAGGCAACAGTGACTCAAATTGCCACCCGTTACAACCAAGGTAGGCAGAAGAGCATCTCTGAATGCACAGTACGTCGAACTTTGAGGCAGATGGGCTACAGCAGCAGAAGACCACACCGGGTGCCACTCCTTTCAGCTAAGAGCAGGAAACTGAGGCTACAATTTGCACAAGCTCATCGAAATTGGACAGCAGAAGATTGGAAAAACGTTGCCTGGTCTGATGAGTCTCGATTTCTGCTGCGACATTCGGATGGTAGGGTCAGAATTTGGCATCAACAACATGAAAGCATGGATCCATCCTGCCTTGTATCAACGGTTCAAGCTGGTGGTGGTGGTGTCATGGTGTGGGGAATATTTTCTTGGCACTCTTTGGGCCCCTTGGTACCAATTGAGCATCGTTGCAACGCCACAGCCTACCTGAGTATTGATGCTGACCATGTCCATCCCTTTATGACCACAATGTACCCAACATCTGATGGCTACTTTCAGCAGGATAATGCGCCATGTCATAAAGCTGGAATCATCTCAGACTGGTTTCTTGAACATGACAATGAGTTCACTATACTCAAATGGCCTCCACAGTCACCAGATCTCAGTCCAATAGAGCATCTTTGGGATGTGGTGGAACGGGAGATTCGCATCATGGATGTGCAGCCGACAAATCTGCGGCAACTGTGTGATGCCATCATGTCAATATGGACCAAAATCTCTGAGGAATGCTTCCAGCACCTTGTTGAATCTATGCCACGAAGAATTGAGGCAGTTCTGAAGGCAAAAGGGGGTCCAACCCGTTACTAGCATGGTGTACCTAATAAAGTGGCCGGTGAGTGTATATATATATATATATATTTTTTTTTTCTTTTACAGTGATCACTTTTAACCCCCTTAGGGGGCTAGAACCTGGGATCTTTTGATCCCTTGTCCTATTCCCCCTAATAGGGATCTATTAGGGAGAATAGGATTTTGACACACTACTTGCTGAGCTGTGCCTTGTGTACAGCACAGCAGGGAGGTTACCATGACAGCTATGGGAAGCTTTAAAAGCGTCCAGGCTGCCATGGTCCAGGCTGCCGCAATTTCACTGCGGGGTGCTCCAATCGGAAGACAGAGGGAGCCGCATCCCTCTGCCGTGCCTCACAGATGGCGCAAATGGTGTTGATTGCGGCATCTGAGGGATTAAATGACAGGGTCTGGCATGATTGCTGTTCCCCGTCATTGTGGCTGCTGTATGATACAGCCGGCACCCACTGCATTGGTGCGGGCTCACATTACCTCAACCACTGTGACAAACTGAAAAGTCATGGTGGTTGAAGGGGTTAAAGTATACGTTGGGGGAAAAAAGGATGCAAAAGAGCAGTACACCACGCGTTTCCAGTATGTTTTTTTACAATGGAACCCTATGGTGATGGATGCCATTGTATAACGTCTTTTTAACGTATACTTTTGTGACAAAAACATGATATGAATCCAGTCTTATAAGCAAAAGTTGTTTCGTTTTTTTTTTGTTTTTTTTACTATTAGCGTTTTTAGGCTCCTTTTTTGTGACAGTTTTTTTGGCGTTTCTGTCAAAGAGTGGCTTAGATTTACTTCACCTTCAAATGGCTTAAACTTAGTTGTCTAGACCTGCACCAGATTTATCACAGGGGCTCAGGCTGGATGGTAAATGTAATACAAGTCAGAAACCCTGTGTTTGTGACTATTTAAATGGCACTTGCGACAAATTTTGTCACAAGTGGCGTTTCTGCGCTGCACTCGCCACTTTTCCAAAAGGGACATGCCAAGAGAGGAGCCTGGCACATTTAATTTCATTTATAACAGTTTTTTGTTGTAAATGAAGACAGTGTACCGCAGCTCAGAATTGCCATAGATTTCTGTTTAGGCGCACAGACTGCCGGAAGGTGCTAATATATGCTAATGCCTAATATATGATGAGGCCTGTGATACGTCATAAATTAGACACATCCTCTGACAGAGCTGGGAATATCATAGACTGGTCTATGATAAAACGTCCGATCGTACCAACTATTGGTTGAGCTATTTTGAGAGAATTGTGATGCAATTTTGGTGCAAAATGGTGCATATTAGGCCTCTAATAAGTACCAACACCTTTTAAAGTCATCTGTCAGTAGATTTGCACCTATGAAACCTATGTCTGACCTGTTACATGTGCACTTGGCAGCTGAAGACATCTGTGTTGGTCCCATGTTCATGTGTCCACATTACTGAGAAAACTACTGCGCCCTCTGCACTTTCATTGACAGGGCCAGATATGATGATGTTTTCATGCCTTTCAATCAAAATGCATTAGAGGGTGCCACAGTTGCAGAGAGAGCAGAGCCTCCAGGTGTAACAGCAACGCCCCCATTGCTCCTAGAGGCTCATTTACATATATTAAAACATAATTTTTCTCAGAAATGTGGGCACATATGAACATGGGACTAACATAGATGTCTTCAGGTGCCAAGTGCACATGTAACAGGTTATCCAGTGTTACAGTGCTAAGTTGAGCAGACGATTGTTGAGAAGGACGTGTCGCCTGCTCGTCAGTGAAGGAGACTGCAGCATTTTCATGCAGTGATCTCCACAGTATGGGGAGGAGATCTCTAATGCCATTGGTCATCCCCATACAGAATCATTCTAACTGCTTGCAAACAATCATTTTGGTGACCACATGAATGGTCACCAGGCAGATGGCGCCAGGCAGAAAAACTGAGCATGCAGCGTTGTACTGTCCAGCGTATCAATTGGATGATTTTTTGCAGCCTAATTGAGGTGAATGGTTCTGCGTATGGACAGCAAAAAAAAAGAAAACAGAACACAGGAAAAATATGACCAAATGCAATACGTAATGCCTCTGATAGGCTTCCGTGGTGCTCCTTCATAAGGAGAAGCACAGGCAAGAGGACTCTATTCCTGAGGAAGAAAGGCAATCCTTTCGAAATTCATTGGATTTTTAGTCCACAACAGCTCCTGTAGCTGTAAGCTACCGTGACGTCACTGGCACTCTGATCTAGAGGGCAAGCTTTTTTGAATAGGAAACGTACTGCCGGCCGGGGCAAGTTTTCCGACTACACAGCCTGACTGCTTCTACCAGACTGGAGGATCGGGACAGCTATCAAGTATTCACCACTACACATCAGCATTGTGGACTCTCCTCTACAAGTTCAGGTAGGCTTGACGGTGTCACATATGGATACTTACTGTCTTACAACAGGACAGCAGACTTGTTAGAACCCCACTTCTAGTCACTGGTACTTAAGAGTAAGAGCAGGAACTCTTCTTTTACTTCTTCTAATTGACATTGTGGCACTGACCTTCCTTACAGCAGTAAGAGTGCCAGTAACTTGTTTTATTTCTAGAAAGTAAAACTTTCCTGCAAAAAACAAGCCCTCATATGGCTATGTGAAAAGAAAAGTTATGGCTCTGGGAAGGCAGGAAGTAAAAAATGAAAATTCCTGGCTAGGAAGGGGTTAATCAAGGGAAAACCCCCTTTAAATTACAGATGTACACAGTTAATATTATGGGGGATTTATCAAGACTGGTGTGTGGTACAACCATCTATGATATCTCCTACGCTACTGGAGGATACACCTAATTTATGGCAAGGCGCAGGCAATCCGTGCACTGAAACTGAAATCTACGTCAGCTTGCAGCTGCCATAAATTTCTGTCTTCACTTATGCCAGAAAATTGACCTTGCCCTTTCCCTACCCTCGCCAGCCTCCCATTTCGGAAAGGTGGCGTAGAAACACCTTTTGCAACAAAATTTTGTTGCAGTAGCATCTTAAAGGGAACCTGTCATCTCCGAAACACCCCCTGAACTAGAGTAAGTGTTGTATAGTGTAAGTGATGCTGAATCCGAATATGTAATTTTTATCTTCATACTCACTTCCATTCCGACGCTGTGCTCCCACAAACCTGCAGTAAAATACATTGACAGGACTCTTCTTTGAGTCCTCTCCATTATGTGAGTGAGCACTGGAGTCCACTGAGTGCATTTTACTGCAGGTTTGTGGGAGCACAGCGTCAGAATGGAAGTGAGTATGAAGATAAAAATTACATATTCGGATTCAGCATCACTTACACTATACAACACTTACTCTAGTTCAGGGGGTGTTTCGGAGATGACAGGTTCCCTTTAAAAGTTGCAAACATTGAGTTTGGGACTTTTTTACGCCATAAAATGGTGTAGGGACATGATAAATCTCCCCCATGACTGCTATATAGAATGAGGTAATATTAAAATAATCTAAAGTATTTGATTACGATGCTGAGACTAATACATCAATACATATACGTTCGCCTATCAGACAGACAGTGAACAGAATACCAAAAAGCCAAATTCCTGCTGTAATCAGTTAATGGATATTGAATGCTATGCCAAGTTGATGTCGTTACTGCAGGCTGTTAGCTCATGAAAGCCATTCTCTTTCTTGCTGTTCCTCTGCACAGGCTCGATCCAGCCACCTGCTTATTTAGTTAGTACGCGTTAGGATGATTCATAATCGCAATGTCGCTCTAGTTAAAGCATACTAATAGGTTTGTAATGTTTAACAAAACATTGAATTAAACATCTGACTGCTCAATTCATCTGAAATCATTTTTCTTTAGAATTTTGTTTATGAAAATTGCATAATGGTAGGCAAAGTTATTTATCTTAAAATATAGTTTAAGTCATCAAAAGATACAATATAAATGTAATCTAAATAAGGAGTATAATTTACAGTATAATTATAAAACGTCTGAAAAATTAAATACACTTTTGTGTTTTGTTTATCCAACTTAAAATTGACTTTTTAGTGATGTATATAACATTATGAGTATATGAAAGAATAAATAATTATATTTTACTATATGAAATGCATATGGGTTCTGTACTGTCACATACCTACTGTCAGAGCACGTGGCATGGGTGTGACTGCAAGGTTAATCAATCTCCAGTTTGCAGCCTCACTTGCCTCCACCTATTGCCTTTTGGAGCCCGATAATTAACCCAACATACACACTCTGCTCTACAGTAGTCAAAGGGTTAAAGACAATAAGAAAGGCTATGTATTATTTTAAAGGGTTTGTCCCACCACAACAACCCACTGATCAGATACTTCCCCTATCCTGTGGTCTGATTGCTGGGACCCCCACTGATCACAAGAACAAGGTGCTGGAGTCCCTGGAGTCAATGGAGTTGCGGTCACGCATCTGCACTGCCACTCAATTCAGCTCTATGGGAATTCCAGAGATAGACAAGCTTGGCCATATAGTTGAATAGAGTGGCGTCTCATATGTCTGACCACGGCTCCATTCATTCTAGGAACTCTGGCACTGGATTACTGTAATGGTAAGAACTCCCACAGATCAGATACTTATCCCTAGGCTATGGATAGGGGACACGTTCTTATTGTGGCACATCCCTGTTAAAGCATACAAAGCCAAGTTTTATTTAAGTTTTGGGCTTCATAGGGGGTTTACCATGATTGATGTAAAAAATGAAAATCAGACATAATATAGTGCGAAACTAGAACCAGCCCTGTACCTCACATGGATCCAGATCCATTCATTGTGCCAGTTATTCTACTAGATTCTCTTTAGGCATTCAGCTTGTGGTGTGTTCATTCCTCAGGGGGCATGTTCTTGCTCAGATGGTGTATTATTTCTGCTGCAGCTCTCCTTCTAACTCTCACAGCTCCTAACAGTAGATACGGCTGGAGGAACAGAGCATGTGTGACCACCTCAGTACATGGACGTGCACATTTCTATACATATTAAACACCATGAAGCGCCATTTTAATGAAGTAAAGAGAATATCTCACAACTGGAGCATTTTATAACAGTATATTACAGAAGTAACTAGTTTATCATGCTGGATTATGCACAGTTCAGTCACAGTATTATGACCACAGCTAATATCAAGAGTAATTGCTGTGTGCAGAACAGACAGCAGCTAGATGGGATGGGAGTGACTCAAGGTCCTGCTAGTTTGTCACAGGTACCTGGAGCCATGCTGACGGCAGAGCATCCTACAGCTGTTAGAGGGTTAGTGGGGGAAGATCCATAGAGTGAACATGACAATCTGGGTGGGTCCAATTGAGTTTAATTCTGGAGCATTAGGGGGCCAGGGTAGTACCTGGAAGTCCTGGTAATGCTCTTCCAACCAATGTCGGACATTTTTAGCTGTGTGACATACCGCATTTTCTTGCTGGAAGATCTCATCCACCCCTCAGTGAAGACAATTAGCATGTGTGGAAGTACGTGATCTGCAAGGATGGATTCATTTCCAGGTCAGTTGAAAGTTCTTTCCAAATGGATGAGTGGGCCCAGAGAATGCCATGAAAACATTCCCCAGACCATAACGCCACAACCCTCAGCGTGTTTTCTTCCAATGATTTCAGGGTGTTTGGTCTCTGATGTTTCTCACCTGTCCTACCAATGTCCATCCATTGGATAAAGCAGAAAATGTGACTCATCAGAGAAGACAACCCTTTGCGAATCAGTGGAGGTTCAATTTCGATACTGCTGCGAAAATTGAAGCCTTTTCTGCCAATGCAACTTTGTTAGCAGAGGTGCAGTGACCATCCATCTGCTTCGGAGCCCCATACACAGTAGGGTTCACTGAACTGTTGTTTTAGACACATGTCTGGTAGCCCCCTGGTTCATTTTGGCTGTGAGCTGCTGCACTGTAGTGTGTTTCTCCACCCTCACGTACCTTTGTCGCCGATGTTCACCTTTCTCAATGGCACCTGGTGCCCCGCAGTTTCCATGTTGCTGATTAACAATGGTACCATTTGTCCACTCAAGATACACTTTCACGACAGCAGCACGAGAATAGTTTACAAACTATGCAGTTTCAGAGATACCGCCACCCTTGGCCCGAAAGCCAATAATAATCTTTTTGCTACTCTGATAAATCACTGCTTTTACCCATGACAGCAACAAGGGATATGTGCTCAGACAGCTTATCACACACCTTATATACCCACTATGTCAGTTCAGCACACGTGACTTCCTTCATGAGCTACACGCTGCCGATGTCGTCATAGGAAATGGTTATGATAATGTGACTTGACTGTGTATTAAAAGAACATTTAATGGTGTCACAACAGTCACTCTTGTCCTACAGGTCTGTTGTAGTAACTATTTTCATTCCCCATGTAATAAAAAAATCTAGAGCATCCATTCTTATGGCTCATTCCTTTGTTATTTGTACTAGCAGTTTATAAATGAATTGCCAGCAGTCTGCAGTAAGGGTACAGAGGGGAGTTAACCAGTTGGGGGTGTGTACCTGCACAGACTGACACTGCTACTGGTAATGTCCAGCCGTACCTTTACTGCAGACTGCTGGCAATTTATTTGTAAAAATCTAGCAGGAATAATACAGGACTGGCACAACATAGCCATAAGAATAGATGCTCCAGAATTGTAATTACATAGGGAATGCAAGTAGTTACTAAAACTGACATATGTCAGGAATGATAGCAGGTCAACTTTAAGAGAGACAAAATAAAATGACATACTATAAAAACAAGCAAAGACCGTATAAAATAATAAGCAGAGAATAACAGAAGACTTAACAGTTACAAGATATAGTCTATTCTGCTCCTTGAGGGTAGGAAAGAACAAAGGGTCATACGAATACTTGGCTAACCCTCCACAAATGCAAACCCACTTTATTGTCCAAAGCTTGTGTCCATGACCGCCTACCAACATATTCATCAGAATTGACGAGGTCATTAGATAGTAAAGCACTAAGAATGATGTTGATTTTCCTGTAATTTCCCCTCCCACACAATGGCGAATATTCAGTTTGGACAAATAGATGTGCATCTGCCAATTCTTTGAAGTCTGTATGAAATAAAGGTTTGGTGTAAAGTCTTTGGTGTCCACTTTGTTCTAGACATAAGCCCCCTCAGCCTTAACCACACAGATATGCCCTCCCCCCAAAGGTTTATTTTGTGACCAGTAACTTATAACTATGATATTCTTTCATGACATGTACTGTACAGTGCTGATATTTGCTTGCTAGCAAAAAGTTGCGTAAGTAACATTTAAATCATCTAGTATTATTAGTTATATAACGTGCTGGGCCATAGTAAGGGCTATGCCAAGACTACCCGAAGCTATACAAAGCCGGATACCGTCCTCTATTCTATGCATCCCCTCCCCTACCTGCTGTGACTCCTACCTGTGCTAGGACAATAATAGGAGATGTTCTATTATTTTGCAGAACAGCCATGTGGAGATATGGAAACGGAACGCACACGGAGTAAATTCAGTTTTTTATTTGGACCCATTGAAGTGAATGGATCTGCATGGGGGCCGCAAAAAAACTGCATGGAAACAAACATAAAAAAATACGTTTGTGTGCATGAGCTCTTACAGAAGGACAAAACAAAGAAAGGTAAAATAATAGAGGATTAGCTAAAAACTAAACTTATATCCCTAAATGATGTGGTTCGGGTATTCCTGCCATTGGAGTTTCATTCTTGTTGTCCTTTATCCAGGGAGCTGTGGTTCAATGTTATAGTACAGCTCTATACACACAGACTTTCCTCCACATGTATCCAGCAAACACATCCTATATTTCCTTTGCCAAAGCAGATGGTTAAGTGATAATGTTATGTGTCCTGCACTCCAGCCTATCCATTTGGTGACCAGAGCTAGATGGTTCCAGGCTCTTTTTCAGTCTCCTTAAAGGGGTATCCACAGAATAGGGGATAACTGTCAGATCAGTGGGGGTCCTACAACTTGGACCCTCACAGATCATGAGAATGGGGGCCCCATACTCAGTGGAGCCCCTTTCAAAAGGAACAAAGAGGCTGGTCCGAAAAGTGAACTTCCACTCCATTTCAATGGGAGCGCTGGAGCCGAATACAGCTCTTGGCTGTCTCCAGCACTCCCATAGCCGCTCAGTCCATTTTAGGAGGCTCCACAGAGTACAGTGTCCCCAATCAAATGATTGGGGGGGGGGGTCCCAGCGGTAGGACTCCCACCAATCTGATAGTTATCCTCTATCTTGTAACTTGCTATAAGCGGAACACCCCTTTAAACAAAGGCAAAATAGAGCCTAACAATCAAATAATCCTCCATTCTTCTTGCCCTATCTAAGAGAAGGAAGAGGCCATAAACTGGGCAGCACAATACTGTTTGGACACTAACTCTTTGAAACACTGAGCATGAATATAAAACACAAAAATGTAATGTTTGTCACACCTCCCCCATTCAAGATGAGTACCCTTGGTATCAGTCAGAGCCAGGCATTCATTTTCTATACTGTATCTATTCCAGTGTCAGCTGTCAAACACACTGAGACTACAAAAAAGTGATTACAAGCTGTGATACTTGCCAAAAGTACTAGGTACTAACCATGCAGAGTGCCCAAATTTTGCTTTGGGCCCTTTTTTGTTATTTTGAATGTGTAAATGCTGAAAATAAAAAATATATATTTTTGCTTAAAATACAATGCATCTTCAACTTGCTTAACAGTTCACAGTACAATAATTGTGACTAGGGGTGGCCAAACTTTTGCACGTCACTGTATAAGTGTGGTGGTAGCCTCGTAATCAAGAAAACCTTCTGGGTACCCCCCCCCATTACTACACTGCACAAGTGTTTTCAACGGTTATGCTGGGCAGCCCTGCCCACGATAGCAACTGTTCAACTGTCATGACCTCTAGGATATTTGATGGTTGCTAAGATTGTACTCCTTCTGGGCACCTTTTGAGATATTTTTGCTCCACGCAGGCCACAGCATGTCCCCCAGTGGCCTTGTGTTTGGGTGATAGATGGGGACAGTTAACTTTGAAGTGGCCATGTCTTCCACATTAGTAACACCTTTTTTCATGTCTAGTGTTAATAGATTTATTTGCTATACTGGTGGGCTTACTGACTTGATGTTGGGTATGGGTAGTATCTTTGACTCCATGAGCAGGATTAGAGTTGGGCTGCACAAGGTAGACATCTAGGCC
Source organism: Rhinella marina (assembly GCA_900303285.1). NCBI lineage: Eukaryota > Metazoa > Chordata > Amphibia > Anura > Bufonidae > Rhinella > Rhinella marina. The sequence goes on along the minus strand of ONZH01009854.1, from coordinate 51,493 downwards.
CAAGCTACTTCTCATTCATCAGTCTACGATCCAGTACTAATTCATTGGCTTCTAAAGGGCAGTGTTTCAGAAGGACAGCTAGCTCAGGCCTTTTCACAGCACAGTATCTTCTGCTACCACAGGGGAGACTGGAGAAGCCAGACTAAAGAACAAAACTGGTTTACTGCAAACCTTGACTCTCCGAAATTATTTCCCATTGTGGTGCACCACACCTTACCATCTATTCCAGAGAGGATCAACACGTGTTGACACCTTGTTGGTGTCCGAGGGATCCAGCGTAATGTTGGAGACACCTCAAACCCTGCAGATGTTTCCTGCCCTCTAGGCAATCCATTTGGTAACTGGAGCTAATTTTCAGTTTCTTCAAGCAAAGGCAAGATGGAGCCTAGCAATCCCATAATTCTTCACTTCTCTTGTCCAGTTTAAAAAAGGAATGTGAGGTCATAACCCAGGAGGACGTCTTCAATCCGTGAGATGAGGAGAAGCAGCGGCTGTCCTGTATATCTAGTAAAAGAACTGCACAGCAGAGCATCATCACAGGTCCTTCAACTCCAACAGCATGGAAGATGAGCTCTCCACTGAGACTAGAATGGAGTGGTAAGAGGAGGTCCTCCTCCTTTCTCTTTATTTGCCCCTCATATATACGCTGGGATCCAGAGTGATGCGGGTATCAGAGAGCGGGTATTGTGTTGGGCATTTTTAGAATGATAACCCCTTTAAGTGGTCACTAGACCCCCCTGGAGTTCTACCTTCCTTTTTGACAAAAACATTTGTAGATACTGTAAGTGGTCAGTGTTCTGATTAAAGTTAAAGGATGTTCACATGATAGCTATGATAATATACTGTATGTGGATACTGTGATAGCTGTACACTATATATGACTGCGGTAGTTTGCACATGTGAGTGGACAGTCTGTGACAGCGAGTGAGCAGTACCAGTAATTAGAAAAGTATGGGGAGGACGTTACAGGGTTTAAACCTACACCCCATGTCTTCACCTCTGCTGGGTAATTCCCATTTGCTTGAGCTCATGTACATTAGTTTGTAATGTTGCCTGTTGTCGCCTGGTGAAAGATGAACATTACAGGGAGATATTCACCTTTCACAGGCAGATAGTCAGGGGCGGATTGGCCATAGACCTTACAGGGAAATTTCCCGGTGGGCTGATGCCCAGGGGGCCACCTGAGCCCTCCTCATGGTCGGCCAGTGGAAGTTTTTGGGGATATATTTTGTGCTGCTGGTAGTATTTTGTGATGGACTGTGGTATTTGGCTCTGTTGGGGTGGTATAATGTGCCACAATATGGTACTGCTGGCCCTACATTCCATAAATTTGGACCCAACTACAAAATGGGGCCACTTTTAGTACTTTTTCCAGGGCCACTTTAAGTTCCCAGTCCGTCCCTGCAGATAGTAGAAAGTTGGGAGTGCTCATTTGTCATGTCAATTTCTGCTAGAGCTTTCCTGTGTCCACCTCCTTCTGTGAGAGAAATCTACTAGATGAGGTGATTGTGTTATATAATTGTAATGTTGGAAAAATACACAGGTCTATCAAGTCCAACCTAATGAATGTATATATATATGTATCATAGTGTATGTATATATGTGTTTCACAATGTGTACATGTGTGAATGTACATGTTTGTATAATTATAAGATTTCTTTGATGGTTTCTTACATAATATTTCCCCCAAGAGGGCATAAAGACCTTTGAGAGACTTTGAAACTGCTACTACATTTTTTTGTTTTCCACTGGGGCTCAATAAAACAGACTCCTGTCATGATATTAGTTACTGGCAGAGCTGATTTGGGTCTGCTATGTACAGTAGCTATGCCAAGTTGTGTGAAACCTGTCAGTTATGAACTCTCCTGGTCCAGTTTTCACTACATAGTGCTAATTGAGCACAATGTAGGCTGGAAAAGAGATATAAAACCTTGTATATGTTCTTCTCAGGGAGCCCAGCTGTCTCTCACCACCAGGCATCTGTTCTACTGAATCTTGGTTGCGGGAGCTTTAATAAATTTGTTCGGGAGCAGCAAAAAATAAGGTGGAGTCTTGGTGGAATTGCATAAAGCAATAAAGGAACCATTACTTGAGTGTTAAAAGGGTTCTGTAGTTCTTTTAAACTATCCTCTGGATAGATCATAAGCATCTGATCAGCACTGTTTGAGAAGACAGCGGTGCTGCAGGAGCGCAGCGGCCTTCTCTGTGTTTTCCTCAGGCCCAGTGACGTCATGACTAGTATCACTGGCCTGGGCGGGGCTAAGCTCTGTTCACTTGAATGGAGCTTAGCCTCATCAAAAAGAGAGAACTATTCTCGTGGCTACCTCATGAAATTGGTGCCAAGCTGGTGTCAAGGCAAAGGGTAGTTAGTTTGAAGGATCTCAAAAGTAAGACGGTTAAAATGTGTATGAAGTCTAGTTTAGAATTTCTCTTTTTAGTACTGGAGGACTGTATCTCACAGACAATGATCCTCGTTGGGAAGATGGGAATGTGTTATAACAATACGTATTGTAACAACGTAGTCTAGTAGAGCTATAGGACATTAATTTCTGTACAGAATCCTCACTCAGTATTTATTTAAAGCTTGCTTTCACTTTGAAACTCCAAAAATGACTGCCATTTGGATGCTATTTATTATGACATTTGCTCTGAATCTCCTAAGCTAAATTGTTTTATAAAGCACTTTATCTGTCCAAGATCCCTTTAAAGATATACTTGACAAATACAGGAAACAAGGTCAACAGAACAATAGTACATCAAACAAATGTGATTTCCTGCATCTGGAACATTTCTTACTACTGTAACATTTTGAAGTAGCTACCTGCGAGGAAAGAACTGAGGTTACATAACACAAAGAGAAAAGAGACAGCAGTCCAAGACATCATAGTCAAGTTTAAACTCTGTTTCTCTCACAGGATGCTTTAGCCACTAAAGACATTGCATCCCATTGACCTGCTGCTAAAGTCTGCACGTTATATGGTTCCAATTCCTGCCTGCTGTTAACCGGTAATTAGCATTAGCTGTCAAGACTTTTTCCTTGAGCACATGAAACGTGACCTTTCATTTTCACCGTAGCAAATGCATATGCAAACCGTCTGATTATGCTGTAAAATTCAACTGTAACCTGGCGTTGCACATAATCTATTTAATGCCTGCCATTTCCAAAAGGATATATCTATTAATTAAAGTTTAAAAAAAAAATCATTTTTTTCTTTTAATGGTCTGTGAAAATATACAGCCATTGACCTATTACCTAGACTTGGTGTTAAATGAGTGTTTCAAAGTTATGCAAGGTCTGCCTCTAAAGTCTTAAGGTGATTTGCAAAATCCTTTGGCTCTTTTATCACAAAATGTTGTCAAAGCTATGGCTTCCATTGTTACAATAATGTCATCAGGAGTCACAGATTTAAAGGGAACATATACCTAGGTGTTTTTTTTAACTAGGGAACACTAGGCACCGAAACACATTAGCCCATATTTATTAATGCCAGGGCACTTAGACGCAGTTGGAAACTACACCGAAATGTATTCACAATGTGGTGAAACTGGTCCATGTTGGTGCAGCTTGGTGCATTAAGTTTTGGAGAAAATATGCAGCTCACCAAGGGGGTGTGGCTTACGGGAAAAGGGCATGGCCTCATGGGAAAAGGGATGTGACCGAAGACGCCCCATCTTGCACCAAAATTTCAACTCAATTCTGGCATAAAAATTATGTCTCAAACTAAGCCAACCAATGTTTGGTATAAAGTTAGACCAAAGTTGCTATCTATGCGCCAGCATGCATCCCTGTGATAGATCTGGTGGAGGTTTATACAGACAGTATAAATGTATGTTGTTTATAGGATTAGTAAATCTGCCCCATTCTTTTTTCTAATCTGTTTATATTTCCTGATTGTAGATTATTTTAGTACTTTTCTGTACATAATTTGGGTGGGCCATCTTGCCTGAGCTTCTGCAAAATATTAAAGATAGCCCATTGGGGGGTGATGGAAAAGGAGACATTGTAAGTAGCTAAAATATGTTATCTCACTTGTTCCCATAGGTCCTGAATACCTGTGCAGCTCCAAAGATGATGAAATAAGTCAGTGTTTGGGGCACCACACTTGAAACATGAATATAGTTCGCCGGGGGACATCTTATGTTTGACATGCGGAGTGATATATGCTCTGTGAAATACCATCAATGCCATATCTGTATAGCTACTGACAGGGGAATGTTTTTGCATTTTTAAGGTGGCTTCTAATAAGTCTTAATTTCAAAATATGGAAAATCTTTGATCCATTTTATTGGCCCTGTCGTAACCGAATCCCACTCAATTAATGGTTTGAGGAATCTATATATGGTACTAGTAGATGAAACCGTAGTTCTCCCTCTTTTAAGGAATACATTTAGACAAGCCCACCTAGAATCGAGAGGAATATTAGATAGACATTGTTGGACAAAACTGCGGGCTTGTAAATAAATAAATTGGTTATGGGAAAATGCTGGGAACCGTAGAATGACCTCTGAGTAAGGAAGCATGGAATAATTAATCTAACACAACAATTATCAATGAGCAACCTTGTGCTGCTAACATAGAGTAAATTTTGGGAGGTTTGCCTTCCAGAAAGTTTGGGTGCCCTAGAAAAGGTTGAAATAGTGTATTCATACCATCAAGCTTGCTCATTTTCTGGACTTTACGCCATGCTTGTATAACCGTCCATAGAATAGGGAAGTCTTTTATAGTAGGTGGAAGGGAGGTAGTGGGTAAATGTAAGAAAGCCAGGAGAGAAATATGTGGGAAGAATTGTCTCTCCATAGTCAGATTGGCAAAATGGGATTTCCCCCTCAACCAATCCAAAGCATAACGAAAATTAGCTGCTAGGTTATAAAGTGAAATATCCGGGAAGTTAAGTCCTCCTAGCACACGTGGTTGTTGTAGTTTATAGAGGCTGATGCGACTCCTCCATGTAGAGTTCCAAATAAACCGCCTAAAAGTTCGCTGTAACAGCTTAACGTCCGATAAATGAAGTAAAAGCGGGAGTGTTTCTATTACATAGTAAAATAGTAACATAGTTTGTAAGGCCGAAAAAAGACATCTGTCCATCCAGTTCAGCCTGTTTTCCTACAAGTTGATCCAGAGGAAGGCAAAAAAACCCCTGTGAGGTAGAAGCCAATTTTCCTCACTTTAGGGGGAAAAATTCCTTCCCGACTCCAATCAGGCAATCAGAATAACTCACTGGATCAACGACCCCTCTCTAGTAACTATAATCTGTAACACCCTCCAGAAATACATCCAGGCCCTTCTTGAACTCTTTTAGTGAACTTACCATCGCCACCTCCTCAGGCAGAGAGTTCCATAGTCTCACTGCTCTTACCGTAAAGAATCCTCTTCTATGTTTATGTACAAACCTTCTTTCCTCCAGACGCAGAGGATGTCCCCTCATCACAGTCACAGTCCTGGGGATAAATAGATGATGGGAGAGATCTCTGTACTGACCCCTGATATATTTATACATAGTTATTAGATCTCCCCTCAGTCGTCTTTTTTCTAAAGTAAATAACCCTAATTTTGATAATCTTTCTGGGTACTGTAGTCCACCCATTCCAGTTATTACTTTAGTTGCCCTCCTCTGAACTCTCTCCAGCTCTGCTATGTCTGCCTTGTTCACAGGAGCCCAGAACTGTACACAGTACTCCATGTGTGGTCTGACTAGTGATTTGTAAAGTGGCAGGACTATGTTCTCATCACGGCATCTATGCCTCTTTTGATGCAACCCATTATCTTATTGGCCTTGGCAGCAGCTGTCTGGCACTGGCTTCTACAGCTTAGTTTACTGTTCACTAAAATTCCTAGGTCCTTTTCCATGTCAGAGTTACCCAGTGCTTTACCATTTAGTATGTACTGGTGACTTGCATTATTCCTTCCCATATGCATAACCTTACATTTGTCAGTGTTAAACCTCATCTGCCACTTTTCTGACCAAGCCAGAATAGATAGAGTATTTTAGGAAAGGCTACCATTTTAAGGAGGTGGCACCTCCCTGAGAAGGATAATGTAAAATGTTGCCAAGACTGCACTAGAGTTATGATAGATGCTATAAGGGGACGAAAATTTAATTTATACAATTGAGCCGGATTAGCTGTCAGCTTAATTCCCAAATAGGTAATAAATTATGAACTCCACTTAAAGGGAAATGATGTACCTAAGTGTCTCCTGGCAGTATGAAAGATCGGAAGTGCCTCTGATTTATTAAAGTTGACCTTAAATCCAGATATATTGCCAAACAGGTTGATGGTATCTAAAATATCTGGAATCGCCAGTTGTGGATTAGATATGAATAATAATATATCATCCACAAATGCTAAAAGTTTAGTCTCAACTGATCCAATATGTATACCCCTAAAGGAGGAAAGTGACTGAATTGTTCTAATTAAGGGATCCAAAGCTAAATTAAATAATAATGGGGATAACGGACAACCTTGTCGTGTGCATCTACCCACTTTAAATGGAGAAGAACATAACGAGTTAACCCACATTGAGGAACAAGGATTGTGATATATCATTTGAATCGCTGAGCAAAACAGGGGACCAAATTTTCGTAATCTTAAAATTTCCTGTAGATACTCCCAAGAGACACGGTCAAATGCCTTGTCTGCGTCAAGGCTAACTAGAATATTCTTAGTCTGTCTGTGGGCCCTACTATATGATATCGCTCCCACCGCCATCCTTATATTATAGGTAATAGATCTCCCTAGCATGAAGCCGGTTTGTGACGGGTGAATAAGGTCAGACAGAATGGTCTGCAACCTATTCGCCAGCAGTTTAGTGAATACTTTAAAATCCGTATTCAGGAGCGATATGGGGCGGTATGATTCCACTAAGAGATGATCCTTCCCTGGTTTCGGCAAACAGTTATACAAGCCTCATTAAAGCCATCAGGAATGGTTTTGGATGTGATAATATGGTTGTATAAGGTATGTAAATAAGGGGTTAACGTGGGATTCAGCAATCGATAGTATTCATTCCCAAATCCATCGGGCCCTGGTGCTTTCGATAATTTAAGGAATTTAATAGTAGACTGAATTTCTTCCTTGCTAATGGGAGCATTTAATATTAGTCTATGGTCATCGGTTAGAGTAGGCAATAAATTAGTAGTAAGGAAATCATGCATCGCACGGATATCATGCTGAGGGGCGGTATACAAAGATTCAAAAAAAGATTTGAAGTGCTCACCAATCTCTTTTGGATGAGTTATGTAAGTTTCCGTTCGCGTTTTGAGCTTGGAAATTTTTGTTACTGCTCTAAAAGGTTTTGTCAGAGAGGCTAGCAATCTACCAGGTTTATTACCCCAACGAAAAAACCTATGCCTCTGATAATTGACATCCATCAAAGCTCGTTCATGGGCAATGGTCTCAGCCTCCAATTTAGCATCTAAATATTTCTGTTTAGTTTCCGGGTTATTGTATAACTTGAATTGCTTATATGCATGAGTAAGAGCATTTTGCGACGACAGCAAAGAGGCAGCTAGTTTTTTCCGTTTATGAGAAACATAGGAAATAATTTGTCCCCTAATCACTGCCTTAGAAGTTGCCCAGAAGAGATTAATATCATCCTTATGTTCCACATTATCAGAGGCATAGGTCATCCAAAAACCAGACAACATGTTTTTAAAATCCTCAGAGTGAAACAAGTAAGCAGGGAAACGCCATTTCCTGGAAAACGGGATAGGAGAGGTGAGATACAATTCAAAAAGGACCGGAGCATGATCCGAGATAAAGATATCCTGGATGCAGGCAGACTTCAAACGTGAGATAGCATGCTGTGATATTAACCAATAATCAATCCTGGTGTGGGAGTTGTGAACGTGGGAATAGTGGGTGTAATCAAGATCCATGGGGTGCAATAAACACCAGGGATCAATCAGGTCTAGATGATCTATAAGTGTTTGAATGGCATTAGAACCAGAGGCACCAAAGGAGGCACGCTGTTGTGACCTGTCTAATATCACATCATGGGCTTCATTAAAGTCCCCTCCCACTATGATGTACATCCCAACTAGCAATAGCTGTGAGCAGTGCAGCACAAAAGGTCTTATTAGAGGCATTAGGAGCATAGACATTCACCAAACAATAAGTCGTACCCTCAATTACAATTTTTACCAGAAGGTACCTGCCCGCTGGGTCCTCAATAGTATCTAAGATATCATGTTGAATCAAAGAACTAATTAGAATGGCTACTCATCTAATTTTCTTTGAATAAGAGGCTTCTATGCAAGTTGGAAACCGTTTATTACATAAGGGGGGGTGATTCCCCTTTATCCAATGGGTTTCCTGCAAGAATACAATATGTGACTTAAGTTTATGCAAATTATTTAGCACCTTTTTTCGTTTAACTGGAGTATTCAGACCATTAACATTCCACGTGCACCATGTTAAAGCGGATATAGTGGACGCAGTATTGTCAACCGAGGACGCCATTTAACCGACCCCGGTAGCTGGCCATAATTAAAAGGTAATCATACGGCAAAGCAGGAGGCACCACCCGTCCCAGCGAGCAGGCAGCCCTCCCAATCAGACATAAGGTTCCCCTAAATGGTGTACACAGGATTCAGCCCCACAGAAACAAACAACAATAAACAGCTTTTCAACCAACCACCTCATGCCCCTAATGGGCAATAGGAAGATAACTTGAAGCAAATAATATAACTTAGACTCCATATATGGAGTTCAACTCAGTAGTTGTTACCTGCACAAAACTGGAAGTAACGGTACTGAAGCAAGTCATCCGCGACTCCGCAATCAAGTAGGTGTATCTGGATGAGAAGGAGAGGCTCGACCTGAAGAACGTAGATGGGTCAGCGCCTTCTGAGGATCCGTGAATGTCCACGTTTTGTCTTCCGTGGAGAAATGCAGAACCGCTGGATATTGAAGCGAGAACCTTATGGATTTCTCCAAAAGAAGTTTGCAGACCGGGTTGAATGCTCGGCGTTTCTCCGCTACCGTTGAAGAAAAGTCCTGGAAAAGAAGGAGTTTAGAGTTCTCGAAGCGCATATCTGAAGCTTGGCAGAAGGCTTTCAAGATTTTAAGTTTATCCTGGTAATTGAGAACCCGAAAAATGACTGGTCTCGGTTTTGCAGCTCCGTCAGCACGTGGGGGACCAACTCTATGAGCACGTTCCACTGGGATTTTGGTAGAAGAACCCCCTATTTGCAATTCGTGGGGTAGCCATTCAGATGTGAGCCACAGCAAATCATTTGCACGTACTGTTTCAGGAACTCCAATAAGCCATAAATTATTGCGCCTTGATCTATTTTCCAGGCCATCCACCTTATTTTGCAGGGTAACCAGGAGCATTTCCTTCTCCTCTAAGTGCTCACGGCAAGCATGGACGGTATCTTCCAAGTCTGACACCCTCTGTTTCACCTCAGAGATACGCGTATTATGCGCTGTTACCTGGGAAACAATAAGATCTAAGGAGGATTGAAAGCCTGGTGTCAATAGTAGGCATAAGTAACTCAGAGATAGCTTGGGCTGTTGCTTTTGATGCGTCCATGATTGGTTCTTGTGACATTTGAGCTGGAGGCGATGGGGCTTGACTACGGGTTAGGGTACGATCACCCTTATTTGCAGCAGAGTTTTTCCCCACAAACTTATCCATGAGCGTGCTTATAAACTACTAAATGCGTATCAGGTCGAGCTTTAATGGAGATGTCAGCGGAGTCGCTTAAGCGAGTATATTACATGAGAGTTCAAAGCAGATCAGGCTTTAGGTATACAAGGTATATAGTAGAAACACAATGCACGCTGTAGCACCAGAGTGCTTGGAAAGATGATTTAACACTTTAAGTAGTGCCTGCGTGCTGGTGCAGTTAATGTCCCTGCTGAGAAGGGTTAATTGGTGGCTTTTGGGCTGGATGGTGAGTCCCATTATATTCAGGGGACTATTCTGTAGTCCTCAAGCGGGTTGTCCCTCACATAAGCTGCATCCACGGGTGGGGGTGTGAAGGGGTTAACAATACCCCACAAAAAAATCTCCCCCTTGGGCTATGTGGAGACCGGAGGGGCTGCTGGCTGATGTGGAGCGCAGACAATGACAACAGCGCGTCCAGCAGTGAGCGCTCCGAGCCGGTGGTTAAGAGCACCACGTGGTAATGGCAGACAGACCCGCTCAGTCTGCAGCGGGCCGTGCGACCCCTGGATCCTCCGGCACTGAAGGAGAGCTGGGCAGATGACGTGCGCCCTTATCCTATCCCTTGCTCTACGCGGCCGGTCCCGATGACGGTGAGTGTCGGCACTCTTCTCTAGCAGCAGTTTTTGGAGCGGGGAGCTCTTGTAAAACGTGGCCATTCAGACGCGCCGCCCACCGGAAGTCCAACCATTGCTTTTTATCGCTTTTGATACCAATAGTACATATTAACAGCAAAAAAGAAAAGAGGCCAGACTATAGAAACCTACTGGGGAGCTGGTGAATGTCTAAGTGGGCACATAAGCAAGGAGTGCCCCCCTCGTATCAGGGCATATCACAACTACTGTACTACAGATCTCCACCTGGGTCTCTATCAGTGCTTACAGCACAGTACTAGCAAAGGAAGGGAGGAGACCCATTCACCAGCCCTAATCTTCTGCAGCTCTGGCTTTTTCAGTAGCCACAATCCTCACAATCCTGTATCATTTCTCAGAATTGTCATTTTTGTGATATATATATTATATTGATGAATTACATTTTTGTACTCTGTATATTTCTTTAGATGTTAGACAATACTTACTGGTAGGTTATTTTTGTAGTGTAAATTTTTCAATATGAGGTTGAAAACAAAGTAATTTGTGAGTAATTTGTATGAGTTTAAAAACAAAGTCATTTGTGTGTGTCTATGTGCTAGTCTGTGTGCTTCACTCCTGTGCCCAGCATTTGCCCACTTTTTTGCATAGCGTTTGTTGGATTTTGAGTACCTATGGTCCATTGTGACTGGCTTATATGAATTAGCTATCTTTGCTTGTTTTCTGTCTATAGTTTCAGTATAAGAGCTGTTACCAACATTTTGCCTCATTTAGCATTTCCATGGGACTTACTGATTTATTAAATAATTGAGCAATGCATCAGAAAAGCTGTGCTTCAAGACATTGTGAACGGCTCAATTTAGGTCAATGCTAGTTCAAATGGATAGATAGAAGGTGAACTCTCAGAATCAATTCCACTGATGGGCCCTATGTGCCACCTAGACTAAAATACACTCATTTTCCATTTTTCATACAGACACAGAAGCTATAGATACACATATTATGGAAGCTTTCTGTACATAAAACAATATATACACTCAACTAAATATGTTGTGTTGTTATAGGTCTCACTATAAACAGCACTCCAGGCAAGCAATAAGAGATAAGAATAAAATAGAAACACTATAAATATTGGCGGTGTAGGTCTGTTTTGTTTTTGCTAAGAATAAAACTAATCAGGCTGCTTCTAGCAGCACATTCTCAGTACAGTGCTTTTAGTTAATGGTTAACAGAATATAGTTTTTAGGTGACACTTTATTTAAGTAAAGTAAAAATATTTTTTGCCCATTAATCTATTTACCATAAGGATAAGTCATCAATCTAAAAGTCTAGAATAACCCTTTTAAAATATGAGGAAAAAATCTTCCCAGTATTGTATGCCACAATTTGTTTTTGTCTTATTCTGCATGACTCTGACATGTATGAAATTAGAGGCACCCAGAAGTACATTTTATAGAAAACTTGGAGTTTGTACAGAGAATAATATAGCTGTATGCAGGAGACCTAATATGTGTGTGAGCATTTATCCTCTTAATTGATAAATGTAGTAAAAATAAATCCAGTAAAAATCATATGGTATCATAGGTACACCTCAACTGTGAGAGACAGGATAAAAATAAAATCCGGAAAATCACACTGTATGATTTTTTTTAGATCATTTTTTATATAAATAATTGCATTTTATTGCATGAAATAAGTGTTTGATACAATACAAAAACAGAACTTAATATTTGGTACAGAAACCTTTGTTTGCAATTACAGAGGTCAAACGTTTCCTGTAGTTCTTGACCAAGTTTGAAGACACTGCAGCTGGGATTTTGACCCACTCCTCCATACAGATCTTCTCCAGATTTCAGGGCTGTCGCTGGGCTAGATTGAGTTTCAGGTCCCTCCAAAGATTTTCGATTGGGTTCAGGTGTGGAGACTGGCTAGGCTACTCCAGGACCGTGAAATGCTTCTTACTTGTGTGTTTCGGGTCATTGCCTTGCTGGAAGACCCAGACGTCCCATCTTCAATGCTCTTACTGAGGGTTGTTGGCCAAATTCTCATGATATATGGTTCCCATCCAGCCTCCCTCCAATGCGGTGCAGTCGTCCTGTCAAAGTATAATGTTTCGACCCTCATGCTTCACCGTTGGTATGGTGTTCTTGGGGTTGGACTGGGGTTGTACTCAGCCTGTGCACTGAGAAGATACTAATTTTTAACTGCTGTCATGATGGACAGTGACCTTTTGACAGGTTTAGTTCTGTGAGACTGTTGTTTGCAACTGAAAACTGCTAATTCATTCCCCTTGACTTGTATTGAGCCCCAATACAAGCCTATGACAGCCTTGAACTGCAACATTGTCTCTGTTAAGCTGTGCTTCTCCAGCTTCACCCCTTCCACTAGAAAGTTCCAGATCAGTTAGAAACAGTATAAACGTAGAGAGCCTCTAATCCTGTGCAGATAGAGACCAGTGTTTAGCAGGAGAGACTGCCAAACTGAACAAGTGACCAGAAGAAGCTGCTGAGATGGGGATACTCTGTCACAGACCCTGGTCCTCCAGCACTTTGGCTAGGGTACCAGCCTTTTAAGAAAGAGAGGGACAATTAGCTCAGGTCTTTCCTCATCACAGAATCTTCTGCTACCAGAGGGAAGACTGGTGAAGCTAACTCAGTGCATTTCCTGCATTGTTTTGCACTTGAGTCCCTACAGGAAAGAAGCACACTGGTTTACTGCAAACCGTGATTGGCTGGAATTATTTCCCTTTAGGGTGCACAATGCATTATCATCCCTCCGGAGAGCAGCATCACGTAGTGACACCTCAACGGTGTCCAGGACACCTAGCATAGCGTTGGCGGTCACCTCAAACCCAGCCATTGTACATATAGTCCAAAAAACACTGTAATTAAATAATGCCCACAAAACCTACCTAACTTCACCAACGTGCCATGTGTATCACATACTTGGCCAACATTCTTGCAGCCTATGTCGAGTGAAAAATGTTTGGGCATTCTGAAGTTCAACATACCTGATCCTTTATTGTCAAAGGATATAGGCTGACAACTATTGAATCTGCCCACCTTTAGGCACCATACATAATATAAATTTTGTCATCCTCCCTGTACTTTCTCCTGTTTTGTTCTCTCATTGTATATATAGCATTAGCTGAGCTTGATGCCGCATGAGTGGCATGCTTTTTATGGCACATGCAGGCAGAGATACAAGTGGTCCCACTTACAGGCAAGAGAGAGGCGCATGAACAGGAAAAGTGCTGAAATGGAAAAATAGAAACATTCATTTATACATGATTGGTGTTGCTGATTATACTGAAGAATTTATATCTGTTTCTTTCATAGTTTCCATGCATGCACTAATATGTCAAATACATGGAATGGCTCCCTCTTTCCTTCGTAAGCTATTTAACTATAGTTAATCCTCTGCCTTGTAGTAAATACAGTCTTTTCAGTGAACAGTGTGTTTAATCAAACCAATGCTCCTGCCAATTTTTGTGCAAGGAATATAATTACTGTTATGTGTCAAATAGTCTGTTGAAATGTTTATGATTGTAAGACTTGTAAGTTTTCTTTCGCAAGAAATGAATTAATACACCTTCTTTGGTCAAAACTGAGAGACTGACCAAGAGTACATATACATTTAAAATAACCTAGAATAACCATCAGTTCATCGTGTACGTGATATATCATTACAAGAAAGCCATTTAAGATTCTTTTGGAAACTATTCATGTATCCAAACACAGTGGTAGCATAGGCATTCTTTCCTTGAGAGTACATTTACATGCTTGAATGGGACTATGAATGTTGAGACAACTTTTCACGTCAACACCTTCTAAAATGGTACTGTGCTGTTATTAGATTTTTTTTACTAATAGCTAGAAAAGTCATTGACAGCATAACGTGTTCAAAGTTGTCCATTCTTTACAAGTAAAACATTTCTTTACTGTATTTTATACAGGCAATGGTAAAACCATTCGTCTTTGTGATCAATGTATTGTAATGTATGTTCCCGATAACCGTAGGAAAAAAAAATTAATGTTTATATGCTTTCACCCTATTGTTTTGAGACACTCTATTTTGAGAATACAACTAAAGTTAGTAATTGCCAGCTTATTTCTTGGCATGAAAGGGAACATGTGAGTAGGCTATACCAATCCAAAAGTACCACCACGGCCTTACATGCAAAGAGGTATCTCCCCAGAAAGAGAACCATCTCACCAGTGCCACCTATTGAAAGTGGCTCTCTAGGAGTCAGAACCTGACTTTCTAAAAAGACTTGGGATTTTACAAGGAAATGTAGCTCAGCCAGATATCCATCCGTAGAGATATGTTTTGGGGTGCTTGCCCCTCATCAGTATAGAGTAGCATTCTGGCTGGCTCAGTGCAATGCCTTGGAAGCAGCTTAGGCAGGGTGTTGAATCCCCTTAAAGAGACCAGCCCTGTATAGAGACTCACTGAAAGCATTTCATTGTATGGAAACTTATTGGCAATGCTCCATGGGTAAGAAATATGCAAAGAGGTATCTCCGAAGAAAGAAAATCATCTCAGCTATTGGAAGTGGCTCCCTATAAGTCAAGATCTGTCTTTCCAACAAGTCCTGCGATTTGGGAATATAGGGACAAGGGAATATAGAAAGATCCGCTATCCATCTGTAGACAGCTGTTTCGGGGTGCTTGCTCCTCATCAGTATAGAGTAGCATTCTGGCTGGCTCAGTGCAATGCCTTGGAAGCAGCTTAGGCAGGGTGTTGAATCTCCTTAAAGAGACCAGCCCTGTATAGAGACTTACTGAAAGCATTTCATTGTATGGAAACTTATTGGCAATGCTCCATGGGTAAGAAATATGCAAAGAGGTATCTCCGAAGAAAGAAAATCATCTCAGCTATTGGAAGTGGCTCCCTATAAGTCAAGATCTGACTTTCCAACAAGTCCTGGGATTTGGGAATATAGGGACAAGGGAATATAGAAAGATCCGATATCCATCTGTAGACAGCTGTTTCGGGGTGCTTGCTCCTCATCAGTAATAATACAGTCCCTACATCAGATGCTGCATTTTGTAAAAAATGAACTTTCATCCCTGCATGTGCTATATGCAACTTAACTTCTTGCTGAATAGTCAAGGTGCCATGTCCAAAATGTACATTTTGGCATGATTAATGTGTCTTAGACAAGGATATGTTATCAAAAGCCATTACAGATACAGCGTATGTCCCATAGTCTTCTAGTTCTCAGTCATGCTCAGTTCTCAATGCATTCACTCAACGATGTAAATACACCCAGCTTCTCTTTCTCTCTCTCGTTTTCTCTCTCTTTTCTCACTCTGCCTCTTTCCCTTCTTGACTCCATATACTTGTATGGGTTGCATCTACAAGATGATCCCTCTGTTAATCTGTCTTCATCTCTGCTGCCCTGAAGACTGGAAGTTAGTAATCGGTGCAGGAGACATTGGGGAGGACAGCAGCGTTAAAAGTGAAAAAGAAGCATTGCTCTTTTTCAAGATATAGAACAAACTTTATTATCGCTTATACTTTTGCTTAGAAGTTTTTTGTTCACCACTGTGGAGAGCCTAAGTAGAATTGTCCATGTAATTATATCAAAAAGTAAGGTTACATTCACATGTCAGTAAAAACAAATTGCCATGAAAACGGACACACTGTCAGTTTTTCATGGCCATTTTTCTGCCATTTTTGCATTAATTTTCTGGTCATTTGGACATTTTTCATGGCTATTAAAATGGGCATTAAAAACTGATGAATTTCATTTGCTTTTTAAATAAAATTCCAATCCCTGAAGTATACATAATGCCCCCCATAGTGACCCTAAGCAGTAATAATGTCCCCCATAGTGGCCCTCAGCAGTAATAATATCCCCATAGTGCCCCCCAACTGTAATAATGTGCCCCATAGTGGCCTCCAGCAGTAATAATGCCCCCCCCCATTGAGGCCCATAATGTTCCCCATAGTGGGCCCCAGCTGTAATAATGTCCTCCATAGTCGCCGCCAGCAGTAATAATGTCCCCCATAGTGGACCCAGCTGTAAAACTATCCCCTATACTGGTCCCCAATGTCCCCATAGTGGTTTTGAACTTTAATAGCCTCCCTCATCACTATGTCTGTGTTGCTCTCAAGAGCTTTTGCTGCCCTTGTGATGCTTTCTTCATGTGACACCAGTAGCAGTAGGCTGTGAGGACATTTACTTCCATAGGGGTGTAATATCTGTGGCTGCTATTGGATCATTTGACCATGTTATATTTCTTGTTAAAAAAAAGGGCCATAATATAAAGTATCTTGCACCTGCAGAGCACACGCAGTGAATGTGAAAATCTCCTGGAGCAATGCAAATGAAAACTGAAGTGTTGGGAAACTTAAAAACAAACTATTCTGATAATAATATTCTATGAAAATATTGTTATTTAAGTATTTCTTCAACATGTTTCTCCAAGGTGAAAAAAAGGAACACAAATTCTTTTTAGCTTCTTACAGTAGTTTACCTGGAACTCATACTGTATTATGTTAGGTCCTGTTCACACACTGTTTGAACCAAAGATATGCATTGGGAAGATTATAGTTCATATGTTAATTAATCTTCAATGTATGCCAGTGCTTTATAAAGCAACAAAGCAAATAAAAAAAAAAGTGCACCAAGCTTTGGGGACTGATATGTCAAATGTAGCTCAAAAAGGTATCTGATCGTAGCCTTACTTATGACACTAGGCTTCTATATTGTTATGTTCAGACATTTTAAGGAACAGTGCCTGGTAGTGCTACAGTATTTCTTATGGGGATTTCATAACTTGACAGCTCTTACAGTAAAAGAAAACTTTCCCCAGTGTTTGAAGCTCTTTATCTGATGCTCACATCCTATGTCAGAACATTGTAGAACTTTTTATTTTACATTCAGTATAAAATGATTACTCATTGGATCACATTTACTAATCCCATAGGCTGTCTAGACCTGCACCAGATTTATCACAGTGGCTCAGGTTGGAGGATATATCTGGTGCAGGGACAGACACTTTTCTATGACTCTAAGGCTACTTTCACACTTGCGTTGTTGTTTTCTGGTATTGAGATCTGGCAAAGGAAAAAAAAAATGGTTTTGTCCCCATGCATTCTGAATGGAAAGAGATCTGTTCAGGATGTCTTCTGTTTCGGCAGCATTCCGTTTTGTGACCAGACACAAAACCGCTGCAAGCTGTGGTTTTGTGTCTGGTAAAAAAACGGATCTGGTACTGAAAACAATGTAAGTCAATGGTGACTAAAAACACGATCTATCACCCATCAATTTTCAATGCTTGTAGTGCCTTTTTTTTCTGTTTTGATATCACACAAACGCATCCTAATGGAATGGATGCATCCTGATGTGCAAAATCAAAACAGATCATTTTAATTGCTGTATTGAGATCTGCCAGATCTCAATACCGAAATTACAAATGCAAGTGTGAATGTAGACTAAACCAACTATTTGGCTTAAGTTGAGACAGAAATTTGTGCCAAATCTAGGAACAGTTTAAGGCCTCATGCACACAGCTGTAGTTTTGGTCCACATTCGATACACATTTTTTGCAGATAAGATGCAGACCTATTCATCTCAATGGGGATCTCAACCTGTGTGTGCTGTCCACATCCGTAAGTCTGTTCCGTGGCCCCACAAAAAAATAGAACATGATTTTTAACTACAGGAAAATAGGCAGCAAGCCCAATCTGTTTCCTGTGAATCTGCAATTTGCAAACCGCAAAACACGCCCATGTGCATGAGGCCTAGCACTAACATTGGTATAGACGGGCAATTGAGTTTCAACTTTGTAATAACAAGAGGCAATAGCTAAGCTAAAGTCTTGTTTTATCAATCCTTTTTTATATCAAGAACACCAGAATAATAAAATGAAGAATTTACAACCATAGAAAAGGAAAGATAGATCTAGGTCAGGGGTGCACAACCTGCGGCTCGGGGGCCACATGCGGCCCTTGATAACATTCTGTATGGCCCCCAACCATCTGATAACAGACATGTAAGTCTATGTCTTATGGCTGCTCACAAGTGTTTTTCTTGTATTCCAGGAACTGTAACTAGACATTAAAGAGGACCTTTCACCACTCCTGACATGCCTGTTTTAATATCTCCATGCATTCCCCATGTAATAACAATTCTGGAACATCTATTCTTATGGCTCTATGTTGTGCCATTCCTTTATTATTTGAATTAGAAGTTATGAATGAATTGCTATTAGCCTTCAGTAAGGGTACAGAGGGGAGGTAACAAGTTGGGGGTGTGTACCTGCACAGACTTACTCTATCCAATCAGTGCTGCCATTTCCAGACTGTGCAGGTACACACCCCCAACTTGTTACCTCCCCTCTGTTCTCTTACTGAAAGCTAATAGCAATTCATTCATAACTTCTAGTAGAAATAATAAAGGAATGGAACATAAGACATAAGAATAGGTGAAAAATTAAAATAGGCAGGTCAGGAGTGGTGAAAGGTCCCCTTTATTGGTATATGCTATATGTTTGATATGCCATAAATACAGTATTTCAGTTGTTAATACATTTTATTTTTGTCTCTTGGCATTGGTTCAGTCTGACAATGTAGCCCTCACCCAGAAAACATTGTGCACCTCTGATCTAGGGGAAGCAACCTTCTACTTTTCATTCTTTCAGTAACCAGCAGCTACTATTTATGTTGCAATTATGTCAGCATTTATTTTTATTTGTCATTTGAAGTCTTAATCTTTATCTTCTGCTAAGCCTGCCAATCATAATTTTTATGTGCAGATACATGTTGCCTCCAGGGTCTGAGGAAATAAAATTGCTGCACAGACCGCATGCAAGGCTGAAAACTCAGAAGGCATGCTTGATTTTATGTGAATCTTTGTAGTATAAGTTTTTACCTTCTTTTGCATCAAACTCTGTACATTACAACCCCCCACCTGTTTCATTGTCATTCATGTTGTGTTAGCCAGTCATACTACAATATGAGTAAAGTGTCTGTTTCAGGATCCTGCATTCTGCTTCTCCTGCACTTTCTTTCATCAAAAACTCTGTAATCCAAGAAAATTGACTGTGAACGTCTTTGAAGAGATCTTGTTCTTGTTTATTCAATTTAAAGGGCAAGTGGTGCACAAACCAATATAAGTTCAAAGTCACTAAATTAAAAAATAATCAAGACAATTGTTGCTTCACCAGAGATCCAGATGCAAATTTACCTATCAACCCTGCTATTATACAATATAATATTTATTGGCACAGGGCATGCTTGTAAAAATGTAAATGCAAGCCTAGAGAACTGTGTATGTCATGACCTTTATACAAACATTGTAAAAAGAAATTAAAAAAAAGTAAAATATCAGATCATTTATTTGGCGCTTCTTAAAACTGGCGAGTGCAGAGAAAAATAAAACAATTTTGTGCAACATTTCATGCACCATCATCTTTGACTTTAACAAACGTGGGTCAATGTATTTCTTATACTTTACTGTATACAATGTATAAATATATAAATTATATATATATATATATATAGTACTGTGCAAAGGTTTTACACGGGTATGGGAAAAGTGCTGCAAAGTAGAATGCTTTCAAAATTAGACATGTTAATATTTTATTTTTATCAACTAACAGAACAAAAGAGTAATCTGAATCAATTCAATATTTGGTGTGACCTCTCTTTGTCTTCAAAGCAACATCATTCTTTTAGGTAAACCTTCACACAGTTTTTGCAGGAAATTGGCAGGGAGATTGTTCCAAACATTTTGGATAAATAACCACAGATTTTCTGTCGATATAGGCTTTCTCAAATCATTTGATCTCTTATAATCCATGTCTTGATGGTGTTAACCTAAGATGGCAGTACAAGTTTGGTGGTCATATGGTTCAGGGGAGGAGACAGCAAACAAAACTGAGTACCTCATGACCGCAGTGTCCGCCATATTGGGTCATGTTTGGCATTTAGATCTACTACCCAGGTGATTTACAGATTCCCTGATTTATACAGGTATATTTAGATACAACTATCTCACTATTTCTCACTTCCCCTGATGAAGCCATTGGGCGAAATGTGTTGTTCTAATATAGCTATGTCATGTTTACCTATCTCTACTTATAGTATGACTTACTGCTAGCCTTATTCCAAATGTCCCTCTACTATGTAACTCACCTTGCAAGCTGGATTTCTGAATATATTGTTGTTTTTTAACCTTATTTTAATTGTGATATGAAATAAAGACTCTTTTTGATAATTCATGTGTCAGATCTGGTCACCGGAGAACATAGAATTACCAAGCAAAAATAGAAAACCTGAGTTTTTGTATGTTTCTGTTTAGTGCCTACGCCTTGCCTTTAACCATGTTCACACTGTGGAGTTGTATTGGAGCCAACGCCCATCTTCATGTTTTTGTTTGTCTACATTGGGTTAATACTCAGGTGCCTGGCTGAGAGGCTTCTCAGAATCTGGTCCATTCAGAACCTGGGGGTGGGATATCTTTCTGCATAAATACCTGCCTTCTTCTCTGGTCTTTGCCGGTTTTTGCAAATCCTTGCTATACCTGCTTGTGCGTTTGTATCGTGTGTATTCTGACTGCTTATATTTGACCCTTGGCTCGTACCTGACTACTCTACCATCTTCTGATTTTGTACTTACGTTATCTCTGGTTTACTGACGCGGCTAGTTGACTTTTCTTCAGTGTGTTGTTCGTCTCTGTTTGTTGTCCCTTTTCCCTGCACCTTAGTCAGTGTAATTGCAGTCCTCGTGGTTGTCGCCGTGTCGCCTAGGACACGGAGGCAATTAGGCAGGGACAGGGGTTGGGGAGAGCTCAGGAATCACATCCCCCTTTTCTGTGTACCCCAACCTTGACAGAAAAACCGGCCCAAAATAAACCTGCAACCTGTATATGGCCAGCTACGTTTATTCCACCTATGGAGCAAATGTCAGTGGTGGTATCTCAGGTCCAGGCCTTGACCAATTTGGTTCAAGATCTTGCTACATGCCTTCAGGTTCAGGAAAACATGCAGGCCTCGGCTCCTGTGTCTGCACCCCAAGTTCCTACACCTGCACCTGAACCTAAGGTCCCCCTGATTTTTTTTACGGTGACCGTAAGAAATTTTTTCTGTTTCGGGAAGGATGTATTTTGTATTTTTCTTTACGACCTCGGTCGTTTGTAACTGAAGCGCAAAAGGTGGGTTTGGTTATGTCTCTCCTGCGCGGATACCCCCAAACCTGGGCCTTTTCTTTACCCACTGCCTCTCCTTTGCGCTCATCCCTTGACGAGTTTTTTGTTGCGCTTTGTCAGATATATGATGAGCCAGATCGCCCAGCGTTAGCTGTATCCCAGTTATTGTCTCTAAGTCAGGGTGGACAGATGGCAGAAGATTACTGTGGTAGTTTTAGACAATATGTGACCGACTCCGGATGGAATGATAGGGCTTTGAAAGACCTTTTCATGACTGGACTGTCTGACCGTGTGAAGGATTTGTTGTTAGCCCATGCTGAACCTAAAACACTTGACGAAGCTATGACCCTGGCCGCCCGGGCAGATAGACGTCTAAGATCCAGGCGACCTCCTCGGGTGTCTCCTGCTCCTCAGCCGATCCTCAATCCGGTCTCCAGCCAATCCGGACCCAATGGAACTCGGCAGTATTACGCCTAAGCAGAGAAGGGAACATCGTATGAGGAATCATTTGTGCTTCTACTGCGGGAGTCCGGATCATCTGCTGAATTCCTGTCCGAAGAAACCTCAGCAGGAAAACTTCCGCTCCTAGACAGTTATCGGGAGGACTGTCTAGGAGCTCAGGTACTCCCTAATGATTCTAAAGTATTTTTGCCCTGCACCGTCTCTTTCCAGTCAGCCTCACGGGTTGGACAGGCTTTTTTGGATTCTGGTGCAGCCGCCAACTTTATTGATTTTGAATTTGTTTCCCAAATTGTGCCTTCTTTGATTCCCTTGTCCCCTCCTATCCAGGTGTCTAGTGTTGATATGACCCCTCTGCATGCCGGTTTGGTCAAATTCCGTACTCCTGAGATAAGATTGGTGGTGGGTGCACTACATATTGAGTATTGTTCTTTCATTGTAATGAAAAATTTGTCTGTGGACATTATTCTGGGTCTTCCTTGGCTTCAGCTGCACAATCCGGTTATTGATTGGGTGAGTCAGGAATTAGTTCACTGGGGCCCTCAGTGTAAGGCCCATATGTCTCAAGTTTCCCTTTGTTCTACCAATGTATGTGATTCTGAGATCCCGGAGTTTATTTCAGATTTTGCAGACGTTTTTTCGAAACCTCTGTCTCAAGTCTTGCCTCCACACAGAGACTTTGATTGTAAGATTGATCTATTGCCTGATGCCAAGTTACCTAAGGGTCGGATTTATAATCTGTCTGTGCCAGAAAGAGAATCTCTAAAACAATACATCGGTGAGAGTTTGGCTATAGGACATATTCGGCCTTCCGAATCTCCTACGGGG
Organism: Rhinella marina; assembly: GCA_900303285.1. NCBI lineage: Eukaryota > Metazoa > Chordata > Amphibia > Anura > Bufonidae > Rhinella > Rhinella marina. Next base: position 28,785 of record ONZH01009854.1, on the reverse strand, counting down.
GCTGGTTTCTTTTTCGTTGAGAAAAAAGATGGGGGTTTGAGACCATGTATTGACTACCGTGAACTTAATAAAATCACTGTTAAAAACTCTGGACCGCTTCCCCTCATCCCGGACCTCCTGAATCAGGTTTCGGGGGCCAACTGGTTCTCCAAATTAGATCTACGGGGAGCTTATAACCTGATTCGGATCCGGGAAGGGGATGAGTGGAAAACAGCTTTTAATACGCCTCTGGGACATTTCGAGTATCTGGTTATGCCTTTTGGTTTAAGCAATGCCCCAGCTGTATTCCAAGGTTTTATGAATCATATCTTTCATGACTGTATTGGGGTTTTTATGGTGGTTTATCTGGATGATATCCTGATATTTTCTCATGATCTTGATTCACACCGTAAACATCTTCGTCAGGTGTTGTCCCGTCTGCGTAATCATTCTCTGTTTGCTAAACTAGAAAAATGCATTTTTTGTGTACAAAAAGTTTCATTCTTGGGTTATGTGGTCACTCCTTCCGAGGTTCAGATGGATCCGTGTAAGGTTCAGGCAATCACGGATTGGGTTCGGCCCACGGATTTAAAATCCCTTCAACGTTTTCTTGGTTTCGCCAATTATTACAGGAATTTTATCAAGCACTTTTCCGTAATTGCCAAACCACTCACGGATCTTACCCGCAAGGGGGCTGATCCCAGTAACTGGTCTCCTGCTGCGTACTCTGCGTTTGAGGAACTCAAGAAAGCGTTCTCCTCTGCGCCTGTATTAATTCAACCTGATCTCTCTCAGCCATTCATTGTTGAGGTAGATGCTTCTGAGGTCGGTGTAGGGGCAGTTTTATCTCAAGGGTCAGCTGCTCTCACTAACCTCAGACCATGTGCATTCTTTTCCAAGAAATTCTCGTCTTGTGAAAGGAATTATGATATTGGGAATCGCGAGCTCCTTGCCATCAAATGGGCGTTCGAAGTGTGGCGCCATTTCCTGGAAGGAGCTCTTCACCCAGTGACAGTGATCACAGATCACAAAAATCTTGTGTACTTGGATAATGCAAAACGACTCAATGCCCGTCAGGCTAGATGGGCGTTGTTTTTCTCTCGTTTTAATTTTGTGGTCACTTTCCGACCTGGTACCAAGAATGTCAGGGCTGATGCTTTGTCTTGGAGTTTTGGTATCCCTGAGGGTCCTGAGTCGGAACCCGGTAACATCTTACCTGCTGGTATTGTTTTGGCAGCCATCTCCTCTCACCTCTCAGATCAAATTCGCTCCAAACAAAATTCTGCCCCTAGAGACCTTCCGGAAGGCAAAATGTTTGTTCCCTTGTCCCTTTGATTGAGAGTGTTAGAGGAGACACACTGTTCCGTACTAGCCGGTCATCCAGGTGTTCGGGGAACACTAGATCTATTGAAAAGAAACTACTGGTGGCCACATATGAATACTGATGTTCATGCCTTTGTTCTAGCTTGTCAAGTCTGTGCGCGAGGAAAGGTCTCCAGGAGACGTCCTGAGGGACCACTTCTCCCGCTCCCAGTGCCAGACAGGCCTTGGTCTAACGTGTCTATGGATTTTGTTACCGATCTGCCACTTTCTCAAGGGCTCTCTGTTATATGGGTGGTGGTGGATCGTTTCTCTAAGATGGGCCATTTTGTTCCACTAAAAAAACTGCCATCAGCCTAGGAATTGGCAGATCTATTTATTCAACATATTGTGCGTCTCCACGGTATTCCTGATGAGGTTGTGTCTGACAGGGGGGTACAATTTGTGGCGAAGTTTTGGCGAGCTTTCTGTTCTAGGCTTGAGATAAAATTGCTCTTTTCCTCTGCCTTCCATCCCGAAACTAATAGGCAGACGGAGAGGATGAATCAAGAGCTCATACAGTACCTTCGTCTTTTTGTTTCTGACTGTCAACATCTGTGGGTCTCATATCTTCCGTTAGCAGAGTTTGCCATCAACAATCACACTAGTTCTTCCACACTCACATCTCCTTTCTTCTGTAATTATGGATTCCATCCCAGGTTGTCCTTCTCGTCATCGTCAGTTTCGGATACCCCTCGTGCTGAGTCCATAACTAACCAACTGTACACAGTGTGGTCGCAAGTTCAGCAGAACTTGAAAAGAGCACAAAGTTTAATGGTCCATTCATCCAGATGTAGGCGTACTGTCTCAGAAACTTTTGTTGTGAGTGACAAGGTCCTATTGTCTACTAAGAACCTTAAGTTGAAAGTTCCGTCTCTGAAATTGGCTCCTAGGTTCATTGGTCCATTTACCGTAACTCATGTTATTAATCCTGTATCGTTCAAGGTGGCGTTGCCCTCTGATTGGCGGGTTCACAATACGTTTCACAAGAGTCTGTTGAAACGCTATGTGGATCCGGTGGTACCCCTCCTTGACCCTCCCTCGCCACCTGTGGTGGAGGGTGATCTCGAGTATGAGGTAGAGAGGATTGTCGATTCCAGACTGGTCAGGAACTCTCTTCAATACCTCATTCATTGGAAGGGTTTCGGTCCTGAGGATAGATCTTGGGTCCCTGCTAGGGATGTTCATGCTCCACGATTGGTTAAATCTTTTCATCGGGACTATCCGTCTAAACCATCCTTAGGGTCCAAGGGTCCGGAGGCCCCTCGTGGAGGGGGGGGGTACTGTCAGGTCTGGTCACCGGAGAACATAGGTTTTCTATTTTTGCTTGGTAATTCTGAGTTTTTGTATGTTTCTGTTTAGTGCCTACGCCTTGCCTTTAACCATGTTCACACTGTGGAGTTGTATTGGAGCCAACGCCCATCTTCATGTTTTTGTTTGTCTACATAGGGTTAATACTCAGGTGCTGGGCTGAGTGGCTTCTCAGAATCTGGTCCATTCAGAACCTGGGGGTGGGATATCTTCCTGCATAAATACCTGCCTTCTTCTCTGGTCTTTGCCGGTTTTTGCAAATCCTTGCTATACCTGCTTGTGCGTTTGTATCGTGTGTATTCTGACTGCTTATATTTGACCCTTGGCTCGTACCTGACTACTCTACCGTCTTCTGATTTTGTACTTACGTTATCTCTGGTTTACTGACGCGGCTAGTTGACTTTTCTTCAGTGTGTTGTTCGTCTCTGTTTGTTGTCCCTTTTCCCTGCACCTTAGTCAGTGTAATTGCAGTCCTCGTGGTTGTCGCCGTGTCGCCTAGGACACGGAGGCAATTAGGCAGGGACAGGGGTTGGGGAGAGCTCAGGAATCACATCCCCCTTTTCTGTGTACCCCAACCTTGACATCATGATTGTTTGAATTCTGCATGATTTGGGCATACATGTGTTTTTGTAGGTGGTATAATATTAGTCACTTGGCCCTGATAGGTCTAGTTATAGGTTTTCTGATGTTAACCTAAGATCAAGGGTCTGTCGGGGCCATATTGTCACTTCCAGGACTCCATGTTCTTTTTTATGCTGAATTGTTGTCCTGCTACAGAATAAATTTAAATGTAAACTAGCACCTGTTTTTGAAAGCATTCTTACTTTGCACCATTTTTCACTTTCTTGATTTACTTGAATACAGAACTTAGACTTGACTCTATGCCATGACTGTTCCTTCAAGAACAAACCTAGAATTATAGCAAATAATCAATCGTTCTTTTGTGTGATTTCTGATACAGTAGTATTGAAGTATTAATCAGCAACAATGAGAAATTGAAATTGCAGGATAAGATATTTTTCTAGGTTTTTGACCAGATACAGTATGTCTAGAAGGTCATATGCAGCTTTTAAATTTAATGGAGTTCAGAGAACTATCCAGAGATTCTTTATGGTAGGAGCTTCACTGAAAACAGAAAAAAACTTTGGCAACTTGTTTAACTCTCCTTTTCCAGTATCTGCAACAAGACAACCCACATGTTGAGAAGTTTTATTTTTGGATTCTCTTATAGTGAGAGGCCCAGTACCTATTAATATCTTAGTTTATCTAGTATAAACAGTGCTTCCAGCTGACAGAAAGGATCAAGATGTACGTTTTTGGGTGCTGAAAGTGTAAACTGAACTAAAATAAAGAAATGCTAATGTGTCCTCAAACTGCTATTTATTTTCAGCATTTCTGTCACAGAAAGGGTAAACTTGTAAGGAATGTTGTTGAATGTTTATTGAACCGCTAACAAGAATGTTCTGGACCAGAACACTGGCAGTGATCTATACGCCGCTGTTAACAATATGGTCAAAGGGGGTTAAAAGAAGTATCAAGGCAAGTGACTCGGAAAACTACAAAGTCCAAGGCTGAAAACACACATAAGTAATGTGTGGCATTTTTCTGCACTTGCAGTTTTTGGTGCATTTTTTTTTACAGTATAAACGCCAGATCAGATGTTTGCTGAAAGCCTATGTTAAACATGAAATGAGGGTCAGGCAAGCACTTTTTGGCATTTTGGCAATTTTTCTAAGGCCGGGTCCATGTCACATTTAGTTTTCTGTTCTTCTGACAGATCAAAAATAATTTTAAAAAATCCTTTATTTTGAGCATCCATTATGCTCATTTTGCATCCGTTTTTGTCAGTTCCGTTAGAAATCCTCATCACAGGACTTTTTCTCCCATGTAAAATAATAGATCGGAGGCTGCACAGATGCAAAATAAACGTACCAGATACTCAAAACAAAGGATCCATTTTTTCTGTTCTTCTGACAGATCAGAAGAACAGAAAACTAAACAGTGATGTGGACCTGGCCTTACTAATGTTGTTTCTTGTCCCTCTGGCTTTTTTTTTTTTTTTTTTATATAGCATCTTGGTGTTTTTCAGTTTTTTTAGGCAGTTTTTTCATCCCATTCTCTATAGAGGAAGAAATGCCTGAACAAAACCTGTCATCCCAACATTTCCCCCCCCCAAAAAAATGGCACTAAACAGCCACCACAAGAATTCACATGCGATATAGACAAAAATGCAAGCGGTTTCTATGGCTTTTTTTTTTTTGTGTCACAACATAGTCATGTGTGTAGGGGCTGTAAAAAGACAGATAACCACAATATACATTTATATGGCAATATATTGCATAACATATTCACTCCCTCAGCATAATATTTTTGTATTTTTGTTTAATACCAAAAGTCTGAAACTACATATTTAGTACAAAATCATCTTTATTAAATCATGATTAAAAATTAATAGATAAAAAACATACAATATGCAGAAATTGACTCACAATTCAGCCACAGGCACCCCTGGGCAGAGGAATAATTATAATTCATTAAGATAACTATCATTGCTGTAATGAATGTAATGGTATCCACAATATGATCACAGTTGATACAAGTCAATGGTAATTTATTGCAACCCGGATTGTTAAAAAACATATTACACAAAAGTTTAGAACTGAAAATATGAATTAAACAGGACTAAAGTAACCGGTGTGGCCAGTGGCGTACATAGAGAAGTAAGGGCCCCATAGCAAGGATCAAACCAGGACCCACACAGGACAGAAGGGTTTCTGCCTAAACCTTTTTCAATGACCCTTGGGCCATTTTTTCACTGCCTCGTTTGCTAAAAGATGTTCCTTTAGAGGGTAGAGTCCTGACCAAGTTTTCACTTTCAGTAGAAGAGGGGATAATCCCAACTAAGACTGAGCCCCCTCTTGCCCTGGGCCCCATACCAGTCGCATGGTCTGCCACTAGGGTAGTTACGCCCATGGGTGTGACCAATCACCGCTCTTAGGCTATAACCATATACCCTATTCACCATGTATTATTAGGCTAGCTTATACAAGTTATAGTTAAGCAAATCTATGTACAGGAGCAAAGTATACAAATCATAGCAGCATATTTAAAGTAGATACAAACCCAATGTCCCAGGAGATGCGCCATTGCTTCTCACTAACGCCTCATTCACACATCAGTGTTCGATCAGTGATTTCCATCAGTGATTGTAGCCAAAACCAGGAGTGGAGCCTCCACACAGTTAAGGTATGAGGGAAAGATCTGAACCTGTTCTGTGTTTAGAGCCACACCTGGTTTTGACTCAAAATCACCGATGGAAATCACTGACCAAAACACTGATGTGTGAATGAGGTATTATTGTGAGGGTGGTATGCACTCAGGTGGGTTGTGCACATTCCTATAATATTTACAGTGGATGTGCATAATTAGGAAAAACTAGTATTTGTTTCTATAGTAGGGTATTTACAGTATTTTTCATGAATCTAATAAAGGTTTTCAGTTGTAACAATTTACAAGTACCGAGACATCCAATTGAGCAGTGAATGTGTCACAAACAGCTGTATAGGAGATCACATACTGTATCCAACAGTCTAGCACATTCACTGGTCTTCCAGCTTCAGTTCAAATTCTTTTAAAATACATATTTAAAACTTTTTAAAACTCACAATTTACCTTTCCACTGTCTAGAGAGAGAGCTAGAGGTATATTTCTAGGAATTTAGAACTATGAATTAATGAAAGAAAGGTGCCTGAACGGGGTGCACCAACAATGAGGCGAGGTGAGGCGATTGCCTTAGGCAGCACCAGGTAGGGGCAAGAGGGGAGTAGTAGAAGGAGGATTATCAGTTTCTGCAGTATAGTATTGGGAAACAAAGTGGGCACAGTATGTGGCGCTGTATTGCCCTGTATTCTTTGTAGCTTTCTAGGTAATGTTTTCCAAGTATGTCTTTAACAGTAGGGCTGGAGGGAAGGGGTTAGGTTAAGAAATTGGCATCGGGGGTTGTGGCACCATTTCAGTTTTCGCCTCAGGCAGCAGAAAGGCTGGGTGCACAATGAGATCACTTTGCCAGCACTAAAGGGAGCAGGGAAACTGCAGAGCATATTAGTCCACTATTGAATGCAGGAGAAGGTGGATCAGAAGAACAACGGGGGGCACAACCAGAGAGGAAAACACTTTTTATTGTGTGTATTTACTTCATTTGAAATGCCCTGTTCATTGTACAATAGGGCTGTATTGCACCTGCAGATGAGCATTACAATTGTTGGGAAGTGTTCTTTCCTGAAAATCGTCTGCTCATCAGTGAAGGAGACCACTATTATTACGTGCAGCGATCTCCTCCACAGTATGGGGACGAATGATTGCTAATGCCATCGCTCGTCACCATACAGAATCATTATTTGCTGGGAGCAAAGCACGATTACACAATCTCCCGTGGGCAAACAATGATTTTTTAGCCTGCATAAAAATGTCATTGCCCGATGAACAAGCATTGTTCATTCGTTGGGTAATCGGCAGCACTTTTACATAGGCAGATTGACACCGAGAAACGTTCCAACAAACATTTGTTAGCAATGATCTATCCAACCCTCTGCAGGTCTGATACAGCCCTGATACCTTTCATGAGATAATCCCTTTAAAATAATCAACTTAGGCTAGTTTCACACTAGCGTTTCCTTTTTCCGGTATTGAGTTCCGTCATAGGGGCTCAATACCGGGAAAAAACGCTTCATTTTTGCCCCCATTCATTGTCAATGGGGACAAAACTGAACTGAAGAGAACAGAATTCTCCAAAATGCATTCCGTTCAGTTCACTTGTGTCTCCAGACCGGAGAGCAAACCGCAACATGCTGGGGATCCGGAACAAGACGGATCCGTCATGACCCCCAATGCAAGTTAATGGGGACGGATCCGTTCGGTGTGACACAGTAGTAAACAGATCCGTCCTCCATTGACTTTCAATGGAGTTCATGACGGATCCGTCCCAGCGATGTTAAAGATAATACAACCGGATCCATTCATTACGGATCCACATGGTTGTATTATCAGTAACAGAAGCGTTATTGCTGAACCCTGCCGGATCCAGCAATAACGCTAGTGTGAAAGAAGCCTTAGGCCCCTTTCACACGAGCGGGAGACTCGGACGTCTCCCGCATCGTGTAGTGTACTGAACTGCCGGCACTGAACTGGGGTTACATAGCATTATACTGATTTATGATGCTATGTAACCCTTACAGTTCTGCAATGTGTTGCATAACACTGTCAACATTATCCAACACATTCCAGAACGGTAAGGGTTACATAGCATCATAAATCAGTATAATGCTATGTAACCCCCGTTCAGTGTCGGCAGTTCTGTACACTGCACACGATGCGGGAGACATCCGAGTCTCCCGCTCGTGTGAAAGGGGCCTTACAGTATTAAACTGCTAACTCAGTGCATTATTGTTCTCTAGCAATGGATTTCTGAGTCACTCAGCAAACATGAGTGGCTGGGCAGTCAGGGCTGACTGTGCAGGCACAGCTGTAAACAGGGATGTGGTGGAGGACCTACACAGGAGTGATGACGAAAGGTGAGGAACTGAAATGGTAAGTGCATTGATAAATTATCAATTCTTATCCTTTGGGTTCATTTACACATTTTTCAATTCTTAAGCACTGAGCCTATTTTCCTTTTTGCATTTTTGATTTTTCCTCCCCACATTCCTATAGCCATAATTTTTTTTATTTTTCTGTTCACATAGTCATATGATGACTTATTTGCTGCAGGACAAGGTTAATTTTTTAGTGGTACCATTTCATTTACCATGTCTTGTATTGGAAAATGGGAAAGACCACAATTCCATTACAGTATTCACTGTGCACTATAAATTACATGACATCCTTATTCTGCAGCTTATTATATGATTACGGCGATATCAAATTTGTATCGTTTTTAATTTGCTTTATTACTTTAAAAAAAATCTTTGAAAAAAATACATTTTTTTACATTTTAATTTTCTGACAGCCATAACTTTTTATAATTCAGTCTACATAGCTGTATGCGGGCTTATTTTTTGCAGGATGAAATGGGGTATGTACAACTTATTGATCAGTTTTGTTCAACTTTTTGGGAGAGGATAAGGTGACGTTTTTGTTTTTTCTGTTTAGTCTCACTGCCGCTCCATACAATTCCTGCTGTACATTATGGATTATGGGGTTAATAAGCTGGAGGAGCAACAAACTGCGTCTAAAATGGTAGCCCATCTCTGTAGCTCTTTCCTTTGCTTCCCTCTATTGGTATGTTCACAAGTCACAGTCCAATAGCAAAAAAAAATAATAATAATTTAAGCACAGAGTATGAACACACGCTGAAGAGGATAAGAGACGTTGTTGGATGGTATTGCTGCTTTTCATTTTACCAATGATTAGCTATTTGTCATAAGTTCTGTATGAGTAGACCTAGTTTCACATTATGTTTTCGCTGCTCGACTGCTACTTTCACTTGAATGAGGTAGACAGAGCACAAAAGACTTAGCTTGAGACTCCATTTTACCTGATTTAGGTTTGTTTGAACTTCGACAGGCAGAATAGCATACCATTTTATATAATTTTATTCTATAACCCTGCTTAATAATCTTAGCACAGTACCTGGACTATGAAAAAGCAATAACAAAGTTCTAAAATGGATGTTTATATAATACTGTATGTTGAAAATACATCTCAATCATTTTAATAGCATAGTAATCCGTAGCAATGAGAGCACGTTTCACCATTATGTGTTTGCATTTATGGAGGGCATTCAATGAATGCCTTTCATCTCTGGAGAAAATTGACTTTGACAGCATCACCCTCATATTAAACAACAGTTATATGCCTGACAGCATATGCCATAATAACTTGTGTGCTGGACAGTACTGATGTTGCTGTCCAACCTCTCAAATGTTGACTGCACCCAGGCAACTGCATTTTGTCAAAAGAATTAGTTAATCACATATAAGCCTTATAAAAATATACCAACGCTGGATATGTGGTGTAGTGTGATATCTGGACTGTAGTCTGATGCTTCGAAGAAATTGGTACTACTGCTGTAGTCTGAATAAATCAGTTGTTTTTGTATTTTTTATTTTACCCCATGACGCATTCATTCAATTTAGCATTTCTCATTTCAACCATTTTGACAAAAATTTCAGGTTATATCTTACAACGTGGAATAATTTAGGGTTTCAAACTTGGGCTTTCATATTTCTGATCTTACATAGAAATTGTATAATCTTTCACATAAGTAACTAAGTTTAAATATTAAATTTCACAAAAAAATAATAACTTTTGTGTTGGTACCTAATTTCTGAATATTATAGAGTGCATTGTACTAAAGGGCAATTTTGGTTAAAGAAATGGATCAAGGAAGAATCATTCTAAAATTTTGTGTTATATATTTCTTATATAGTTTTTTTTTTTAAATATTGACCTATTCTCAGGATATCATCAATATCAGATGAATGGAAGTCTGACTCGTTTGTCCCTGAGCACAGCGCCATACATTGTGCAGTGGCTGTGCTTGGTATTGCAGTTCAGGCCCATTGACTTGAGCTGTGCCTAAGGCAGGTTGGCAGCTCATTGGTGGGGGTGCCAGGAGTAGGATCTAATCCAATCTGATTTTGATTAGGATAGATTATCAATATCAAATTTCCAGAAAACCCCTCTGCATCCCCCAATGCATCCACTTCAACTAAATAGTACTGATCACAGGCCATCAACAACAGTTCATTAATTTATTTTTATCTACATACTTCAGTCCTTACAGACTTAGTTCCTAAAAGGCTTGTTACTTTTGAAAAAGTAAAGACACCTTATGTAACATATGTGGAGATATCAATACTTCTGTGGAAAAGAAATCACACCCTTGGCTCTAATATATGGAAGCTATTTATCGTTCTCTGATATCAACTATGCAGAATTTTTCTCTCTCCTCAAATGAGTTTTTTTTTTAAATTACAGTATATGATGTTTGACGAGTTTCTTGCATGAAATATCCTTTTCAAATCCCTGAAAGCAGCTCAATGGACTTTAGATCCAGGCACATTTTTTTTTCAAGTCTCTCTGGTTGAATAAATGATTCAAAGTGATCTCTCTTATGGTGAGCTGTCTAGGTCCTTATACAGTAACCAAACAATCACATTTCCACCACTATGGTCTTCAACTTATATCAGGAATTATTTGTCAACACCTGGTGTCTGATTTTGTTTTTCTTGGCAAACTCTACTACTCGCCTGATATTCTTTCTCGACGGCAATGGTTTACTCCTGGCATATCTCCTATGTAGATCTCATTTTGAAGCCTCTTTGTAATGGTATATACACTTTGACATCAAAAGTGGCAATAGCTACCTGTAGGTCCAGTGATGAAATTCTAGGGTTCTTAGAGAACTTACTAAGATGACCAGGGCAGGTTGACACTTTTTCATGCACACAAACTTATTTTCTTTACGTGTCCGCTCTGTTTTTTTATGGTTCAGCAAAAAAACCTGAATTTACTCCGTGTGTTTCCGTATGTCCTTTCCAAAAAAGAATAGAACATGTCCTATTATTGTCGGCATTACAGACAAGAATAGGACTGTTCTATTAGGGGCCAGCTGTTCCGTTCTGCAAAATACGTAATGCTCATGGACGTCATCTGTATTTTTTGAGAATCTGTTTTTTGCGGACCACAAGATACATATGGTTGTGTGCATGAGCCCTAACGGAAATGCTAGACAGTGGAATGTTTGGTCTGAATTTAAAGGGACTTCCCAGAAGTTTAAAGTATAGCTCTTGTTTTAGTTTATTTTTCATATTGTGTAGGTACAGGGATATTAAACATTTTTGTAATATACTTTAGTAAATGTTTAGTAAATGTTTCTTTATACTAGAAAACCAGATGTAAAGAGTCTTCTTAGCAAACTTCCTCGTTACTACTATGTGTGTCACACAGATAGGCCTCCAGTCTTCCTCTTGTCACGACCACAGTCGCTGATTTTGTACATGCACCCTATGTGGGTAAATACTTTTACAAGGCATTGCATAGGGTATGTATGATATTTTCACAACATATTTTCAGTTGCCGATATTACCAGGAATATTATTATTTAGGTTTTTATTTCAATCTCTTTTCAAATGACTCCTACTTAGCCCTTTCTAGGATTTTTGTTTTTGCGATTTTGTTTGGGCTCCCTGCCTTCTCAGAGCCATAACTTTTTTATTTTCTGTTAATATAGCCATATCAGGTTTGTTTTTTTGTGGGACATTTTATACTTTCCAACACTACCATTTAATCTTGCATATGATGTAGTGGAAAGCAGGAAGAAATTGTAAATGGGGTGGAATTAGGAAAAAAAGCAATTTTGCCACAGTTTTACAGGTTTTTTATTTATGATGTTTGATGTGCGATAATATCATTCTACAGGTCAGTACAAATCTGGCGTTACCTGATATGTGTAGTTTTTCTTGCGTTTTGATACTGATAAAATAATAAAAACCTTGGAAAAAAATCAGTTTTATTTTTTCATCGACATATTCTGAACTCTACAACTTTTTTGTAGTTATGTGTACAGAGTTGTGTGAGCATTCATTTTTTGCTGGGTGAGCTGTACTTTTCATTGATACCATTCTGGGGTGTGTATTACTCTTTGATTACTTTTTGTTGAAAAGGAAGTAACCAATAATGGCACATCAGCCATTTTGATGCTTTTTTCCATTTCACCGTTTGCCGTATGAGGAAGATATTTTTTTTATTTTTATAGTATGGGTTTTTTCACAAGTGGCGATACCCATGATGTGTACTTTTTTATAATTTTGGTTTTTTATTTTTATTTTGGGGAATGGGGGTGGGTTGCATTTTTATATTCATTTATTTATTTATTTTTAAAGAAACATTTTTCATAATTCCCATAGGAAACTATAACAAGCAATCACTAGATTGCTATTCTCACAGATTTCAATGCATTACCATTGGAGTCTATGGGAATTTTACTAGTTTCCTATGCACACGGCCATATGTATTTTGTGGTCCGCAAAACACGGACCTGCAAAAAATACGGATGACATCTGTGTGCATTCCGTATTTTGCAGAACAGCTGTGCCCTAATAGAACAGTCCTATCCTTGGCCGTAATGCAGAAAATAATAGGACAAGTTCTATTTTTTGCGGAAAGGACATACGGAATGCACACAGAGTAACTTCCGTATTTTTTGTGGACCCATTCTAAATAATGGTTCTGCATATGGTCCGCAAAAAAAGCGGAACGGATACAAAAAAAAAAAAAATGTTCATGTGCATGAGGACTTATACTGGCATATGAACCAAACACAAATCCTGCACGGACATCTTCACAGAACCATCTTGTCACAGATGATATTACGAACATGACAACGAGGAAGACAAAACAAAGAATCTTTTTAGCATTATTTAGAACAACAGATCTATTTTACTGCCATAAAGTTGCTTTAAACACCTACTTTTTATTGCAGTCATTTACTTAATTTAAAGTTATTGTAATACTTTACTTAGGGTTTAATTAAGTTGGACTTTTGCATATTCTATGTTTGTTCATGCAGTAGACCTAATATAGTCCTACATTGCAGTCACATAAATAACATTCTTTTGTTTCAGATATTCAAATGTCTTGCATTTTCTACACAGTTGGCAGTGCCATGGGAGGTTAAAAATGGGTATGGCATAGTAGCAAGCCAGCACTAACAGAGACAATTCATTTTCCAGACCTTAGAATTCATGACACTGAAGCACAGCGCCTTTTCACTAAAGAGCTCAGATGAATCACCGTCAAATAATGACTACTTTCCACATTAGAGCAGATTAGCCAAGTGATTTTATGTTTGCATTTTTACAAACAGTTTAGATATTGTCTGTCACCTTCTAGAAAGAAAAGTATTTAAATTTGGTCATAAAATATTACCTCTTATCATGTCATTTTACAAGAGAGGATTAATGTATAGAGATATTTATTTGAATCATGTTCGGCTTAAAGAGAACCTGTCATGTTCAGCTTGGTGTCTGAATTGCCGTCGAAGAAACTGAGCAAATTAACATATAACTTTTTAAGAAAAGATTGAATAAAAATTGCTATATATTAGAGGAGTTTTTGGAGATTTTTTGTATGGTCAATTCTGAACCACATTCTTATGTACAAGTCCCCTCCACATCTTGCATGACGTACAAATGTGCTGCACCATGGGCTGGGGAAGCATTGACTCTCCTCCTGACCTTTCAGCAAGCAATGCACATGACATCATTGATGACGCCCCTACAGTGCCAAGAAGTGTCAGACTGGGGTTACTAGTGTGCACCAGTAATATGGGGGCCCAACATATAGACACATCTAAATATTACCTGCTCATACAGCAGCAAGATGCTACCAGATGACTGACTATGGGGTACCTGCAGCAACTTTGAGAAGGTAGGTCCTAGGGAGAAGAGGACACTGGCTAGCTTTCCTCTATACTTTATCTATATCTTTAATAATCCATCAAGTTTTTTATATGAACATAGGCTGGTTGAGGTGCTGTACATTGAATATATGTATGTAGTTCTGTAAGTCTACTGTGTTATGTGACACTTGTGCAGGGGGTGGGAGACTAGGGGCGCACCTTGCTCAGGGGCCCACTGGGGGATTCACAGTCTGAGCCTGGTGCTAAAGCTGGAAGAGAAGACAGTGATCAAAAACTGGCATGTCATTTGAAGTTTAAAAAACGTCAAAAAGGGAATTACGTGACTGGCACAGAGAGATTGGGATCAGTGACACTTCATATATATGTATTAAAAAAATCTTTTCTTTTCATAGGTAAAGCAATTGGGTTTTAAATAAATATATTGGAAAACCTGTTTAATTAAAATTCCTGCTCTTTCTATACTTAGGAGTCCAGTGGGCAGTATCATTCTAAATGACTGATTCTGTCTGTGCTTACAGAGATAGCTATCAATCACTAAGTAATACTACCCACTGGACTCCTAAGTATAGAAAGAAAAGTTATGTTGTACTGAATCTTTTCCAGATCAAGTGTAAATCATGTCCCCTGGTACATAAATTTCACTTGACACAAATGAAGTATATGTCCCCTGCCAATATTTTTAGTGATAAAAATTAATTAATGATATACATAGTTTATTGTCTTTTATATTCCTTTAAGAGATGTACTGAAATAAACTAAAATAAATAATCCTAAATAATAAACATAATCATAATCATACTGTATAATCCTAAACTTTAAGCTTCTCTTCAATAAGCAGAAGCAAAGTGTTAAATGCATCTTTGCCAAACAGATCTCTTCCCATGAATTCTGCAAGATATGTTTGAAGCAAATCACAAGGAACAACCCTTTTCGTTTTCATACAAGCCTTACATTTATTCCGGTAAGACTTTATGTGTTAAAGGGGTTCTCCAGGAATTAAGAAAATAAAAATACTTAAATATTACTTTATTATAAATATATTTCCAAATACCTTTCATTAATTATAATAGCTCATTTTGTCTAGGGAGCAATCATTAGTAGAAATAAAATGGCCGCCGTCTTATTAGTACACACAAAACCTGTCCTAATCACACATAAGGACAAGTTACTTCACACAACTGAGCAAAAGAGCTGCCTCATCCTCCTCTCTGCTCTACTTGTCAGGGATTGATCCTGAATACAGCTGAATCTCTGTAGGAATGGAGTTCATGAGCAGATGTGGCTAATGAGCAGCAACACTTGTATACAGTCTCCCTTACCACGGCCCCACATTACCACAGTCTGTCCTATCCATCCTCTCTGTACTTCATATCTCCTCATGAGCTCCATTTCTACAGAGATTCAGCTGAAATTCTGGATCCTAAGGGGTCATTTATGAAAATGTCCCCCATAATCCCTGACAATGTATACCAGATTTTAGAGTAGGAAAATGAGAAAAAAATATTTTTCATCAGACCTCATATCAGACCCCCCATAAATTTCAGGACATCACATCAGACCCCCATCAGACCTCAAATCAGCCCAGTGTGCCCCATCAGACCTCAGATCAGCCCATTGTGCCCCCATCAAGCCTCATATCAGCCAAGTGTGCCCCCATCAGGCTTCAGATCAGCCCATTGTGCCCCCATCACACCTAAGATCAGCCCACTGTGCCTCCATCAGACCTCAGATCAGCCTATTGTGCCCCCATCAGACATCAGATGAGCCCACCCAGCCCCATAACAATAAAATAAAAACCTCTCTTACCTGTCCTGTGCAGTGGCTCCGCTCCGGCGCTCCTCTGGCTTCTAAGGCCGGCGCTGCACTGTCACCTGACTGCGTGCAGCATCAGGTCATAGTGCGCACTACGTCCTGGCGCTGTGCGCAGTCAGGACAGTGCAGCGCCAGCCCGGAAAGCCAGAGAAGCACCGGGCCCGGAGCGGAGCTGCGGCGCAGGACAGGTAAGAGAGGTTTTTATTTTATTGTTATGGGGTTGGGTGGATTGATCTGAGGTCTAATGGGGGTGCCGCAGCTAAAACATACAAGTGAGCGCTTCCATAATGGAAGTGCTCATTTGTATTCGCTTTATAAGATGCACCGCAATTTTCCCCCTAATAAATTACATTTATTCCATGTAATTTATTATGTGTTAAAGGGGTTCTCCAGGAATTAAGAAAATGAAAATACTTAAATATTACTTTATTATAAATATATTCCCAAATACCTTTCATTAGTTATAGTGGCTCATTTTGTCTAGGGAGTAATCATTAGTAGAAATAAAATGGCCGCCGTCTTATTAGTACATACAAAACCTGTCCTAATCATATATAAGGACAAGTTATTTCACAACACTGAGCTAAAGAGCTGCCTCGTCCTTCTCTCTGCTCTACTGGTCAGGGATTGATCCTGAATACAGCTGATAAGATCTTTAGCTGAATCTCTGTAGGAATGGAGTTCATGAGCAGATGTGGCAAATCAGCAGCAACACTTGTATACAGTCTCCATTACCATAGCCCCACATTACCACAGTCTGTCCCATCCATCCTCTCTGTACTTCATATCTCCTCATGAGCTCCATTTCTACAGAGATTCAGCTGAAATTCTGGATCCTAAGGGGTAATTTATGAAAATGTCCCGCATAATCCCTGACAATATATACCAGATTTTAGAGTAGGAAAATGGGAAAAAAATATTTTTCATCAGACCTCATATCAGACCCCCATACATTTCAGAACATAACATCAGACCCCCATCAGACCTCAGATCAGCCCAGTGTGCCCCCATCAGACCTCAGATCAGCCCAGTGTGCCCCCCATCAGACCTCAGATCAGCCCAGTGTGTCCCCATCAGACCTCAGAACAGCCCATTGTGCCCCCATCAGACCTCAGATCAGCCCAGTGTGCCCCCATCAGGCCTCAGATCAGCCCATTGTGCCCCCATCAGACCTCAGAACAGCCCATTGTGCCCCCATCAGACCTCAGATCAACCGAGGGTGCCCCTATTAGACCTAGGATCAGCCCATTGTGCCCCCATCAGACCTCCAAGACACATTGTTTGATGACAGTTGTGTCTTGATCTGATAAATTCTCCCTTAGAAGTATTTTTGATGACATGGGCTAGATGACAAGACCTAGCATGTAATAGGGAATTACCTGTAGAGGGTTTAGTATAGGTACTTGTATTGATAGTATTATTTTTGCCAGTAAGGGTTAAATCCAAGAAATTAACAGCCTTAGAATCATAGTGGACAGTAAACTGTAGATTAAATTCATTTTCATTCAAATAATGAGGAGGTTGTCAATAAATTGCCAAAAAAAGGATTGTCAGAGGTATAGATATATTGTTTTTTCCACCATGAAACAAATAAGTTTGCGAGGGAAGGTGAAAATTTGACCCCCATTGAGGCTTCTCTTACTTGTAAGAAGAATTTTCCATCGAAAATAAAATAATTGTGTTTTAGTAAAAAGTCTATAGCTAAAACAGTAAACTCCTTCATTGTAATCGCTATACAGTATTTATTCAGATGTTGAGAAAAACCTATCAAGTCTTGAGGTATGCAAGAATAAAGGGAGGTAATGTTACAGGAATTCCACATATAATGTGGACACTAAGTGACATTACTAATGGACTGAAGAACATTTTTACTGTCACGTAAATAACCCGGGACTTCCACAACTAAAGGTTGTAAGATTTGATCCCCCTGTGATCCCAGTCTTAAACTCAATTACCCTATATCCACAACAATAAGTCTCATGGGGGGAGGGGAATCCTTGTGGATCTTTGTTGACAAGTGAAATACTGAGGCCACTGGGTACTGTACCAATAGATAGTCCATAATTTTCTCATTCAGGACTCCCATACTGCACCCCTCAAGTACAGGTTTTTGCAAAAGTTTCTTAACCACTTCCAGTCTGCCCATTGACTATAAACGTCCTGGTAGTGGATCTCTATCTCTGAATGGACGTTTTAAAACATCCTTCAGCTTTGCCCCCTGTTTGCAGCACCTTTACATAAAAGCTCCGTGACTCAGCTGCCTCCTGACAGCCAAGAACATGGAGCTTTAACCTGAGACCTTTTTTCCTGGTCTCCAGGCTTTTGATCACTCTGACAAGCTGTCAAAGCGATCCCTCTCATTACTGCCAGTCACAGAACAGTTTACAACCACATATGGGGTGTTTCTGCAAACTTCAGAATCAGGAAAATAAATATTCAGGTTTGATTTGCTGTTTACCCTTGCTATCTTATGGGAAAATCTGCAAAGAAAAATGTATAGTTTTAAATTTCACCTTCCTTCTGTTTTAATTCTTGTGGGAAATCTAAAGGGTTAACAAACTTTGTAAAATCAGTTTTGATTACATTGGGGGCTGTAGTTTCTAAAATATGTTCATTTATGGGAGGTTTCTATTATTTAAGCCCCTCAAAGTCACTTTAGAACTGCAAAGGTCCTTTAAAATTAACTATTGGAAATTTTCATGAAAATCTTAAAACTTACATCTAAAATTCGAAGCCTTCTAACGTCCTAAAAAAATAAAATTACATTTCCAAAATTATGCCAACATAAAGTGGACATATGGTGAATGTTCATTAATAACAATTTTATTAAATATCCCTATGCAACTTAAAAGCAGAGAAATTCATATTTAAAAAATTGTGATTTTTTTTTCAAAATTTTCTGTAAATTTTGGATTTTTTATAAATAAAGGTAAAACATATTGATTCAAATTTACCATTAACATGAAGTACAATGTGTCACGAGGAAACAATCTCCCAATGGCTTGGATAAGTAAAAGTTATTACCACATAAAGTGACACATATCAGATTTGCAAAATTAGGCCTGGTCAGGAAGGGGGTAAATGGCCCGGTCTGGAAGTAGTTAAAGGGTGGAGTAGGATCCAGTGTTAGTTTACGGTAAGTAGTGGTATCACTTAAAGGGTTTCTGTCACCAGTTTTGGGCATATAAAACAGGATGACATTTGCAATGTGCAAATGTCACCTGATGCCCAAACTGGTGATCATTTTTTTACTGGTGCCCCCGTTTTTGAAATAAATCAACTTTTGTCGTATGCAAATGAAGCTTACTAGGTGCAAGGGGCGGTAACCCTGCACCTAGTAAGCGCCGTTTCCCTACCTTTATTCACGCCCCCTTTGTTGTGATAGACAGGGCCAGGCAGCTCGCTCTAGCTGCTCCTGGCCCTGTCCGTGCTGAAAATCCCGCGCCTGCGCCGTTCGGACTTCATTCGGCGCAGGCGCAGTGAGTGCCGATTGCTGCCGGGCTCCCGGCTTCCTCACTGCGCCTGCGCCGATGACGTCACAGAACACCCAGAAGAGAAGGCGGCGCAGGCGCAGTGAGGAAGCCGGGAGCCCGGCAGCAATCGGCACTCACTGCGCCTGCGCCGAATGAAGTCCGAACGGCGCAGGCGCGGGATTTTCAGCACGGACAGGGCCAGGAGCAGATAGAGCGAGCTGCCTGGCCCTGTCCATCACAACAAAGGGGGCGTGACTAAAGGTAGGGAAACGGCGCTTACTAGGTGCAGGGTTACCGCCCCTTGCACCTAGTAAGCTTCATTTGCATACGACAAAAGTTGATTTATTTCAAAAACGGGGGCACCAGTAAAAAAATGATCACCAGTTTGGGCATCAGGTGACATTTGCACATTGCAAATGTCATCCTGTTTTATATGCCCAAAACTGGTGACAGAAACCCTTTAACAATACCAAATTCAGAGATTTATACAAAGAGGAATCAAGCACAACAACCATACCACCCTTAACAGCTGAGCGTATTACCAAACCGGTCATAAAGTGCTACATTCTCCTGTCTAGTGAGATTTATGTAGTCACACTAATTCAGACTTGACCAGAATCTGAAACCTGTCTTGCGCAGCAGTATGTGACTGTACCAGGTAGAATTCAGGATTCTTGGTCAACAAGTTGGGTGGTGGTGAATGTGCTGCTGCAGATTCAAATTGCAACAGTTTCAATGTTAATTTAGAGAATTGTTCACCAAACAGCAAAGAATTATCACTGTTTTCATTACTCTGAAAAGGAAAAAGAGTAATCAGTTGTGTGTTAGGAATGGAATAAACATTAATAGATTTCCTTGTATCATTCGACTCAATTAAAGAAAAATGTCTTTCTACTGTGTGCAAATGTGAAAAAACTATTAACGTCCAGAATAGTGTCACACCAACTCCGTGTCACACTAATGCCACAAAAACATTTCCCAGGACATAACACTACCATCACAAGCCTGTGTTCTTCCAGCAATGGTTGCAGGGTGTCTGTTCTTTTATGTTTCTCACCTTACACGCCAATGTCTATCCGTGTCACACCGGCTCGCTGTTAGATGCCCCTTAGCAAGTGATTGGCTGTGTGGCCACTCTCACCCAGGCTGATCAGCTCAAACACAGCATTGCACTGCTTCACTTTACATATGATAGGGGGGAGGAGGAGTGTGAGTGATGCCGTGCCCTGGTTCAGTTGGGGACGGGAAGATGTTCATGGAGAAGGATATGGAGAAGGTTGTTAAGAGCCTGGTGCGGGAACCAAACTTGACATAAACATGCAGTTGTCAATAGGACCTGGTTGCTGCCTCATCTCTGCCACGAAAACATTGATCCAGTGATGTCTTTTTTGAAGAAATAATGCCGGTCAGGTATCTTCCAGCAAGGTTGAGTTCATGTCATCAGCTCCCTAAACACAGCAGAATCAGGTGGGAATTAAGCTTGTGCACCAGTGGATTGCTGGGAATATAGAGTCGTTTCTATGGGGTTAAGTAGGAAGAGGAGGAGTCTGAGCAAGAGAAGTAGTAAGTGATGGTATACTGTACGTTAATGCATCCTGACTGCCCCAAAGGAGACAGGGAAAAGGAGGACAATTGTTGCGCTACCTGTTGGCCACTTCTGTTTTCCTACAATGACTGGTGATGCTAATTCATGGGGTTCAGTAGAGCTATCGTGCCTATGTTTGTGTTTAAAGCATTAAAGGCTATGTACACATTTAAAGGCAATGTATTAAAATGATTGCGTATTACTCATTTTTGGCTACAAATCATGTTTTCAAGTGGCCTTATTTAAAGGGAACCTGTCATCTCTGAAACACCCCCTGAACTAGAGTAAGCGATGTATAGTGTAAGTGATGCTGAATCCGAATATGTAAGTTTTATCTTCATACTCACTTCCATTCCGACGTTGTTCTCCCACAAACCGGCTGTAAAATGCATTGAGAGGACTCTTCTTTGAGTCCTCTCCATTATGTGAATGAGCAATGGAGTCCTCTGAGTGCATTTTACTGCTGGTTTGTGGGAGCACAGCGTCGGAATGGAAGTGAGTATGAAGATAAAACGTACATATTCGGATTCATCATCACTTACACTGTACAACGCTTACTCTAGTTCAGGGGGTGTTTTGGAGATGACAGGTTCCCTTTAAGTCACATTCTTATCAGTAAGATAAGGACTGAGATATAATGATGTTTATGATGTCAGAGTGCAGAGATAATGAGTCCATCAGCTCCTGGTCTGATGGAAAAGACAGAAAATCCAAAGAGTGCTACTAGAGCATGTCAGCTCTGTACAGAAAAAAATGACGCCATAATAAAGACCAATTTAAAAAAATATTTTTCACTCAAAATGAGTACAATAAAATAATAAAAAATAAATAAAATAAAATTTCCCCCCAATGTGTACATAGCTTTTAACATAGATATAATGCGCTGAAAAAAATATACAATTGCTTAGCGTTTGCAGAATGCTATTTGGTTGCTGTGCTAGCATTAAGCCTAAATAGATACTTGAGGTTTTGAAAAAAAAGTTGTCTCTGTTTATATACATTTTTTTTTCTTGCAGGGGGTTAGTTTTGCAATGCAGAACTGCTAGGTTAAGTTTCCCCTGCTTAAGCACAGTGTGACCAGCCCCTCACTCCCTCAAAGCTTTCCCTGAACAAATTCCCTAAAATCTACACAATTATAACTCTCTATTCTTTCTCTATAGTGTCCTTATTGTATTACAGTAGTTGCTTGTGACTGTGTCTACAATTAAATGATTTTTGGAACACACCTACTCCTTCCTTGTTAGAAGCTGAACACACTATGGCACTTTTGCTGGTTCAGAATAGGTATCCCTCTGCCTACTCCCCACCCCCGATTGCATGATGAGGCTGTCTTTCATTCCTGCCCCAATTAGGGTAAGCCCCCCACCTCCTACTTTTGTCACGTGATCCTCTGTTTTCTTCCTCCCTTATGTGATTTCCCCAATATTAACAATTTTTACACAATTTGTCCAAGGCAATCACAAAAGCTTTGGATTCGTTTAGCGGACAAATTTTTATGACATTTGTAACAAATCTTGCTCAACCAAAGCTAAGTTAACTGTTTTTAAAAAAGGCTTAAAGTGTATGTGTCACGACAGGAACACAGGGAAGTGTGAGCCCTGTCTGTACCCCACCTCTGACCCTACCTACTTACAGTATAGGCCCTAGGTAGCCAAACCGTAACTGGGCGACAGTTCCTATACTGTATAAGTGAAGGCAGGGAAGGGAAACACGAGACGAACAACACAGAACAATACAAACACAATATGAGAATAGTCAACAAGCCAAGTCAAACCTGGAGGGAACGTCAAAACTAGAGGAGGAGGCAAAATCGAAGTCGAGGTCAGAAAGCCGGGAGTCAGGAAAACCAGAATATCTCTCAGGGAATAAACGCAAGCACTGCACCAGAAAAACTAATAACAGGCAATGTGAAAAGGCAGTTGCCATCTTTAAATAGCCCGCCCAGGATCATGTGATGTGGCCAGCATCACATGACCTGAGGCAACCACTGTATTGGCGGGCGGCATAGAAGGCATGAGACGCACCGTGTGCGTGTGACGTCACGCGCTGCGACCGCCCCGCCGTTGCAGGAGCTAGAGCCGGCGCTGCGGTGAATACCCTGGGCTCTTTCTCACACTCATCGCTTGGAGCCCTGCGGCTGGGGGGTTACAAGTCTGGCCGTGGCGCTCCTCTCCCGAAGCGGAGAGAGGGGATAGTGAAACGGGGAGCGCCGCTGTGTTGTCGCGGGCGTGCGCCCTGATGAAGAGAGGTGGGAGGAGCTTGAGCGGAGGTGGCGGAGATCTCTGGGCTTGAGGCCTGTTGCTGATGCGGGAGGCAGACTGATCGGCGGGGTCCCTGGCGGAAGAGAGGAATTGAGCGCAAGGTGTGTCCAGGAGTACCGGGCAGAAGTGGACTGTGACCTGCATCTAGGTGGAGAGCAAGGACAAACGGCGGGCTATGATGTAAGAAATATCTCTGGCCTGGTTGCAGTTGAGGAGAGCGGGTTGCAGCGGTAACGCTGCAGAGCCAAGCAGCATTGGACGGTGCACTGAACAGTCAGGACCCCTCGAATTGGCCGGGAAACACTCTCAGTGAGACACCTTTTTCAGCGACACCTGGTAGGACAAAACTGAATGTTTTTACCCTAAGCAGGAACCCGCTTCATATTTAATTATACAACTGCCCTGGGACCTCCATTAACAGCATTGCTGTGTGTATGCGATCTTGAGCACCCTCTCTTGCTCTAATAGCGATTGTCCCCCCCTCATCTGCTTGTGACTGTATCCTTTCCCATTACTTTGTACATAGCCAGTATACAATCAGCACTCAGCAGGATCACTATTTAAAAAGGGGAAAAAAAAGAAAAAAAAAAAAAGTCTAAGTCCAATGCAAATAGGAGGGTCGGTAAATCCACTAACTCCTCACCTGTAACAAATGCTAATAAGGAAAAAAAATTAGAAAAAATAAGAGAAAATACGTCTGAAAAACTAAATAAATTTGCTCTATCAGATTCCCCAAATACAACATTACAAAGTAGAAATCTACAGAAGGAAAAGAACCTTTCTGATAACTCTCTGCCCAAGGATTTCTCTCAGGACAGTGTACTAGAAGGTGAACAAGAGGAGACAGGTGTAACAGTCTGTGAAAGCATTGGGGCAGAAAATACTGCTCCGTCACTGGCGGACCTTTTTGCTGAAATACAGAAATGTAACCGTGCTGTGGGGGAGGCTACCCTACAGATAGGGAATGCCAGAGAGGAGATTGTTCTTCTACGGAATGATATGTACAAATACAAAGAAAGGATGGAGGGAGTAGAAAGTAGGTTATCAGACTTAGAGGACGAAGTGGTCCAATTAAAAAAGCAACTTGATAACCTAAGTAAGGAAAATTATACGCAAACCCAAAATTGATAGATCTAGAAAATAGATCAAGGAGATCCAACCTGAGATGCGTGGGCCTCCCGGAGGGGGCTGAAGGGAAAGATATGGCTGAGTTCATGCAGAAATGGCTTACTGAATTATTTGGAGACTTTTCAATACCTCAATTTGTGGAAAGAGCACACAGGGTTAGAACCAAGGCAAATGTTTTAGGGGGGCGCCCTAGGTCTATAATAATAAAGTTCCTACTATCAAAAGACCGGGACACTGTACTACAAAAAGCAAGGAGAAAGGAAAAAATTGAATATAATGGCTATACTGTAATGTTTTTCTCGGACTATGCTAATGAAACCCAAAAAGAAAGGTTACGGTTCATGGATGTAAAAAAGATATTGAGGGAGAACAAAATTGTCTATTCAATGATGTATCCAGCCAAGTTGAGGGTTGTCTGGAATGGAACAGTACAGTTTTTTGCATGCCCAGAGGAAGCACAAGAATGGATAGATAGGAACCTGAAAAGAAGTAAGCATAAGAACTGAGACCAGGGCTCCCCCCGTTAGAAAAACGTAATAAGAGCCGGTCGTTTTATAGTTCCAAAAGAACTGGGTTCAAATGTACGGCGGTGGTGGGATGCTTGAATAGAAGTGCATCTGGAGGAAGGGAAGAATCCACCTACAGATGGGCTGAAGAGAGGGAGGGGATGGGGAGGGAAGCACCTCTGGCATTATGGGTTATCAACCAACTACTCCTTTTTATTTCCTTTTTTTCTCCGATATGTTAAGCGCCAAGTGGCCATTGATCATAGAATTATATACAATCTTTAAATGGTAAATAAGTAATGATAAAAATCTTTTCTTGGAATGTAAGAGGACTGGGGGAAAGATTAAAGAGGATGATTGTAAAGGATCTAGTGAGTAACTTTCTCCTGGCAATTGTGTGTCTGCAAGAAACGCACTTTGTTGAGGGGAAAGTTGAGACAATCAAGTGGAAATGGGTAGGCGTTCAATTTCATTCATATTATTCCACATATGCAAGAGGAGTCTCCATTTTAATACATAAAGATATTAAGATAAAGGTGCTGGATTCAATTATAGATAAGTTGGGGAGATATATTTTTCTGAAATGTGTTATAGGAGATAAAATATGGGTGATTGCCAACGTGTATATACCCCCTCCGCACTCTCCGGAGGTGCTATATACACTGAGGAATTACTTAAACACTTTTCAGGATGTGGCACTTTTACTGGTGGGGGATTTTAACGCTGTCGTTGATTTTAAAATAGATGTGAAGGGTAAAGGGGCTAATGCACATAGTTTTCACAGGAGAAATAATTTATCTGCACTATTGGAGGAATTTGGTTGGGCAGATGCCTGGAGGGAAAAAAATAAAAGTAAGGAAATATATTCCTGTTATTCCAAGTCCCACGACACATTTTCTCGTATTGATATGATAATAATAGATAGAGGTTCACTAAATAGAGTTTCAAAAATAAAATATGAGTCTCGAGGGGTATCTGATCATACTCCTCTTACAGCGGTGATAAATGACACTGATAGAAGAACATTTAGGTTCAAACTTAATAATTATTGGATGACAACAGTAGGGCAATCACAAAAGATAAATCAAGAAATCAAGTTTTTTTTTTTGGTGAATAAAGGCTCAGCTGACACTGCGGGTGTATGGGAATCCTTCAAAGCATATTTTAGGGGGTTATATATAAGAGAAATTGCATGGGTCAAGAAACAGGATAGGGCCCAAGTGATTGAATTAGAGAAATTAGTACAGGAAGCTGAGATAAGGTATCTGAGTGAACTAAATGAAGAAAACAAAGAAAAATGGGATTCTGCAGTAGATAAATATAAAAATATTCTCCAACTGGATGCAAAAAAAAGGTTGGATTCACAAAATAAAAAATACTTATTGGAGGCTGGGATCCCCGGTAAAGTATTAGCATCCCTTAAAAAGAATCAATCAAATAGGATCTTTATAAATAATATTATGGGAAGAACTGGTAAGCTATACAATACCCAAGAGACAATCTTGGAGGAATTTGCGGCATATTATGAGGATCTTTACAAGAGCAAACAAGTAAAAGGGGAAAGAGAAATAGAAAATTATATAAAAAGGATTCCCTTGCCCAAAATAACCGACATAGACAAAAAGATGTTAGATAGCCCAATCACATTACAAGAGATAGACTTAGCTTTAAAAAGTATTAAGAAGGACAAAGCTCCCGGAACAGATTCCATCCCCTTTGAAGCATATGAGAGATATAGAGAGACATTGAGGGGGGAACTTCTTGAAATTTGGAATTTTTCCAAAAAAAAAGGCTGTTTGCCGAATTCAATGCGAGATATCCTGATCACATTAATATTAAAACCAGAGAAGGATGAAACAAATACAGAGTCATACCGCCCCATTGCACTTATTAATACAGATGTAAAACTGCTTGCAGGGATATTAGCGACTAGGTTGAGAAAAATTATACGGAAAATAATACATAAGGACCAAACAGGATTTATGCCAAACTGTGGTACGTCAGACAACATCAGACGTCTGTTTCTGAACATTCAGGCACCATCCCGTAATTCGGGGAAAAGATTGATAGTTTCACTTGACACTACAAAAGTGTTTGACACAATAGAGTGGAAATACCTCTGGATTGTATTAAGACATTATGGAATTGGTGACATATTTATTGATTGGATCAAACTCTTATATGAGGATCCAACGGCTAGGGTGGTAATTAATGGGGAAGTCTCTAGGTCCTTTAAATTGGGTAGAGGTTCCAAACAGGGCTGCCCCTTATCACGTTATTATTTGCCCTTGCATTGGAACCTCTAGCCTGTATGATTAGAAACAATAAGAATATAGAAGGCTTTCGGTATAATGAAATGGAGGAAAAGTTAGCATTATACGCAGATGATATACCGTATTTTTCGCTTTATAAGACGCACTTTTTTCCCCCCAAAAGTAGGGGGAAAATTGCAGTGCGTCTTATAAAACGAATACAAGTGAGCGCTTCCATTATGGAAGCGCTCACTTGTATGTTTTAGCTGCCGGGGGGCCGGGACCCCCCCCCCCATCAGACCTCAGATCAGACCAGCGTGCACCATAGCAATAAAATAAAAAACTTCACTTACTTGTCCTGCCGCGGCTCCTCAGGCTTCCCGGCCCGGCGCTGCACTGTCCTGAACGCGTACAGCGTCAGGACGTAGTGCGCGCACTATGACCTGACGCTGCACGCAGTCAGGTGACAGTGCAGCGTCGGGCCGGAAAGCCTAAGGAGCGCCGGAGCGGAGCCGGGGCGCTGGACAGGTAAGTGAAGTTTTTTATTTTATTGTTATGGGGCACGCTGGGCTGATCTGAGGTCTGATGGGGGCACAGAGTGGTCTACTGGGGGCACTGTGAGCTGGTCTGAGGTCTGATGGGGGCACAGATTGGTCTAATGGGGGCACTGTGAGCTGTTCTGAGGTCTGATGGGGCACAGAGTGGTCTAATGGGGGCACTGTGAGCTGGTCTGAGGTCTGATGGGGGCGCTGTGAGCTGGTCTGAGGTCTGATGGGGGCACAGAGTGGTCTAATGGAGCACTGAGCTGGTCTGAGGTCTGATGGGGGCACAGAGTGGTCTAATGGGGGCACTGTGAGCTGGTCTGAGGTCTGATGGGGGCACAGAGTGGTCTAATGGGGGCACTGTGGGCTGGTCTGAGGTCTGATGGGTTACGCTGGGCTGGTCTGAGGTCTGATGGGTTACGCTGGGCTGATCTGAGGTCTGATGGGGGAACGCTGGGCTGATCTGAGGTCTGATGGGGGAACGCTGGGCTGATCTGAGGTCTGATGGGGGAACGCTGGGCTGATCTGAGGTCTGATGGGGGAACGCTGGGCTGATCTGAGGTCTGATGGGGGCCTGATGTGATGTCCTGAAATTTATGGGGGGTCAGATATGTGGTCTGATGAAAAATATTTTTTTCTTATTTTCCTACTCTAAAATCTGGGGTGCGTCTTATCTTCGGGTGCGTCTTATAAAGCGAAAAATACGGTACTATTATTCGTCCCCAATCAACCCTCTTGACTGTATTATGAAGACTCTGGAGGAATTTGGGCAATTTGCAGGTCTCATAATAAATTGGTCAAAATCGGCTATGCTCCCTATAGACCAAGATAGAGTAGAAGGAAATAATGATCTAAAAGTTATTAATGAAGGACAGTCCTTTAAATATCTGGGAATAAATGTTTCTAGTGATGTGGGCAGCTATGTAGAATTGAATGTGGTTCCATTAATTGCTAAAGTAAGGAAGAAAGTCCATATATGGAAGAAAATGCCTCTTTCAATGGCAGGAAGGATAGCATTAATAAAGATGTGTTTACTTCCCCTGATAAATTACGTTCTGTATAATTCCCAGTATTAATTAAAGCTAAAATTTTCAAACTAATTGACAGTCTGTTCAGAGAACTAGTCTGGAGAGGCAGGCAGCCACGAATGAAATG
>ONZH01009853.1:0-167791 GCA_900303285.1 Rhinella marina | reverse complement strand
TCCTCTCTGCCGCCAGCGATGGTGGGTGGGAAAATCTCCATCATGTTCTGCACGAGTTCCCTCTGGTATTCCAGCAATCGATTTGTCCTCTCCTCTACCGGAATAAAAGAGGAGACGTTATCTTTATACCGGGGGTCCAGGAGTGGCGAAGACCCAGTACAGTTTGTCCTCCACTATCCGGACAACACGTGTGTCCCGGGAAAAGCAGCCAGCATTGAAGTCAGCCATGTGTGCCAGACTCTGAATAGGCATGACCTCACTGCCCCCACCAGAAGGATCACTTGCCATGTTCCTCCTCTTCCTCTTCCGCCTCCTCTCCGCCCCATCCGCGCTGAACCAATGGACGGCACACAGCCTGACTGCTACCCTCGCCGCCAGCATCCTCCTCCTCTTCCACAGCCACTCCACGTCGTCCTCTCCTCATCCTCCTCCTCCTGCAACTGCCACCGTGGAAGCAGACAAAAGTGTGGACTGACTGTGTAGCTCCGTTGCGTCTCCTCCAACCCCCGTCTCCTCTGCGTGCAATGCGTTCTCCTTATTGCGATGAGGGATTCTTTAAGGACGCCTAGGAGCGGGGATGGTTACGCTCACTATAGCGTCCTCGCTGCTGACCTTCTTGGTGGACTCCTCAAAGATACGCAATACATCGCATATGTCTGCCATCCATGGCCACTCGTTGTTGGCAAACTGAGGGAGCTGAGTTGGAGGCACGCGTGGATTCATAATCTGGTACTCCATCAATGCTCTCTGCTGCTCACACCGACACCCTGGCCAACATGGGAATAGGTGGAATTCCAAGCGAGTGGGCAGGTCGCACAACAGCCGATGTTCAGGCAAAATGGAGGCGTTGCTGGAGTTTTTTTAAGCTAGCAGCAGCTACAGTTGACTTCCGAAAGTGAGCGCACAAGCGCCGCACTTTCACCAGTAGCTCTGCCAGGTTGGGGTAAGTCTTTCAGAAATTTTTGGACTACCAGATTAAAAAACGTGGGCCAGGCATGGTACGTGATTGAGTTCGGCAAGCTCCAGAGCCGCCACCAGGTTACGGCCGTTATCGCACACGACCATGCTGGTCCTAGCTGCAGCGGCGACAGCCACATCTCCGTCTGCTGCAATATGGCGTCCCTCACCTCTGGGGCGCTGTGCTTCCTGGTCGCCCAAGCCTGATGAGCTTTAGCACCGCCTGCTGACGTCTCCCCGCGCCAGTGCTGCAACGCTTCCAGCTAGCGGCTGAGGGAGAATGTTAAGCACAGGAGGAGGAGGAGGAGGAGGAGGAGGAGGAGGAGGAGGAGGAGGGGGGTTTATCAGAACCCATGCTGGCAATCTTGGGCGGGGGTGGTAGGTAGGCTGTCTCTGTTTGCGACCCCCGTCCCCGCTTCCACTACATTCACCCAGTGTGCCGTCAAAGAGATGTAGCGTCCCTGGCCGCAAGCGCTTGTCCACGAGTCGGTGGTCAAGTGGACCTTTGCGCTGACTGCGTACCTCAGGGCCCGCCTGATGTTACGCGACACGTGCTGGTGCAGGGCGGGGGACGGCACTCCGGGAAAAGTAGTGGCGGCTGGGACGGAATAGCGAGGTGCGGCAGCCGCCATCAGGTCGCGGAAGGCCTGCGTCTCCACAAGCCTAAACGGCAACATCTCCAGGGCCAGCAGTTTGGAGATGTGGCAGTTTAAGGCTTGGGCTTGGGGTGACTCGAGGCGTACTTCCGCCTGCGGTCGAACGCCTGCGAGATGGACAGTTGTTGGGACGAGGAGTGTGAGGGTGCAGGCGAAGAGGCGGGGGGAAGGGGAGGCTGAAGGAGAAGGCCCCAAAGTAGCCGAGGCAGAGGCAGATGTGGAGGTTGTCCTGGCTGGAGGTCTGGACCGCAGTGGCAGCACACAACAAAGGGGAAGAGGCAGTGGCAGCAGGACCGGGCGCAGTTTGTATTGCGTTTGCTCTCTCCCACTCAGCCCAGTGCTTGACTTCCAAGTGACGCCGCATGCCTGAGGTGGTCAGATTGCTCTTCTCAGAGCCCCTACTCAGTTTTGAGTGGCAGAGTGTGCAAACCGCGCTCAGTTTGTCATCCGCACAAACATTAAAAAATCTCCACACCACAGAAGTACGAGGCCTCGATGGGGGAGCTTCACGCGACTGCCCGCTGCCGGGAACAGCTTCGGCCGTGCTGGCTGTGGCCTCACTACTCTGTCTGGACTGTCCTCTGCCTCTGGACATCCCTCTGCCTGTGGACATCCCTCTGCCTGTGGACATCCCTCTGCCTGTGGACATCCCTCTGCCTGTGGACATCCCTCTGCCTCTGGACATCCCTCTGCCTCTGGACATCCCTCTGCCTCTTGCTGCCTTTTTCGGTGCTGCGCAGACCACCACCTCTCCACTGCTTTCCCCGCTGGACATCACCCCTGGCCAAGTGGGGTCGGTCATTTCGTCATCCACCACCTCCTCTTCCACTTCCTCACTCTGCTCCTCCTCCTGCCCACTGGACATTCCAACAGCCTCCCTTGATGGCAACTGCGTCTCATCATCATCATCGCTCATGATAACAGATGCTGGCTCAGGGTCCACATCAGCAGGAGATGGCGAAAACTCAAGTGTTTGGGCATCACTACAAACAAATTCCTCTGCTAGCTCCTGGGATTCTTCCGGCACATCTGAAAAAGGACCCGAAAAGAGCTCCTGGGAGGGGTCAATGGTGGGATGACTCTGTTGGCCAGGTGTGGAGGAAGGAGGGGTCAGAGTGAGACTGTGTGGATGACTGGCTGGTGGACAACTGTGTGGAAGCGCTATCGGCTATCCATTGCACCACCTGTTCAACCTGCTCAGGCCTCAACAGCGGTGTAACCCGCCCCCTGCTTAACTGTCCCATAAAGGCAGGGATTCTGGATGAGCGGGATCCTGGCTGACCCTCACCAGCACGCATTGTATCCCCACTGGCTTCAACAAGGCCCCCAACAGCATTTCCGCGCCCCCGTCCTCGTCCACGTCCTATTCCGCTAGCCCCCCGCCGCATTTTTTTTTTTTTTACAATATTTTACCTTCACAGCCGTGAAATTAGTTTGCAAGAGAACGCACAGTACAGTTGCCAATTGAAAGGCCTATATATTGTATATATTGTATATTTCAAGGTACACAGCCGTGTTCTAAGTGATCAGACGGTGTGTATGAACAACAGTTATGAGAAATTACTTTGCAAGAGAACGCACAGTACAGTTGCCAGTTAAGGCCTATATATTGTATTTTTCAAGGTACACAGCCGTGTACTGAGTGATCAGACGGTGTGTATGAACAACAGTTATGAGAAATTACTTTGCAAGAGAACGCACAGTACAGTTGCCAGTTAAGGCCTATATATTGTATTTTTCAAGGTACACAGCCGTGTACTGAGTGATCAGACGGTGTGTATGAACAACAGTTATGAGAAATTACTTTGCAAGAGAACGCACAGTACAGTTGCCAGTTAAGGCCTATATATTGTATTTTTCAAGGTACACAGCCGTGTACTGAGTGATCAGACGGTGTGTATGAACACCAGTTATGAGAAATTACTTTGCAAGAGAACGCACAGTACAGTTGCCAGTTATAAGGCCTATATATTGTATTTTTCAAGGTACACAGCCGTGTACTGAGTGATCAGACGGTGTGTATGAACAACAGTTATGAGAAATTACTTTGCAAGAGAACGCACAGTACAGTTGCCAGTTAAGGCCTATATATTGTATTTTTCAAGGTACACAGCCGTGTACTGAGTGATCAGACGGTGTGTATGAACAACAGTTATGAGAAATTACTTTGCAAGAGAACGCACAGTACAGTTGCCAGTTATAAGGCCTATATATTGTATTTTTCAAGGTACACAGCCGTGTACTGAGTGATCAGACGGTGTGTATGAACAACAGTTATGAGAAATTACTTTGCAAGAGAACGCACAGTACAGTTGCCAGTTAAGGCCTATATATTGTATTTTTCAAGGTACACAGCCGTGTACTGAGTGATCAGACGGTGTGTATGAACAACAGTTATGAGAAATTACTTTGCAAGAGAACGCACAGTACAGTTGCCAGTTAAGGCCTATATATTGTATTTTTCAAGGTACACAGCCGTGTACTGAGTGATCAGACGGTGTGTATGAACAACAGTTATGAGAAATTACTTTGCAAGAGAACGCACAGTACAGTTGCCAGTTAAGGCCTATATATTGTATTTTTCAAGGTACACAGCCGTGTACTGAGTGATCAGACGGTGTGTATGAACAACAGTTATGAGAAATTACTTTGCAAGAGAACGCACAGTACAGTTGCCAGTTAAGGCCTATATATTGTATTTTTCAAGGTACACAGCCGTGTACTGAGTGATCAGACGGTGTGTATGAACAACAGTTATGAGAAATTACTTTGCAAGAGAACGCACAGTACAGTTGCCAGTTATAAGGCCTATATATTGTATTTTTCAAGGTACACAGCCGTGTACTGAGTGATCAGACGGTGTGTATGAACAACAGTTATGAGAAATTACTTTGCAAGAGAACGCACAGTACAGTTGCCAGTTATAAGGCCTATATATTGTATTTTTCAAGGTACACAGCCGTGTACTGAGTGATCAGACGGTGTGTATGAACAACAGTTATGAGAAATTACTTTGCAAGAGAACGCACAGTACAGTTGCCAGTTAAGGCCTATATATTGTATTTTTCAAGGTACACAGCCGTGTACTGAGTGATCAGACGGTGTGTATGAACAACAGTTATGAGAAATTACTTTGCAAGAGAACGCACAGTACAGTTGCCAGTTAAGGCCTATATATTGTATTTTTCAAGGTACACAGCCGTGTACTGAGTGATCAGACGGTGTGTATGAACAACAGTTATGAGAAATTACTTTGCAAGAGAACGCACAGTACAGTTGCCAGTTATAAGGCCTATATATTGTATTTTTCAAGGTACACAGCCGTGTACTGAGTGATCAGACGGTGTGTATGAACAACAGTTATGAGAAATTACTTTGCAAGAGAACGCACAGTACAGTTGCCAGTTATAAGGCCTATATATTGTATTTTTCAAGGTACACAGCCGTGTACTGAGTGATCAGACGGTGTGTATGAACAACAGTTATGAGAAATTACTTTGCAAGAGAACGCACAGTACAGTTGCCAGTTAAGGCCTATATATTGTATTTTTCAAGGTACACAGCCGTGTTACTGAGTGATCAGACGGTGTGTATGAACACCAGTTATGAGAAATTACTTTGCAAGAGAACGCACAGTACAGTTGCCAGTTATAAGGCCTATATATTGTATTTTTCAAGGTACACAGCCGTGTACTGAGTGATCAGACGGTGTGTATGAACAACAGTTATGAGAAATTACTTTGCAAGAGAACGCACAGTACAGTTGCCAGTTATAAGGCCTATATATTGTATTTTTCAAGGTACACAGCCGTGTACTGAGTGATCAGCCGGTGTGTATGAACAACAGTTATGAGAAATTACTTTGCAAGAGAACGCACAGTACAGTTGCCAGTTAAGGCCTATATATTGTATTTTTCAAGGTACACAGCCGTGTACTGAGTGATCAGACGGTGTGTATGAACAACAGTTATGAGAAATTACTTTGCAAGAGAACGCACAGTACAGTTGCCAGTTATAAGGCCTATATATTGTATTTTTCAAGGTACACAGCCGTGTACTGAGTGATCAGACGGTGTGTATGAACAACAGTTATGAGAAATTACTTTGCAAGAGAACGCACAGTACAGTTGCCAGTTAAGGCCTATATATTGTATTTTTCAAGGTACACAGCCGTGTACTGAGTGATCAGACGGTGTGTATGAACAACAGTTATGAGAAATTACTTTGCAAGAGAACGCACAGTACAGTTGCCAGTTAAGGCCTATATATTGTATTTTTCAAGGTACACAGCCGTGTACTGAGTGATCAGACGGTGTGTATGAACAACAGTTATGAGAAATTACTTTGCAAGAGAACGCACAGTACAGTTGCCAGTTATAAGGCCTATATATTGTATTTTTCAAGGTACACAGCCGTGTACTGAGTGATCAGACGGTGTGTATGAACAACAGTTATGAGAAATTACTTTGCAAGAGAACGCACAGTACAGTTGCCAGTTAAGGCCTATATATTGTATTTTTCAAGGTACACAGCCGTGTACTGAGTGATCAGACGGTGTGTATGAACAACAGTTATGAGAAATTACTT
Source organism: Rhinella marina (assembly GCA_900303285.1). Taxonomy (NCBI): domain Eukaryota; kingdom Metazoa; phylum Chordata; class Amphibia; order Anura; family Bufonidae; genus Rhinella; species Rhinella marina. Next base: position 161,591 of record ONZH01009853.1, on the reverse strand, counting down.
TGCAAGAGAACGCACAGTACAGTTGCCAGTTATAAAGGCCTATATATTGTATTTTTCAAGGTACACAGCCGTGTACTGAGTGATCAGACGGTGTGTATGAACAACAGTTATGAGAAATTACTTTGCAAGAGAACGCACAGTACAGTTGCCAGTTAAGGCCTATATATTGTATTTTTCAAGGTACACAGCCGTGTACTGAGTGATCAGACGGTGTGTATGAACACCAGTTATGAGAAATTACTTTGCAAGAGAACGCACAGTACAGTTGCCAGTTATAAGGCCTATATATTGTATTTTTCAAGGTACACAGCCGTGTACTGAGTGATCAGACGGTGTGTATGAACAACAGTTATGAGAAATTACTTTGCAAGAGAACGCACAGTACAGTTGCCAGTTAAGGCCTATATATTGTATTTTTCAAGGTACACAGCCGTGTACTGAGTGATCAGACGGTGTGTATGAACACCAGTTATGAGAAATTACTTTGCAAGAGAACGCACAGTACAGTTGCCAGTTATAAGGCCTATATATTGTATTTTTCAAGGTACACAGCCGTGTACTGAGTGATCAGACGGTGTGTATGAACAACAGTTATGAGAAATTACTTTGCAAGAGAACGCACAGTACAGTTGCCAGTTAAGGCCTATATATTGTATTTTTTCAAGGTACACAGCCGTGTACTGAGTGATCAGACGGTGTGTATGAACAACAGTTATGAGAAATTACTTTGCAAGAGAACGCACAGTACAGTTGCCAGTTAAGGCCTATATATTGTATTTTTCAAGGTACACAGCCGTGTACTGAGTGATCAGACGGTGTGTATGAACAACAGTTATGAGAAATTACTTTGCAAGAGAACGCACAGTACAGTTGCCAGTTAAGGCCTATATATTGTATTTTTCAAGGTACACAGCCGTGTACTGAGTGATCAGACGGTGTGTATGAACAACAGTTATGAGAAATTACTTTGCAAGAGAACGCACAGTACAGTTGCCAGTTAAGGCCTATATATTGTATTTTTCAAGGTACACAGCCGTGTACTGAGTGATCAGACGGTGTGTATGAACACCAGTTATGAGAAATTACTTTGCAAGAGAACGCACAGTACAGTTGCCAGTTATAAGGCCTATATATTGTATTTTTCAAGGTACACAGCAGTAGTGCCAAATATAGTTTGGTATGTAGCAGAGCACCTAATACACCACTAATGCCTCTCTCTGTCCCTACTCCAGCAGCTATCCCTGAATACAGCAGCCGTTCTCTGTAAAGTCTATATTGTAGTAAGCTATCACTGAAGTCCACTGTAGTAGCCCTGATAAGGGCTTTTAATCACGCTCCTGCCTATCCAACAGCTAAAATCTGTCTCTCCCTTCTCCAGCCTCTGTCCCTGACTAAGTTCACGCAGCATATGCGTACGAGCAGGAAGAGCTGAGTTTTTAATATTCGAGGTCACATGGTTTTTCCAGCCAATGCATGTAGACGCCGTTTTCGCGCTGCCAGCGTGCTCAGCGTGCCTGTCATACCCCCCCCTGCATGGTGATTGGTGGAAAAAGAGCGCCAGGGAAGGTGGGAGGGGAAACGAATTCTAGGTGCGCCATTGCCGTTATACTCGAATTAAATCGAGTACGCCGAATATCGTAGTATTCGATCGAATACCAGCTCGATCGAACACTACTCGCTCATCTCTAATAGTTATCTTTATGAGAGCGCCAATAAACCAGGGAAGGCCCTAGCTCACTTGATACATCCTAAACAGCAGTCAAGTTATATTCCTAATATTAAGGATGAGAGAGATGAATTAGTCCACCACCCAGACCAAATAGCTAAAGTATTTAAGACATTTTACGAGTCCTTATATAACATAAAAGGTCAATTAGTTGATATGCATCAATCAGAGTTTGAGGACCGTACTTCTGCCTATACTTCAGAAACAGCCTTACCTTCTGTATCAGAAGAGGAGAGTAGTTCACTAGATGCAGACTTTTCAGAGGGGGAGCTTAAAATAGTTTTGTCTGCTTTGAAGGGAGGGAAAAGCCCAGGTCCAGATGGATTCACAGCGCCCTTTTTCAAGAAGTTTCGGGACCTATTGTCTCCTTTCCTCTTGAAGGTGTTTAACGGAATTTCACCTTCTAGTCCTTTCCCCAAGCAAGCCCTTGAAGCCCATATAGTGGTAATTCCAAAACCTAATAAGGACAAAACATTTTGCGCCAACTATAGGCCTATTTCGCTAATTAATTGTGACATAAAAATTTACTCCAAGCTCTTGGCGAATAGGCTTAATAAGATTCTTCCGTCACTCATACACAGAAATCAAGTGGGCTTTGTGCCCCAGAGAGAAGTGAGAGACAATACGATTAGAACGATTAATCTTATCTCTAGAGCCCAAAAATGCCACATTCCCCTCTGTCTACTGTCTATTGATGCCGAAAAGGCATTTGACAAGGTAAACTGGAAATTCATGTTGGCTTCCTTGAGGCAAATAGGTTTAGGCTCCAAGTTTATTGATAAAGTGAGTGCCTTATACACCAATCCTACAGCCACAGTCAGAATAAATGGTACCCTAGCCCCCTCATTTAATATCAATAATGGAACCAGACAGGGATGTCCTCTCTTCCCTCTTTTATATGTATTAGCAATGGAACATCTGGCTATCGCACTAAGACAAAATCAGAATATACAAGGGATTAAGACAGGGAATAGTCACCATAAATTAGCACTATATTTGCCCCCCCCCCCCCCCCGGAGGAATGGCCTTTCCTTGTTAGACATACATTAACTTGCTGGGATCAGTGGGTTTCTAAAGCACAGATATCCTACAGGCCAGGCCCCATGACCCCATTGATGGGCAATCCAGATTTTCTACCAGGCTTGGAATCTGAAAGGTTTCTGATTCATATCCCAGGATACGCAATAGTGTACTTAATGTCAAGATCAGAGATTTGGATTCTTTTAGACAAGAGACTGTAACTAATCAGCACCTTTGGTTTATGTACGCTCAGCTTAGGTCTTTCCTGTGTAGTGTTCCTGGACAGACAGACACTGTCTCGTAAGCTAACGGATTTTGTCAATTTATTTCTAAAACCTGACTCCCAATATAAGCCACTATCACAGATTTATACCATACTAGTGTCAAACTGTTATGACAGTCCGGCTCCGTGTTTTCAAAAATGGGAGTCGGACTTACAGACTTCCTTTTCTACGGAGGAGGTGTTGAAGATGTGTGCATTCTCCCAGAAATTATCTATTGCGACACAGGCCAAGGAAAAGAATTACAAAATCCTATCCAGATGGTACTATTGCCCGACGATCCTGCACAAGATGTTCCCTTCCACATCCAACCTTTGCTGTAGATGTAACCGGGAGGAAGGTAATATGCTTCACATTTGGTGGTCCTGTCCCATTATCAACAAATTCTGGAATCAGGTATTTCAGATACATGCTAGATTCTCTGGCAAAAAGATCAATAACACTCCTAAAGTAGCCCTTCTCTCTTTGATCCCGGGGACGCTGGCCCAAGTGAAAAAGAGTGCATTGAGATTTTTTTATCACGTCGGCGAGATCTGTGATCCCCCGCCACTGGAAAAGAGATGTCGCACCTACACTGAGTGAATGAGCATCTGAACTTAGACACATATTCCGTATGGAGGAATTGATAGCTATTTCTCACGATCAAGCAGATAGTTTTCTCAAGAAATGGAAGGCTCTTTCCTTGTACTTAGATTCCGAGGAATTTTCTCAGATAATAGTGGAATTGTCCGTGTAATGGTGGGACGACCCAGATTACATCATGGAAGCTGGTTGGGGCGAGCCTGGCACCGGGGTCTGAATCCTCAGCGGCACAAGTAGGATCTGATTTTTCATTTTTCTTCTTCATTTCCTTTTTTCCTTCATTATATTAGTTTCTTTTATCTATGCATTTTGATACTTACATGAGCATGTGTCTATACATCTGTATACCAGGGAGGTATAAAAATTATATATATATATATATATATATATATATATATATATATATATTTTTTTTTTTTTTTTTTTTTTTTATTTATTTATTTTTTTTGAGTGTTGTTTTATTTGTTTTCTGTCTGTCCAATTTTGGTTTTAGCTAACCTACTAAGTTATTTTATTATGGTGGCAGTGCCACTATGACACTTTCTATAAATAATATATAAATGTCTCAACTCCCATCTGGTATATTAGTTATTCTAGACTTAAAGGGGTTATCCCACGAATAATGTAAAAAATGAAAATCAGACATCATGTAGTACATGACAATCTCTTTCTAACAAAGCTAAAACCAGCCCTGTACCTCCAGAGATCCAGAGATCTCCACATTCATTTCTGTGCTAGATTTATATCAAGCTGACAGCTCGGGGAGTGTCTTTTCTGCTGCAGCTCAGGGGGGGCGTGTCTCAGCTCAACCTATCACAGCTCAGGACACAGTTAAAAGTTGAAACTGAGCATGTGCGGCCTGCTCAGTGACCAGGTCAAAGAAATAAGAAATTAAGTGGTCCTATACAGATGTATTTTTTTTAAATAACTCAGTAACTATACAAAATTCTTAATGACATGCAATTACAAAAGTATTCAGATCCAGGTGCTGGTTTGAAAACTGTAGAATATTTTTCATGGGACAACCCCTTTAAGTCAACTAGCCATATCATCGCTGGATTAAATTCTGTTGCCCTTTTGTAGGGGAGGTGTTTGTATGGATGATGCTCGCCTAGGATAGCTACAGTTAGATGATGTGAGATGGTATTTATACTCATTTCCTGCAAAGGAATGCGCTATTATTTGATGGGGGGAGGAATAATATGGTATGACACTCAGACATAATGTTAATTATTTTATTTGTGATACTTTGTAATGCAACACTGTATACATTATCACATGTGTTGGGTCCTGCAAGACCCCTCTTTTTCTGCAGTCTGATCTGTTCATGTTCCTATCATGGCTTTTGTAATTTTGTAAATTTCATACTCAATATGAAACTCAATAAATTCAGAGTAAACATAAAGTAAACATATGGGGAATGTTAAGTAATAAAAATTTATGAGGTATTACTTTCTGTTTTAAAAGCAGAGAAATAGAAATTTTGAAAATTGTGAATTTTACAAAACTTTTAGTAAATTTGGGATTTTTCATAAATAAAAGGTTAAATATATTGACTCAAATTTATGACTGTCATGAAGTACAATGTGTCACGAGAAAACAGTCACAGAATGGCTTGGATAAGTAAAAGTGTTCCAAAGTTATTACCACATAAAGCGACATATCAGATTTGCAAAAAATGGCCTGGGCAGGAGGGTGAAAACTGAGGGAGCGTTAATACATCATTTTTTTTTTCATTTTTGTTCAATTTTACACATTAAAAGCATTTTTTAAAAAAAATGTGTCACCATTTTTTACTTTTTCTGCCAATTGTTTTATGTGGGGGGCTCATTTTTTGCGGGATTTTCATTGCTACCATTTTGGGATACATAGTACTTTTGATCACTCGATATGTTTTTTGTTAGGTTAAGTGAACAAAAAATTGGCTGTTCTAGAACGGATTTTATTTTTATGGTTTTCACCTAGATCATGTGAGCTGGTCATTATGGACGTGGCGATACCTAATTAGGTGTGTATTTTTTTAAAAAAAGTTCTACAATATGATTTTTTTTTTGTCAACATCTTAGGGTTTGTTCCTTGTTTCAGTGCATTAATATACATGCTGTATTGTAAAAGCATTGAACTGTCAGTATTACCATGAAAGTTCATCTATCAGACGCAGCCTGGGGGTTGGGTCTCATAGGCCTACATAGTTGGCAGGCCCAAGGCCTGACGTTGCCATAGCAGCCATCATTGCAGCGTGGGGAGCTGATGGGGTCAGAGAGTATGACCCCCTCCCTCTGCAAACCCCATAGATGCAGCGCTCAATGCTGAGGGGTTAATCTGTCAGCATATGCATTTTCAGTGAAGTTGGCGGATACAGCTCGGCCCCTGTATTGATCAGGCGTGCACAGCTTCTGTGGCTGCCTGATCAGAGCACCGTACATGTGGGGAGTCACGTCCCACTGCGCCATACATGTACGTGGATGTCGGGAGGGGGTTAAGCAGGGCTCTCAGGGCATGCATTAGTAAATTCTCTATAAATGAACAGCCATTCACCTTGTTGGCCCTTGATAAGTTGTTTCTGTACAGAATGATTAGGGCAGGGCTCCTCAGTGATCATATACTCACATTTCTGGGAAGATATGTTTGTATGGGATCGCATGAAATCATGTGAGGCTTAATCAGAAACATTGAATGCAATATTTTGCCATGGAGCCCTAGGCTTAGACTGTGTACTGATATTGCCCTGATCATTCTTCCCCCTACAGAGGGGATCATCTGCTGCATGTAAATGCAACTTAACGGCTGGGCAATGATTGGGAACAAACAGTTCACTCCCAATTATTGCCCCATGTCTCAGGCCATTTAAATGGGCCCTTAGGTGAAATACTTCAGAGAAAGGAGAAGAATGTTTTACATTAGGAAGCTTTATCTTTCTGTCTAAAGCTCACGATCAAATCTAAAGAGTTGGTTTTGTAAAACTAAAAAAAACGGTCCCTGTGGATAGGTTTGTCTTATGCTCACTTCATTTACTTGAAGATGTCGCCATAATCTATGCATAAGGGATCATTCAGATGACCATATCTGTTTTGCGGTACACAAATTGCGGATCCGCAAAACATGAATACCAGCCGCGTGCATTCCACATTTTGCGGAACGGCCAGCCCTATGAAAGAAATGCCCATTCTTGTCTGAAATTGTGGACAAGAATTGGTCATGTTCTATCTTTTTTGTGGGACCACAGAATGGAAGTATGGATGCGGACTGCACACGGTGTGCTGTCCGCATCTTTTGTGGCCCCATTGAAATTAATGGATCTGCATCTGATCCACAAAATTGCGGAACGGATGCAAACACAAATATACGGTCATCTGAATGAGCCCTAAAGCACACCACATGTAATTTAAATCATTTGGGATTAACAAACAGGATAAACAAAATGTTTACATCTTATTCTCTTAAAACAGTAAGGACTGTCATCATGGAAGTCATAAAATGCTAAAAAGTACAGGTGTATGAATAGAGGTATCCAGGCAATTTGAAGAATAAACATAGATAGCCCTAATTGTAACAATATGACTATGTACGCCTTCATCATTGATAACACTATCAAGAAGCTCCCTAAATGTTCTACTGTATTATTGCTGTAACTTTTAGTCTGATGTACAAAAAATACTCCACAGAGAATCCCACCACTCCAAAAACCAGACCACAATTTTCCTTGACAGAGCCAAGTGCGAGGACTATACAGGAACCTGCCACTGTCAATTAAGATGGAGAGGAAGGGGCTGGCAGAGGAAGCCGGAGGCCAGGGCCCGCCCTCGGACATGTTGTATTTTCGTTCTGGCCGCCTCTCAGCAGGGGTTAACGTGCTGCGGTAAATGGGGCCGGAGCGCAGTTCCGGCCCCACACGTGCACTTGCGGTAGCATGGATCCGGCGGGCTGTTCACCCACCGGAACAGCCTGCCGGAGCCCCGCACCGCAAGTGTGGAAGTAGCCTTATTAACACAACTGTTCTTAAAAACATGTTCTTAAAACAGCACGTGAACTCCTACAAGTGAATGGGGATAGACTGAGTTTGCTTACCTTTATTTACCTCTAATATATACAGTGGTTTTCATGACGTTTGCTGCTTGGTGAAACAGTATTAAATTCCTGTTCAGCGCCTGACGATTCCCTTGGTAGGGAATTCCATTGATTGAAAGGTGCTCTCCGAAACTATTCAATATGTCACAAAACGTCATGTGGATTCAGTACACTAGTGAAAAATCACCTTTCATGTCATGCCTGCCTCCGCTAGTGCTCTACTTCTGAGTCTCTGAGTTATGTCTGCATTGTCCCATTCTGGACAGGGATAATGGACAAATTCTTCACTGGGGATCTGCTTGCCATTCTCGATGCCTGACAACCAGGGCCGGGACTAGGGGGAGGCGACCGCCTAGGGCGCCATCTGGAGGGGGGCGCAGCCACGGGGGGGGGTCCAAAGGGTCTGGTGGACCCCCCCCTAGAACCACTTTTTTTTTTTTTTTTTAATTCCTCAGGGCCGCACCGCCGATCGCCACAGGCGGTGCGGCCCTGGATCTAAGTGCAGTCGGCGTGTGGGGGCAGTAGAAGGATGAGCGCTTCCATTGTGGAAGCGCTCATCTCTATATTCATCTGTATCGCCGTCCTCAGGACAGTGATACAGATGCCTGTGCTGCGGCAGGGGAGGGAGAGGCGTCTCCCTTCCCTGTTCTTCTGATAGGCTGCAGGCACTAATGACGTCATTATCATCACGCCGCCTGAGCCGGGCAGCACACAGCGCGGGACACAGGCCGGAAGAGGCCTGCACCTCATCGCTGCTGATGGAGGTAAGAGTGGTTTTTGTTTTGTTTTTTTTCATTTTTTTTTAATAGATGCCATATTATAGGGGGCACCTGCTGGCAATTTCTCACTGGCCCATTTACTGGGGCATTTCTTATGGCACATTAAGGGGAGGGGCACCATGGGGGAGAGGAGCACTGTGGGGGCATCTGGGGGCCTTTTTTTGGGCACATTATGGGGGGCAATATAGGGGAGAGCTGGACTATGGGGCATCTGGTGGCACTATGAGGGAGGGGAGCACTATGAGGGCTCTAAAGAGGCCTTTTTTGTTGGCACATTATGGGGCACTATAGGGGAGAGTGGCACTATGGGGCATCTGGTGGCATTATTTGGGTTCAGTATGGGGGAGTGGAGCACTATAGGGGCATCATTTGGGGGCACTATGGGGGAATCTGGTGGCTCTAAAGGGGCATTTTTTACAGGCACATTATAGGGGGCACTATGGCTTCTGGCACTAAGGGGGCATTTTTTTACTGGCACATTATGGGAGGCATTATGGGGCATCTGGTGGCACTATAGGGGCATTATTTTGGGGCACTACGGGGGAGTGGAGCACTATGGGGGGCATCTGGTAACTCTAAAGGGGCATTTTTTACTGGCACATTATAGGGGGCACTATGGCATCTGGCACTAAGGGGGCAATTTTTACTGGCACATTATGGGGGAGAGGAGCACTATAGGGGCATCTGGTGGGGGCAGCAAGAAGGGGCATTTTTTACTGGCATATTATGGGGGACACTATGGGGGCATTTACTGGGGCACTATATAGGGGTATTTTATACTGGCATACATTATGTGGACATTAGCTCAACTGCAGGCACTAAGCGGGGGTATTTCTTGTTCTGTCATATTACAAGGTCAATTATTACTACTTGGGAGTATTATGGTGAGCTTTACTACTACTGAGGGCTATGGGGAACACGATGTCTAGTATGGGCACTATGGGGGCATTACTATTAAGTGCGCTCTGGCAGATAATTATTTCTATTGGTGGGATTTTGGGGAGCACTGTTACTTTGGGGGGCACCCTGGCACAGTATCAATTTAGCACAATTATTTTTGGGGGACATTATCTTTATACTATTAGTGTCCGGACGCAGTTATTTTTTAGGGGACTCTGTGCCAATAATTGTTGTAGGGGGCACTATCTGTGTGGTAGTTGTATTTTTCAGGGGACAGTTTCTGCAGTATAGTATTAGGGGGCACAGTATTGGGAGTGGCAGGATGAGGTGTTCAGAAGATGTGAAGATGATGGAAATGTGGGAAACTAATGTCTGTTTGTATCTCTGCAGATACGAGAGATGGCTGAAAAATCTTCATGGTGGTCTGGTCCGAATGGAGAAGATGAGGAAAGAGAACGTCTACAACAAAGGTGACATCACTGGATGTAAGAGGTATGGGGCGCTATGTAGGAGAGGAGATGCTCCGGCTCCTCCCTCTGCCATTTGCAGAAGGAGGATTCAGAGCTGGGTGAGGACAGCCAAGGGGGGCAGCAGGTCACGGGTGGGTGGCAGATGGTGGTGGGGAACCACAGGCCTTGAGCAGGATCTGAGGAGAGGGAAGGAGCTTCCTTGCTGTAGCCTGCTGTTGTCTATTGTATAATGTGAGGCAGGCAGTGCAGCCAGGGCACGTCCTCCCCTCTCTGTATGATGTGTACAGGCGGGACTCAACAATATAATTTCAACTGTACAGTGTTTGCTGGGAGTGGCCTATTAAATTTAGGAGGGGCTTATAATAATGGGCGGGGCCAATTTGGGGGCGCCATTTGACTACTTTGCCTAGGGCACCAAACTGCTTAGTCCCGGCACTGCTGACAACTGTTATACGCGCCCGAGCTACACCTGTTCAAAAACCTCATGCAGATGTTTTTGATAAGGAGGTTGAAATCTTGCCCCCTCATCGTTCATATGATTGTCCAATAGATTTTCACTAAACTTGATCTACATGGTGGGAGTATTCTTATCTGGATCAGGAAGAAAGACAAATGAAAAACTGCTTTCAATACCCATGATGTCCACTATGAGTATTTGGTTATGCCATTTAGACTCCGTAAATCCTCAGCGGTTTTTCAAGAATTTGTAAACAATATTTTCTGGATTCTTCTCTACTACTATGTGGTGGTGAATTGGAGTATTGTACTCCAGCACCTTCAAGAAAAAAGACTATATGCAAAACTCGAAAAGTGTATCTTAGAGAAAATTTCCATTCCCAGGTTATATAATCTCTGACCAAACACTTCAGGTGGATCCAGAGAAGTTGTCAGTTCTTTTGAATTTGCCTTATCCCAATGGCTTACGTGCAATACGATTCCTGGGCTTTGCCATCTACTACCATCTACTAGTTTATTTCCCCACTCCTCCTATCTCTGCAAATGCAAATGCCAAGGAATGGACGCCGGAGGCAGAGTCTGCTTTCCAGTCCTTGAAACCAGCCTTTTCTTCTACAGCTGCCCTTTATCACCCTGATGTTGCAAAACAATTCTTCCTAGAGGTAGACACATCCTCTGTAGTTGCCAGTGGTAAGCCATTCTGGCTTACTTCCAATCCGCAAAGCGACTTAACCTCCACAAGGCCTGAATTTTAAATTTTTTGTTGAGTTTCTGTCCAGCAGACAAATAACATTAAAGGGGTTATCTAACCTCTATAAAGACCCCTCCTAGAGGTTATACTCACCCTGCTCCCACGTTGCTTCTGCTCCCTGAACGGCCGCCACTGCATCTCCCTGTGTCTCAGGTCAAAACATCCAGCGACGGGGTGTGGGAGCCCAATAGCAGGCCGGGACGGGGACAAACCTTCCTAGCATTGCAGGTGACGCTAGGGAGGCTCGTCTCCATTGCGGCCTGCTAATGTCTCATAACACCCCATTGCTGGTTGTTTTGGATCTGGTTTGGTTGTCCTCCAGAAATATCTGTCTGAAAGACTGGTGCTGAATTGCTGCTCTAATCCTTTAGTTCCTGTTCTTGACAGTATTGAGAATGAGTCTGAGGTCAGCAATATATGAGATATGAAGAAATACAGAGGCAAGACTTTTTATCTTGTAAGTTCGAAAGGTTTTGGGCCAGAGGACAGGTCTTAGGAACCTACAGAAAACATCAATGCTTCGGTTCTCCTGAAAAAATTCCTGGTATAGTCCAGTCCTAAGAGGGGGCAGTTACATTGGTGGTACATGAAAGAGCACAGCATCTTACTTGGCCCTGCGTCCGGTAGTCCAGATCCACATGCTTTTTTCTGCCTCCTGCAGTGGGTCTGGTCACCGTGTTCAATGTAGTTACTTCTGTCCCTCTTCCTCTGATGCAGACCCAGGTTTGCGCTCTGCTTCTAAAGGGCCATCCATAAAAAGGGCCTTCCCTTGACCTTTCCTCTTTGTCTAGCTATCACCCCACATGCCTCAAAGCTACCTGCACAAGTCCATCCACCTACCTATCCTCTCTTCCCACAACTACAATCTGGCTTCCGACCTCACCACTCAACTGAAACCACCCTAACCAAAGTCACCAACGACCTACTGCCAAACTACATTACTCTTGTCTTCCTCCTGGACCTGTCCTCTGCCTTTGTCACAGTTGACCACTCCCTTTTGTTGCAATTTTTTTCTCTTCACATCACAGACTCTCTTCTGGATCACCTTATACCTTACAGTCGGGACATTTAGTGTCCCCCACATGTCTCCTCAGACCTCTGCTCTTCTTAATCTCGACCTTCGGCCTGGGACAGCTCATAGAGTCCCATCGCTTTCGGCATTACTTCTATGCCGAAGACAGACAAATTTACCTCTCTGTTTCAGATGTTACCTCCTTACTCTCCAGAATCCCACATTGTCTATGTCCTACATCCTTGTTCTTATCCTCTTGGTTTCTAAAACTTAACTCCATGGAGACAAAATAATTTATTATCTCTCCCCCATCACACTTAGCCCCCCCAACAGACCTATCACAGTCAATGTCTGCATGCTCTCTCTGGTCCCACAAGTCCACAGCCTTAGGTTAACCTGATTATGCCATATGAGCAGCTTCTACCCTCACCTAGTGTATCCTTTCCCCATTCCTTGTAGAATGTAAGCCCTCACGTGCAGTGTCCTCTTTCCTTCTGTGCTAGTTTGTAATTTATCTCATTCATGCCTGTTTTACTGTATGTATGTACACCCATGTTCATATGTACTATGTCATACAATAAATGGTGCAATAATAATAAATAATAATCTGGCAAATTTCCTGGCCATGGACCCAACATTTCAACGTTTTGTTCACACTTTTGTCTTGTGAGCTGGTGTTCCAACATACTGAAAAAGACATTGTTCATCACCAAGTTGCTCTTGGATCGTTGAAAGGAGTTGAAGGGGGTTTTGATATCATTTTTTATTCATGACAGTGTTTTTAAGCAAAGTTCTGAGCAAGCACAATCCCTTGGATAAGAAGCAATCCTATTCACAATTGGTCTCAGGATGTTTTACCATTTGTGTGACGTAGGACTCATGGTTGCGCTCCCCTTTTAATCTACGGGCAATAATTTTTCCAAATGTCCCAAACAGTATGAGGCGGGCTTTAGCCTAGTCCTCTACAGCCCAATCCCTGTACTTGATGTTTTTCTTTGAGAGAAGTGGAGTCTTTGCTACCCTTCTTGACAGCAGACTATTATCCAAAAGCCTTTGCCACACTGTGCACATACTCTCACACCTACCTGCTGCCATTCCTAAGCAAGCTCTGCACTGGTGGTGACCTGATTCCATAGATAAATCCTTTTTAGGAGACATTCTTTGGCACCCTGAAGCCTTCCACACAGCAATTTCTCTTCTTGAAGTTCTTGGTGATTCAATACATGGTTAATATAGTTGCAGTCTAAGAAGCAGCAATGCCCTTGCCTTTGAAGCCCTTCTGATGGAAAGCAATGATGATTGTATTTGGTTTTTTGGAGGTAACCATGGTTATCAGAAGAAAACAATGATTTCAAGTAATAGCAACCATTTTAAGGGTTATATTACACGTGAAGATTCAGCAGGCGATTGTCGAAAGGAAGCATTCCTTCCCGGCAAGCTTGCTAGCGGAGGAGACAGTCTCTATTACATGCAGCAATCTCGTCCTCAGTATACGGAAGTGTGATCACTAATGCCATCGCTTGTCCCCATACTGAATCACGGTTTGCCTAGAGCAGATCATAATTACACTGCATGATCTGCTACTGACAAGCAAGGATTTTTAAACCTGCTAAAAAATTCCAATTACATGGTGAATGGTCATTGGGTAATCAGCAGCAGTATTACACTACCAGATCATTGCTAATGAGTGTTCATACGAAGGTGGACAAGAAGGATAAATGGGGGGGGGCGCTACCAGGGAGAAAATAATGTACATAAGAAAGTGAACATTTTTATCGCATGTATATTGTAATAATACTTCATCTGAAATGTTCTATTCATTGTATAGAAATATTTTTCGTTGAATAACCCAATTAAGACAGGATTAGCAAATATCCTTTAAGGGTACCACATCTCCGGCAGGCTGTTCCGTGCTGCCGGAACTCCACTCCGGACCCATTCACTGTAATGGGGGCGGGCCACGGATCCGGCCGCAGCACGGCAAACTTGCCGAGAGGCGGCCGGAACAAAAGTAAGACAGGTTGTGAAACTAGCCTAAGAAACTGATATCTAAATTTGCTAAGATAAGAAAATGGCTAAAGAAAAAAACTGCTTGAAACTGTCATTTGTGCACATTAGCTTCTTGGATTTGTCTAGCCCTCTAATATTAATATTATACCAGCCTTTATAAATCCCAGTTAGAAAAATATTGCAGATCAGAAATGGTGAGTCCAACAAGCAACTGAATCATGAGACATTTCTGAAAAAGCCATGTGTATTTTACATTCAGCTTTTCATTAAAAAAACAAAACAAACATAAAGCATCAGTAATGCATGTCAGTGGCAGGATCCCTAAAATGAGTCCTTTCATTGCTGGGAGCTAAATCTATAATGATGGAGCGCCCAGTAATGTTAGTACAATCATTTTAATCTACTGAAAGAGAAATGAAATCAACGGCATACTTTTCCCATTAAAGAACTCTAACATTTAAATAAAATATATTTTCTTATACTTTCTTATATTAAAAAGTAATCTAGAATCAAGACTGTATGGCTACATAAGGCACAAAGTGATCACATGTCCACTCGCAACTTGACCTAGTTCTGCCCCTCTGAGAACTTTTCTGAATGTGTACTTAGGCCTCGTGCTGACAGACTATGCAGTTTGGTGAACGTTTTCAGCAGAATTGTTTCTAGGAGTCTACGATGATTTGAAGTAACCGAATATGTGAAAGCTGCTGCTCAGACTACAACTTGGAGTGTGTTACATTATCCCAGACTTACTGACAATGACCTGACTTCTGGAAAAGTGGTGTAAAGTATGTGTATTTTCCATGAGCACTTCCAAAAAAAAAAAAAAAAAAGATTATAATGTATAATTTCTGACTTTAATTTGCTTTAGAGTGCAGGATATTTATGGAAAAGTATTCATCAAGTGTGATATAAGTATACAGGTTGGGCCACAGAAAACAGACCCCCTACTCCCCTTGTGTTCTTTGTACAGGATCATGCTTACCGGGCTTCATTCATCACAACAGTCTTACAGTAAAATGGTCGTTGATGCCGACACCAGTCCATGCTTCATTTTGCCATAGCATTTTAAGAAATGAATGCGGCCCATCATATTCTTCCCTGCCAATCAAGTGGTGCTTTTTTTGGAGGACTGTAGTGTTGGCCATGAGTGTGTTGTATTAATTTTTTTTTAAATGTGATAATGGAGGCCTATGCATGCACTTGCTCATTTAAAGAACACACAGGACTGTCTTACTGGTCAAATCTGGACCTTTCCATTCCACCAAAAAGTAGTAGAGGATTTGGTGCAGAAGTGGCATAACACATATCCATTGCCAATGCCAATAAAAAAAAATACATAGACAGCCATCATTGTGGACATCCAAAAGGGGATTATGAAAAGTCTGAGAAAAATCACACAAAAATTAGGCACATGTCAACGTATGTTGAAATCACTTTACCGGAAGCCAGAGTGTCAGGTCTATAGAGGATAAATAGATGTTTGTGGAGTATTACAATTGAACGGACATTTGGGCCTGTTGCAATACATCCTGTCCAATGAGGCGTGGTTCCATGGAAGTGTCAATTCACAGAATAGGTACTGGCACACAGCAAATTCACATGAGCTGCACAAACAGCCACTTCATGATCCAAAAATCTGTTTGATGCACAGCTATGGGTAGGCAGGCTATTCTTTGGTGAAAATATGAACACAGCCTTGTACATGGACATCTTCATGATGCAATTCTTTAGAGTGTTAGGTGATCACAAGCGTGAGTGCTAATTTTTCAGCAAGACGGGCCAACTTGCCTTAAGTTGCATGTGTTCCTGTGCAGAGGTCATGCAGCATTTACAGAACATACGGTGAGCAAAATATCGTGGTCTTCACTGTTACAAGGTCTAACGGTGTGCACCTTTTATCTGCTGGGTTATTTGAAGGTTAATCCCAGGAGAACCTTGCATAGCTGCTGGTGGAAACCACTGCCAGGATCTCCCGAAACGGTTAGGTACTACATTTTTCCATTATCTTGTACAAACCACACAAGGAAAACAGAATTCTGTTGTTCATGGCCCAACCGTTATATCTAACTTGACATAACCAAATGTGTCCGTGGTGCCCGCTGACAAATGGGTCCACTGGTTGTCTAAATACACTATCAAGAAAAAACGGGTCCTTACAATGAGATAATCAAATACCTGTGGTAAGGACTCATTGGCACATATTAAGTCCATAAAAGTGCTAAAGAGATACAGAATCCAAGAAGACATCAGTCCTATGACTACGTTAACAAGCAGCTGTCAGATAGGATCTGTCCAACCCATCTTACAAACACTGCAGTTTCCTGTCCATCTATTGAGATTAACAAATAATGTGTAAAATGAAAAGTGGCCAGCGAAGAGAGAAAAATCTGCAATATATTTTTGTATTTTAAAGGATAGGATTTAAAACAGGTATTCAAGATTAGCAGAGCCATTAAAATTCTAAAATAGTGCCTTAGAAACTATGGAAGAGAAACCTCCCTGAACGAGGGGCCATCAGTTATGACGCTGAGATGTGGAGGGGCAGGCAGTGTTTCACAGCTGAAATGGTCAGGTGAGCTTAACAGAAATGACCCACTTCTCTCTTACAATCCTCTAAGAATTTTGTATACAACAGTCCTGTTAGAGTATGTCATTCTGCCCAAAATTGCCTGCAATCTTGTACCCAGCACTCCAGGCCCACACATACCCTGTACACTTTGTATCCCAGGACTAACTTTACCCTATACACTACACTCGCAATCACGTGATCTCACAAGCAGCGTCCTGAAGAACTCTGGATCCTGCACACTAATCTAGGTGCCAAATTATCTTGTACTGTGTTAAGAGTCTTGCAAAAGCTGCACCATTTTGTATATAGCTTATTTGAAAACATCCGGCTACAGATCATCTTTATGTTGTGGCAGGTGATGCATTTTCTACATATCCATCTGGGGAAAGGCACTTGATTACTGAGATTTCGCCTCCAGTGCACCAAGACCTGCAAGATGATATTGCAAAAATTAATGTCACACAAAGCGACACAAATAAAAAGGTTCTGCTGTGAGTTATTGGATTGTAAGGATATTAGAAGCCCTATGGGAGTTGGAAAGGCAAAAGATGATAAACCTGAAGCAGAGCCAGTTACAATATGGAGAATTTTTTTTTATTAGATGTAACAGATTGTCAATTTAAGGCCCTATTTGCATTCTACACACTGAGGCCTGCTCTCTTCAAGTACCCACCAATCACAAGTACAGGGGTACCATGTTCCCCGTTTAAATGGAGCAGTGATTGTACAAGCTTACTTTGACTTTGAAGAAAATGGCAGCTTGCATGCATGACTGCAGCTCCACTCACATGGGAACACAAGGCTCCCATTCTCGCCACTGAAAAGAAATAGAAGCCAGTTTTCTCTGACTTCTTTTGGTCAGCTCTTATTTGTATAAGGCACTGAAAGACAAGTGTAGCATTACTTGAGGGACAAATATAGATATTGACATGGAAAATGAAAAATAACCTCATAACATCAACAAATTATTTAAAAATATGTTAATCATAACATGATTTAAACAATAGATGATTTTCTGATGACACATTCCCATTAAAGGGGTTATCCCAGAGCTATAATGCCCCCCCAATGCCCGGGCCCCTCAAAGAGGTTGTACTTACGAGTCGCTTCAGATGCCGGCCGCCACATGTTTTCACCTGCACGACGGGGAGATACAGCGGTGGCTGTGCCCGCATCAGAAGCAACGCAGGTGCCGGGGAGCAAGGTAAGTACAACCTCTGTGAGGGGCATTATAGGTCTTGGAAAACCCCTTTAATGAGAATATGTCATCAGAAAATCATCTATTGTTTAAATCATGTTATGATTAACATATTTTTAAATAATTTGTTGATGTTATGAGGTTATTTTTCATTTTCCATGTCAATATCTATATTTAAACAAAAAATATCAAATCCTGCAGTTTCCATACTGACCACTAAGCCTAAAATAGGCGCCACTTCTTGGTCTGTACAGGTCTCATTACTGCAGTTACCTGCTGTTCTAATCCCACCTGTAATGATATCACCTCTGTGTATAGATAAGATAGGATCCACCATTCACAATAGGTGACTGTCAGAGCTTATCTATTCCTTCCTTGTACAATAACCTCTGCACAGGTCACAGAGCATGTCTAGAAAACTCTTCCATGGAAGTCAATGAGGTCCCCTCCTGTCCATTCTGTCTATGGACCATGGGACTGCCGTAAATCAATTTTCTTACAGCTTTGGCTACTTTCACTCTAGCGTTTCTATTTTTCGGTATTGAGATCCATCATAGGATCTCAATACAAGAGAAAAACACTTCCGTTTTGTCCCCATTCATTGGCAATGGGGACAAAACGTAACTGAACAGAATGGAGTGCTCCAAAAAGCATTCCATTCCGTTCTCATACGTTTTCCGCCCTGGGATGCGGACCAAAATGGATCCGTCATGATCCACAATGCAAGTCAATGGGGATGGATCTGTTTAACTCCGACACGATAGAAAACGCATATGTCCCCCATTGACTTTCAGTGGAGTCGGCTATGTTAAAGATAATACAACTGGATCCGTTCATAACGGATGCAGATGGTTGTATTATCAGTAACGGAAGCGTTTTTGCTGAGCCCTGACGAATTCAGCAAAAACGCTAGTGTGAAAGTATACTAAATGCTGTAAAGAATAGCTCATGCAAGATAATCATGTTCAGGAAATAGAATAAATAAATCTGCAATAAAAAAAGAAAATAAAAAACATTTGAAAAAAGGAGATTTGTCACTACCTGTTTTTAACCGCCAGATAAAATTTAAGGCGACACATTTCCTTTAAGGCCTTTTACATAAATGTCCAACTAGGGATGGACATGCTGAATTGCCAGAGCAATAGCTGCTCTTCAGAGCAGTCCTCCATTATCGCTCATAGAAGGGGTCTTGCGGAGGAAGCCTCTTTAATATGTCTTAATAAGGTATATATGGACAGAGGTCGTCTTTGAGGGACAACCCCTATAACTAGGGGAGCTTATTATAAGTGACAGGTCCACCTTAATTATAAATCTCAATCTACAATATAGAGGGGAAACAACACACGCCACATAGAAAGTGTACAGCCCCAGATTGTGTAGTGCTGATTGTGTGTGGGATATCTTTACACGTGACATGATTTTTCATATTTATTGCGGAATTCTTGCTAGAATCACCTGAACATTCATCTTTACACATATCATTCTTGTCTCATTCTCCGGTCCCTTCCACTTGTGTTGACACGGATGTGATCACTTCAGCTTGGGGTGCACAGCCCTCATCCAGGCGGGCCCTCTTCGCCTCTGGTTCTTTTTGGGTCTCTCGGTCAACAACACTGGACACAGCCACAGGAAGCGAGGTGCTTGCCTGAGCCAGGAGCTGCAGCGGGTTGGTAAGAGCTGGCGGAAAGCAGGATTAGGTACAAGATTATTGTATATTACTCAGTGGTAACAAGGACAATTAGGGGGCACTAGAATTTACTTTTTGGGGTAATTCATAAATGAAGTGGCAAAGTTATCATAAAACATACTGTAAATGTACTATGGAGACATAATAAAAGCCATCCAATCTGCTTGACAACAAATACAATCAGCCGCTACACAAGGTCGAGATGCAGAACTTTATACTGCCACCTTTATGTGGCCATTTTAATGTTATATTTTACAGTCTTTAGTATAAAACAAGAAGCCTACATACCATAGATATTTCCAGGAAGACTGGCAGTTGTCACAACCTCTTTTGTCACCACTGGAGAGTGCTGGGCTATACTGACTGGGGCAGTCGGCTGTAGAAGGGTAACTTTCTGCCCCTGAACAGTCTGGGGCAATGCACTAGCTACAGTCTGAATAACTCTGCTGGCAGTTGGAAGAGTAGGAATCGTAGCAAAGGTGATAGTATTAACCTCATCCTTCATGCCTACAAAATGACAAAGAATATTTTCAAAAAGGAATCCATTACTGATTAACGTGAAATAAACATACAAGAGGATACTTGACAATAAAGCAATAAATGCTTCAGCTCTGTGCGGTTATTATAAAGAGTCTGCACGTTTACGGCAGACATCCTGTACCTCTTAAGCTGGACGGCACTCATGAAATATTCTTTCTATCCACTGTAACCATATGAGTGAATATAATCATATGCTGCAACATACAGCAAGTATAGTAAATACTCAGTTATATACATGATGTTCATTAGAATGTTCGCAGTCATAAGCTGCACTTGATGACTACATCTCTACTTTCATGAAATGTCTGATTACATTGAAGAGATATATCTGAATAGTAGACATAAGCAATTCTCACTGACTTCAGCTGAACGGCAACTACAACATGATTGCATTAAAAAGCATGTTCTGTGAGCCACATTGTCACAGGTGCATTAAAGGGGTTCTCCCACGAGAAATATTCTAGTTTTCAAACCAGAACCTGGATCAGAATGGTTTTATAATTGCATGTAATTAAAATTTTTGTATAACTACTGAGTTATTCAATAAAGTGTATCTGTATAGCCTCACTTATTTCTTTGACCGGCTCACTGAGAAGGCCGCACATGCTCAGTATAATTTTTCTAATGCCTCCTGAGCTGTGATAGGGAGACCATGGACACGCCTCCTGTGCTGTGATCGGGAGACCATGGACACGCCTCCTGAGCTGCAGCAGAAGGAACACTCCCCTTGAGCTGCCAGCTTTATATAAATCTACCAGAGGAATGAAGGGGAAGGGATGGTTCTAGCTTTGTTAGAAAGGTATTGTCATGGACTATATGATGACTGATTTTCATTTTTTACTTTAAGCTGCATTCTTATTGCATCTTCAGTCATGCACCTAGGCCTAGGACTTAAAGGGGTATTCCCATCTCGGACACTGGCGGCATATCACTAGGATACCCTAAACACAAAAGGTACAGCTAAGACTAAAAGAATATGGAAATTGTGTGTAAAACAAAACAAACCGTATCTTGTCAACAAGAGCAATATATTCTGACCTCTGGCAGATGGGACACCATCCATTACTGTTCCTCGTATTTCATCTCTGGTACAAGGTGGCCTCTGGTTTGCAATTATGTATCCATTTGCTGAATTGGTAGGTGTGGTCACCACCTGCACCATGGTAACGGTAGGTGCTTGCTGCACCACATGGATGGCATGACTTGTTGGCTGTGAGGTCATGATGGAAGCAGGCATGTAGGCCAAAGGTTTGGCCACAAAATTTGGTTGGGGTACAGGCTTTGTCATGATAACTGGCTGAGAACTCACCGGGGAACCTGTCATAATATAAATACTGATTTATGAAGAATGAATACATACATTATGTAAATATACTTATAGATAAATAAGTCATACATATGCAAGAACAACTATGGAGAAAGCTATCCGAATTTTACTCATCAGCTCTAAAGCTTCTGTTCAGTTATGTAACCCCATTTATTTCTTAATCCTGTTAGTGCAAGGGACTCTCTATATAATAAAGCTGCATTACAACCAGTATTTGTCTGGCCAAAAGCCGGCATTTATGTTCTTTAATTATATAAAGTATAAACCTGAAGGTGTCGGCCCCTTACAGAGTAATGAGGGGGGAGTTGCAGAGAGCGATGAGGAGAAAGCAAAGCTACTAAATATCTTTTTCTCCACTGTATTCACTGAGGAAAATAAACTGTCAGATGAAATGCAGAATATAAAAGTAAATTCCCCTTTAAAAATGTCCTGTCTGAGCCAAAAAGAAATACAGCGATGTCTTAAAAAAATTAAAATAGACAAATCGCCAGGACCTGATGGCATACACCCCTGTATCCTAAGAGAATTAAGTAATGTCATCACCAGACCCTTATTTCTGATATTTAAAGGGAACCTGTCATCTCCGAAACACCCCCTGAACTAGAGTAAGCGGTGTATAGTGTAAGTGATGCTGAATCCGAATATGTAAGTTTTATCTTCATACTCACTTCCATTCTGATGCTGTGCTCCCACAAATCTGCAGTAAAATGCACTCAGTGGACTCTTCTTTGAGTCCTCTCCATTATGTGAGTGAGCACTGGAGTCCAGTGAGTGCATTTTACTGCTGGTTTGTGGGAGCACAGCGTCGGAATTGAAGTGAGTATGAAGATAAAACTTACATATTCGGATTCAGCATCACTTACACTATACACCGCTTACTCTAGTTCAGGGGGTGTTTCGGAGATGACAGGTTCCCTTTAAGTACTCTATACTGACAGGGAGTGTTCCACAGGATTGGCGCATAGCAAATGTGGTGCCAATATTCAAAAAGGGTCCAAAAACAGAGCCCAGAAACTATAGGCCGGTAAGTTTAACATCTGTCGTGGGTAAACTGTTTGAGGGTTTTCTAAGAGATGCTATCTTGGAGTACCTCAATGAAAATAAGCAAATAACTCCATATCAGCATGGCTTCATGAGGGATCGGTCATGTCAAACCAATTTAATCAGTTTCTATGAGGAGGTAAGTTCTAGACTTGACCGCGGCAAATCAATGGATGTCGTATATCTGGACTTGTCCAAAGCATTTGACACTGTACCACATAAAAGGTTAGTATATAAAGTAAGAATGCTTGGACTGGGAGAAAATGTCTGTATGTGGGTAAGTAACTGGCTCAGTGATAGAAAACAGAGGGTGGTTATTAACGGCACATACTCAGATTGGGTCACTAGTGGGGTACCACAGGGGTCAGTATTGGGCCCTATTCTCTTCAATATATTTATTAATGATCTTGTAGAAAGCTTGCACAGTAAAATATCAATTTTTGCAGATGACACTAAACTGTGTAAAGTAATTAACACAGAAGAGGACAGTACACTGCTACAGATGGATCTGGATAGACTGGAGGCTTGGGCAGAGAAGTGGCAGATGAGGTTTAACAATGACAAATGTAAGGTTATGCATATGGGAAGGAATAATGCAAGTCACCAGTACATACTGAATGGTAAAACATTAGGTAACTCTGACATGGGAAAGGACCAAGGAATTTTAGTGAACAGCAAACTAAGCTGTAGAAACCAGTGTCAGACAGCTGCTGCCAAGGCCAATAAGATAACGGGTTGCATCAAAAGAGGCATAGATGCATGTGATGAGAACATAGTCCTGCCACTTTACAAATCACTATTCAGACCACACATGGAGTACTGTGTACAGTTCTGGGCTCCTGTGAACAAAGCAGACATAGCAGAGCTGGAGAGGGTTCAGAGGAGGGCAACTAAAGTAATTACTGGAATGGGTGGATAATTGGTCTTTATTAAAAAATATGGAGTCCTTTTCTCTGTACAGAGCTGAGATGTTCTAATGGAGGGATCTAAATTTTCTCTCTGCTCCGTCAGACAGCTAGCTGACGGGCTCCTTATCTCTGCTCTCTGACCTTATAAACATTCATCAGAGCTCAATTCTTATCTTACTGATAGGAACGTGGCTTAAATAAGTGTTTATGATCTCTTAATAATTTAGAGATGAGAGTTATTAGATGACTGGCACATAGTGAAAGTACCATTCACACAGCTAGAACAACTGTTAACCCTTTGTGACAGAACAGCTCAATATTTTTAATAAAGACCAATTGAAAAAATTATTTTTAGCCCCAAAGGAGTAAAATGCACCAGAATGTGTACATAGCCTTTAAGTCTGAAGGATTTTGTCACAAAGTCAATTCTGCTTCAAGGAATTCTGTTATGTCAAATTACTACTAACCTGGTGCACTCTGGGAGTATCGATACTCTGGAACAGAGGCCATCTTAAAACCAAAATCATGTGGAACGGGGGATCCTTCGCGAGACATGCTCTCAGGAGTCTGCAGGCCACAGGAATCTGGATAAGTTGGGGAGGCCGGTGCACTCCTAAAACAAGGACACTAATTATTATTTCAGAAGAGAAAATAGCTAAAATAGGGTTGGGTAATAAACTGCCATTTCACTAAATATCAATTTTATAAAAATCGTGAAATCAAACGTGCCCCATAGAAGCTGCAGTCAATAGCAACCACAGCATCTAGGCAGTTCTGTCAGAATCACAGGATGTTGATGCATTGCCATGGCAACCAGGGGCTTAACAAATGTCCCCAGACCTGCCATGACTGTATGCCTATTAGACTGTAACACAGACTTAGGTCTCATTCACACCACTATGTCCGTTTTGTGGTCGGCAAATCATGGATCCGCACTACGCGAATGAAAGGATCCACATCCGCTCTGCAAAAAAAGCAGATTTGATGTGGACCAAAAATTACGGTCGTGTGCATGAGGCCTAATAGCTTGTCACTGTTACTGTTACAGTGATATAGTGCTATAATACCTTGGAATACAAGTTATAGCGATGTCTCCTATTGGGACTAAAACATGTAACATTTAAAAGGTCTCATGCACATGACCGTATGTATTTTGCGGTCCGCAAAAAATATGAATGACGTCCGTGTGCATTCCGTATTTTGCGGAACGGAACAGCTGGCCCCTAATAGAACATTACTATCCTTGTCCGTAATGCGGACAATAATAGGACATGTTCTATTTTATTGCGAAACAGAAATACGGACATATGGAAAATGAATGACTGAATGGACACGGAGTACCTTCCGTTTTTTTTGCAGACCCACTGAAGTGAATGGTTCCACATACGGTCCTAAAAAAAAAAAAAAAAAAAAAAAAAAAAGGAACGGACACGGAAAGAAAATACATTTGTGTGCATGAGCCCTAATAAAGTTTATTACAAAGAATGTAAAAAAGCCATTTTTTTTTTTTACATAGTACCAGAATGGTACCTATGAAAACTAAATCACATTCCAAAAATTTAAATTACCATAAAAAAGGTAGTATTGCTCCCCCCCCCATTACTGCCCCCAAAATGTTAATACCAGTAAGTTATGCATACCCAAAATGGTGTCACTAAACAAAACTGTTTTACACAAAAAAAGTCCTCATATGTCAATGGAAAAAAAAGAAAAAAAAAGCTATTGGTGACTGGTGGGGGTCCAACCACTGAGACACTACCAGTCTAGAGAAAGGGGGTCCCCATTCCACTGTTCTAATGGACTGGCAAGTCAAGCATATATACTGCCCCCAAACACTCTCTATGGGACTACCAGAGAGCAGGGCAAAAAAACACAACAAAATAGAGATTAAAATCCATAATCCTCTCTAATTTGGGACTACCAGAGAGCAGGGGGACAAAAACAAAAAAGAGATTAAAATCTATAATCCTCCCAAACTTGGAAAAGAATGAGATTTTAATTTTAGGAAATAAGTTAAAAAAAGATTAATTAATGACAAAAATGCTAGAACCAGTACCTGGAAGAAAGTGGGCCAAAAGGAGTACGAAAGGAGGAGACTCCCCTCTGCCTGCGTTTCCTAAATGCCTGTTCAACTAGCTTGGCTTCAGACGTAGGATCAATTCTCCAAAATGATCCTTTTCCAGGCTCCTCCTGAGAACGTGGTACTTTTATAAAATACCGATTCAGTGACAGATTGTGACGGATAGAGTTCTGGAGAGAAAAGTCATACAAACATTATAAAAAATACCAAAGGATTATATTAGCCCAGTAAGACTAGAATATTGTAAAAATATATCTGCAAGCAAGCTATTTAAAGGGAGTCTGCCATCTTGTTTTTGCTAATTAAATTAACCGTAGTGTCAGGCGGTGCTAGGAGAGACCGTTCTTATGGTAAACCTGTGCTTCAAATAGCAGGAAAAAATCTATTTATTTTACTCACTTATATAGCGCTGACATATTCTGCAGCGCTTTACAGACATTATCACTTTTTTCTCTTTCCACTGAAGCTCACAATGTAAGTTACATAAGCTGGGGAGTTGTTGCAGGCTGGGTGGGCCTTTTCCGCCTGGTGTTCCTTCCCTCTCCTTATTAAAGTGGTTATCCGGTAAATTATGATATTGATGACCTATCCAGAGGAGAGGTCATCAACATATCGGTGTGGGTCCAACAAACAGCACCCCCGCCCATCAGCTGTTAGAAGAGGCTGTCATTCCATTAGCGTCATGGCCTCTTCCTAGGCAAAGGGTGACATCACCGTACATCAGTCACATGGCCAAGTTGCAGCTCAGCTCCATTGAAGTGGATGAGGCTGAGCTGTAAAGCCAAGCACTGCCACTATACAATATACAGCAATGTGCTTAGAGCTCCAGTAAGTGCGGCGGCTCTTTGTAACAGCCGATTGGTCGGGTGCCCACTGATGTCCTGAGGATAGGTCATCATTTTATCTACCTGGATAACCCCTTTAAAGGGGTTTTCTAAGAGTTTAATACTGTATCTGATCGTGGGGGGTCTGACACCCAGAACCCTGCCGATCAGCCATTTTGAGAAGGCAGAGGTGCTCATAGTACCGCCGCAGACTTCTCTCAGCTTTTCCTAGGACAGTGATGACACGTTCATAGGTCACTCGGCCTAGGCGTAGCTCAGTCCCACAGAAGTGAATGGGACTGAGTGCGATACAAAGCACAGCTGCTATATTATGTATGGTGCTGTGCTTGGTAAGCTGCGAGAATGTCACGGTGCTCACTGAGGCGCTAGTGCCTTCTGAAACAGCTGATCTGTGATCCTGGGTGTCGGACCCCCACAGATCAGATATTGATGACCTATTTTGAGGATAGGTCATCGGTTATCAAGTCCCTCCTATCCTTTGGTGACTGACAGGGCCGGGCCAGGCCTGGCCTGGTATTCTAGTATGTGTGCCAGAATTTCAGGTCATGCGCAGTACACTTCTCTCCAGTGCTGTAACAAGATGAAATCCTACTGCACGTGAGAGATAAGAGTGACATACTGTAACTTCTCATGTACTGAACCAACTTTTATCCCATATTAAAAATCTGAGCTGCATTCACAATTCGACAGGCTTCTCAGTTGAAATCTCAGTTTTTTGGGTTTTTTTTGCTGTGCACAGAGCTTTCTCTGGGGATTTCAGTTCTGGCAATCATAGTTCTTAGACCTAGCAGTGTACACTAATTTTAAACTCATTAAGAGTTTCTATTAAAAGTAGCATTTGTATTCTATGACCTGTTAGAAAGATACATGATGTAATCTGTAGTGAAGGTAATCTTCTTACCAGTGGCTGGTGTATATGTGAGTCATAACCTCCCTTCTGATCCTCAGCTGTGTCATGTGACCAACACTCTGATCACTAACTGACACAGGACAGGAAGTCAGTTACTTCTCTAGTCATTCCTATGAGATTGATATTGAGGCTGCCATAGGAATACATGGAAAAACTAACTTCCTGTCCACACATAAGATGCTGTGTTATTTGGAGAGTCAGAGTACTGGTCACATGACACAGCCCAGAAGCAGAAGTGTGGCCAGTGCAAACACTGCAGGATTTTTAGTTTTACTTTAAATATAAAAAGTGACATGGAAAATTAAAAATAAAACCATCAAAATTATTTAAGAATATGTTAAACATAAAAAAGTGATTTAAACAACAGGTAATTTTCTGATGACACATTCCCTTTAAGTTACTGCAGCAATTCCATTATGTATAAAACAAAGCCTCACTTCAATAATCAGCTACTCTCTCATGGGCCATTGTAAGTTGAAACTAGACTCAAAATACAATACCTCAGATTCAGATCCAATCAGCATTGACTTATATGGTTTTTGGTGCCTGATCCGGTTTATTCGGTTTCCCATGCCAGACACAGAGATCCGGCATGGGAGTGCAAAAAGAAAGGAAGGCATTCAGGTGCACTCTGTTCCGGTTTGTTCAGTTTAGTCCCTATTGACAATGAATGGGGACAAAACGGAAACATTGTGCCGGATCTCAAAACCAGACAGCACAACCCAGATGTGAAAGTAGCCTCATGCTCCCATATCAACAGACATTTTTTTCTAGGTTTCCCACAGTAATCCCTGCCAGCAAGTTACAATTGCCACTTGGTGGAGGTATACTATAAATTACTAGAATACCAGTAACTAGTATCTTCCCCTGTGGATGGAGCCGTGTAGTTATTGTGCCTGGTTTCCGGCACCGGTGCTTGTGAAAGCGGTGGATTAGTTGGAGGTTTTGGGAGTCAGACCCTCTACCAATCTGATATTGATGTCCTATTCTAAAGAAAGCTCATCCATAAGTAAATTGTGGAAAACCACTTTTAAAGAAAAAAATCAAACAGGTGAGACAGAAGAGTATAGATTTCTGTGACCCATCAACACTCAGAACTAGAGCCATTATATGAACTACTAGGCCACCAATCAAAACCATGTTGTCCTAGATGAACCAGACGTACCTGCCAGCCTTTATCAGCAGACCGGTAGTAAGGATAATGCTTAGTGATATGGGCATAAATTCCACTCAATGTGAGTTGTCGATCTTTTGCACAGGAGATGGCTTGAACGATGAGCTGTGCATATGAATACGGGGGTTTGGATTCATCCTGAGGAAAAGAATCACAAGATATAACATTTACACCACAAATACATCCTACTAAAGACAAGGTAGTCTAGTAAGGAAATAAGGAATGCTAATGATAACCAATTGACAGTACTCCCATCACAAGGTCAGATGTTCTGAGATTACAGGTGGCTGACCAGGAGAATATTCTTTAAAGGAAATCTACTAGAAGTAATATATAAAAAGGTTCTGTTAAAATGTGACAACCATTTGTACCATTCTGCCTTCCTGTCATCAGTGCCTAAAGCTCCGAACATTTCTTCTTCAGATTTCCCCCAAGTAGCTTTGTCATAGAAGATACAGGAGAGAAACTTCAAAACTACAGCCAATTAAAGCTGCCGATAGCAACCATGTCAAATGCCGTTTTAATGTCTGAAGACAGCTGAATCATTACTCCCCCTTTTCTGTAGACCACCTAAAGATGTGAATCCACATGTCTCTCTAAGGACACAGCCTGGCAGACGCTGCTGTCGTCAGAACCTATCTGGCTTAGATTTGTCTAATCTCATACACTTTGCTAGCACTGCACTACGCTACAATGTTTCTGCACGAGAATCTGCAATGTGTGCAGGTAGCCTTAAAGGGGTTGTTAGAGTTATATCATACTCTGCCAGTACATTCTATAAAGTTAAAAATGATCCTACTCACCTGTTTCTCCTGCCCTTCTCTGTGCACACCTCCAGTCCTCCTCCCATTCTGTGTATACAAGACTGCAGTGGTGACATTGAGGTGTACTGCATGTGATCGCCGCAGCCTATCACTACTATCACTCAGCAGTCTTATGCCATATACAGCTGGGGCCAATGATAGGCTGCAGCAGCCACAGGCCATACACCTTAAAGTCACCGCTGCAGTCTTCTAAGGTGTGGACTTGAGAAGGGTGCAGGAGAACAGGTGAGTGTAGGATTATTTTTTACTTTATAGAATGTACTGGCATGGTGTAAAGTTTAATATAGCCCTGACAACCCCTATAAAAGCCAGCAGACCAAAATCCACCCACAAGAATCTCAAAGCTGAGACATGAAGGTAAGCCCAGGTATTTTAAAGTGGCTTTCCTGTGACCTGGAACCCACTTGTCAGGCAGGGTGCATACCAAAAAATAAAAATAAAAACCAGAAAACTCACCTGTCATTGGCACTCCAGTTCCTGCGCCACGCTCTCTTCTCCTCCACTTCCTGTCCTGTGGTGTGATGAGGTGAAAGAGACAAACCTGTCAGTGTATTATACCCAGTCTAACAGATGGATGATATACTGTGACAAAGAAGTCCTACAGTACATCATCCATCATATCATTTTTCATTGGATATCATGCACTGGCAGGTTGGTCTCTTACACTACATCAGCAGAGGGTAATTGTGGCAATTTCAAATAACTATACAAGATTAACCCCTTAGTGACCAGCCTGTTTTGGGCCTTACTGACCAAGCTTTTTTTTTCCTTTTTTCATCGTTGCCTTCCAAGACCTATAACTTTTTTATTTTTCCATCTATGTAGCCATTTGAGGGATTGTTTTTTGCGGGACAAGTTGTGATTTTTTATGTTGCCATTTTTGGGTACGCATAACTTTCTGATTAATTTTTTTTAACACTTTCTGGGAGGAAGACTGGGAAAAAAACAGCAATACTGCCACTGAGTTTTTACATTATAAATTTTGCGGTGTTCATTTTTCGGTATAAATAACATAATATCTTTATTCTCTGGGTCAGTACAATTACAGTGATACCAAATACATTTTTTTACTACTTTTGAGCAATAAACCCCCCCTTTTTTTTTTAAAGGGAACCTGTCAGCTGCACAAGCCATTTCACCCTGCCACCAATACCTTCAAGTAGCCGGCAGCGAGTCTCTATCGATGTTATTCTTAGTGAATTCAGAGGAGGCAGAAGTATGAAAAACGATGCTTTATCCTCCGTCCGTGCTACTTGCTTCAAGTCAAGGAAACCGCGCCCCCTTCCCTGCCCCTTCGCTGTGACTGACAGCCGGCTGTTCTGCAAAGCCAGCAAGCTGTCGGGCATAAGCGCTGTCAGTCACAGAGAAGGGGGCGCGGTTTCCTTGACTTAAAGCAAGGAGACCGCTGCCCCCTTGACTTCAAGCCTGACTGGGAAGTAGCACGGACGGAGGATAAAGGATCGTTGTCCGTGACTGTGGGGATCAGAACCTAAAAAAATAGTTTATATCACACACCCCTCCCCCCCCAACGATAACTGCGGCGGCTGGTTTCCCCCCCAATTCAGGCGGATTAACCCTCCCACCCTTCACCCTGGTGCCCTGATCTTCAGGATGGCCGAGCGGTTTTCAAGCAGAGCGTCAGCATACAGCTGACACTCTGCTTGAAACGGCCAACATCGGTGCTATTATAGATGCCTCAGACCCACTGGATCTGCAAGAACCAAGTGGGTCTGGGTCAAAAAAGTGTAAAAAAAAAAAAGTGAGAAAAGTGAAAAAAAATAAAGTAAAAAAAGTGAAAAAAGAAATCTATATCTGCACATTTATAATTGATTAGAAATGAAAAAAAATAAAATATACTACACATGTTTGGTATCGCCGCGTCCGTAACGACCTGATCTATAAAAGGATCACGTTACTTTCCCCGCACGGTGAATGCCATTAAAATTTTAAAAAAAGAGAAAAACTATAATGGAATTAAAATTTTGCCCACCACACTTCCCAAAAAAAGTTATTAAAAGTGATCAAAAAAGTCGTATGTACCCCAAAATAGTACCAATCAAACCGTCATTTCATCCTGAAAAAAAAATGAGCTCCTACATGAGACAATCACCCAAAAAAATAAAAAAAAAATATGGCTTTCAGAAAATGGAGACACAATAACGTGTTTTTTTTCTAAAATGCTTTAATTGTGTAAAACCAAAATGAATTAAAAAAGACATTAGGTATCGCTGCGTCCGTAACGACCTGCTCTATAAAAATATCACACTCTTCCCCCAAAAGGTAAATGCCCTAAAAAAATAAAATAAAAACTGTGCCAAAAAAGCGATTTTTTTGGTCACCTTACATCACAAAAAGTGTAATACCAAGCGATCAAAAAGTCATATGTACCCGAAAATAGTACCAATCAAACAGTCATCTCATCCCGCAAAAAAATAAATAAATTTTAAAAAGTAGACATATTAGGTATCACCGCATCCGTAACAACCAGCTCTATAAAAATATCACATGACCTAACCCCTCAGGTGAACACTGTAAAAAAATAAATAAAAACTGTGCCAGAAAAAACAATTTTTGTCACCTTATATCACAAAAAGTGTAATACCAAGCGATCAAAAAGTCATATGTAACCCAAAATGGTACCAATCAAACCGTTAACTCATCCTGCATAAAAATAAGACCCTACATAAGACAATCGCCCAAAGAATAAAAAAAATATGGCTTTCAGAAAATGGAGACACAAAAACATGATTTTTTTTCAAAAATGCTTTATTATGTAAAACTGAAACAAACAAACAGAGTAGACATATTTGATATCATTGCGTCCATAACAAAAAATAGCACATGATCTAACCTGTCAGATGAACACTGTAAAAAACAAAAAATAAAAGCTGTGCCAGAACAGGCATTTTTTTGGTTACCTTGACTAACAAAAAGCGTAATATAAAGCGATCAAAAATCATATGTAACCAAAAATAGTATCGACAAAACTGCCACCTTATCCCGTAGTTTCCAAAATTTGGGCACTTTTTGGTTGTTTCTACTGTAGGGGTGTATCAGGGGGGCTTTAAATGGGACATGGTGTCTAAAAACAAGTCCTTCAAAATGTGACCTCCAAAAACCATCTGGCACACCTTTCCTTCTGCGTCCCGCCGTGTGCCCGTACAACAGTTTATCACCACATGTGGGGTGTTTTTGTAAATCGCAGAATCAGGGTAATAGTGTTTGAGTTTTGTTTGGCTGTTAACCTTTGATGTGTTACAGGAAAAAATGGATTACAATGGAAAATCTGCCAAAAAAGGTGAAATTTAGAAATGTCATCTCCATTTTCCTTTAATTCTTGTGGAATACATAAAGACATAAAGGGTTAAAGTTTGTAAAATCAGTTTTGAAAACCTTGAGGGGTGTAGTTTCTAAATTGTGGTAATTTATGGGGGGTTTCCACCATGTAAGCCCCACAAAGTGGCTTCAGAACTGAACTGGTCCTTAAAAAAATGGTTTTGGAAAATTTCTTAAAAATTTTTAAGAATTGCTTCTAAAATTCTAAGCCTTCTAATGTCCCCAAAAAATAAAATTACATCTACAAAATGATGGTGACATAAAGTAGACATATGGGAAATGTAAATTAATAACTATTTTGTGAGGAACCACTATCTGCCTTAAAAGCAGAGAAATTCATATTTTGAAAATTACAAATTTTTCCAAATTTTCTGTAAATTTAGGATTTTTTTTTTTTTTATAAATAAAGGTGATTTATATTCACTCAAATTCACCACTGTCATGAAGTACAATGTGCCACGAGAAATCAGAGGGAAAATAAAGGGAAAAAAAAAGTGAAGTTAAATGTCCCCCAGAGGTCTTGTATGACCTTATGGGGGACACAAAGTGTAAAATAAAAGAAAATAAACAGTATTATAAAAAAAATAAAGTTTCACATATAAAAATTTTTTCCCCCCAAAATACGTGATTTAAAAAATGTTACAAATAAAAATAAATAAATCAAGAAATAAATAAATAAAATAGACATATTTGGTATCACCGCGTCCGCAACGACTGGCTCTATAAAAATATCACATGATCCACCCTATCAAGTGAACGCCGTAAAAAATAAAATAAAAATTATGCCAAAACAGCTTTTTTTTAGTCACTTCACCTCCCAAAGAACATAATTATCAATCAAAGTCATATGTACCCCAAAATGGTAGCAATAAAAACGTCACCTCATCCCACAAAAAACGAGCCCCCACACAAGACCATAGCCAGAAAATTTTTAAAAATATGGCTCTTAGAAAATTGCAACACAAAAACATGATTTTTTTCTAAAAATGCTCTTATTGTATGAGACGTAAAAATAAAAAAAACTATATTTGGTATTGTTGCATCCATAACAACTGGATCTTTAAAAATCACATGATCTACCGCATCAAATAAACGGTGTAAAAAAAATAGAGATAAAAAGCCAAATGTACCCCAAAATGGTGCCTATAAAAAGCACAGCTTGTCCCGCAAAAAATAAGCCCTCACACAGCTCAGTCAACAAACAAATTAAAAAGTTATCGCTCTTAAAAAAAAGATGAGAGAAAATTCTATGTTAGGAAATCCAGATGCCGCTCCTTCCCTTCTGAGCCCTGGCGTATGCCCCAAATGACAGTTTACAACCACAACTGAGGTGCTAATGTATTCAGGAAAAAATGGGTAGCAAATTGTGGTGGGCTATTCTCACGTTATCTTTTGTGAAAAAGAAAGTTTGGGCCTAACGCACCATTTTCTTGTAAAAAAAAAATTAATAATTTTTCATTTTCACAGCCAAGTATTCTGTGAAACGCCTGTTGGGTCAAGTACTTGCTACACCCCTTAAAAATTCCCTGGGTGGTGTAGTTTACAAAATGTGGTAACTTTTTGGGGATTTTCGCTGTGGGGGTACCTCAGGGTCTCTTCAAAGGCAACATGGCGCCCAAAAACCATTCCAACAAAATATGCCCTCCAAAAATCATATGGTACTCCTTGACTTCTGTGCCCTGCTGTGTCCCCATACAGCTGTATACAACCACATGTGGGGTGTTTCTGCAAACTGCAGAATCAGGGTAATAAATATTGAGGTTTCAAAATAATATAAAATAAATGGTGGCTCACCTCTATTCAAACAATGGAGTCGGAGGTGCGACTATCCTGTGACTATACCCGTAGTCACTGTTTAAGGGGATATTTAAATTATGGATTTGGATGTGCACACTTCTTATCTGTTGTGCATGGACAGGGTTGAGTGGTCGGTGAGTAGTGGTTAAATGTAATGGTTAGATGGTGAATGTATTCATGCGTGTGCCATATACCATTAAATAAATTGAGGTCTGGATAGTGAATTTAACAATATAAAAAACTATTTATTGGAAAAATAGGATTAATAAAATACAATTGTAAAAAGAGAGGATCGTATATAAAAAGGAATAGATATATATATATATATATATATATAAAGAAAAGGATTTTTTGTATAAAAACAAAACAAAATATCAAAAAATTAAAAGAAAAAAAAAATTGCCATAAAAGTAAATGTCCAAAAAAAAAAAAATAAATAAAAATTGTTGGAGCTCAGCTGGCTATGTAATTTGAGCATGCATTAATATAAAGCGTTTTTAGTACATTACCAGTAAGGTGTTTTCAAATGATATGCTTCTCTTTTCTTGCTCTAAGATGATGAGCCCCTATGGTGGTAGGACCCTTAATTGAGAGACTGTTCCCAAGTGGAGTACGGTCTGTTAATGTTGGTCTTGGTAAGGATGAGCAATAGGCTTCTAGTGCGGCCTCCGTGGCGTCCCACGTGGGTGCGAGCCTCTCAAATGGAAAGTGCTGACTCGGCGTTCTTGCTGGCAGCGCTGTGAAGGTAGGGGCTGTTGACACGCCCCCTCTACACAGGACGTGCTGCTGGAGGAGGAAAGAGACCGCAGGGCTGGAGAAGTGTGTGGAGAGGCAGACAGTGGATCAAGCCTAAAGCCGCCAAGCATCTTTTGCAGAGTATCGGGCGCCTCCGTTACATCCACAGAGTTGATAAGACATCACCCGACGGAGAACTACCAGCTGATGCTGACATAGCGCTCCATCTCAAGCGGAGCAGCGTCAACAGCCCCTACCTTCACAGCGCTGCCAGCAAGAACGCCGAGTCAGCACTTTCCATTTGAGAGGCTCGCACCCACGTGGGACGCCACGGAGGCCGCACTAGAAGCCTATTGCTCATCCTTACCAAGACCAACATTAACAGACCGTACTCCACTTGGGAACAGTCTCTCAATTAAGGGTCCTACCACCATAGGGGCTCATCATCTTAGAGCAAGAAAAGAGAAGCATATCATTTGAAAACACCTTACTGGTAATGTACTAAAAACGCTTTATATTAATGCATGCTCAAATTACATAGCCAGCTGAGCTCCAACAATTTTTATTTATTTTTTTTTTTTGGACATTTACTTTTATGGCAATTTTTTTTTTCTTTTAATTTTTTGATATTTTGTTTTGTTTTTATACAAAAAATCCTTTTCTTTATATATATATATATATCTATTCCTTTTTATATACGATCCTCTCTTTTTACAATTGTATTTTATTAATCCTATTTTTCCAATAAATAGTTTTTTATATTGTTAAATTCACTATCCAGACCTCAATTTATTTAATGGTATATGGCACACGCATGAATACATTCACCATCTAACCATTACATTTAACCACTACTCACCGACCACTCAACCCTGTCCATGCACAACAGATAAGAAGTGTGCACATCCAAATCCATAATTTAAATATTGAGGTTTGTTTTGTTGTTAACCCTTGATGTGTTACAAGAAAAAAATGATTAAAATGGAAAATCTGAAAGAAAAGTGAAATTTTGAAAATTCACATCTATATTGCTGTAATTTCTGTGGAATACTTAAAGGGTTAACAACATTTCTAAAACTATTTTTGAATAGTTTGAGGGGTGTATTTTCTAAAATGGGGTCATTCATGGGTGGTTTCTATTATGTCAGCTCCTCAAAGTGACTTCAGAACTGAACTGGTCCTTAAAAAAGTTGATTTTGGATATTTTCTTGAAAATTTCAAAAATTCCTTCTAAAATTCTAAACCTTATCACTTCCTAGAAAAATAAAATTACACTACCAAAATGATGCCAACATAAAGAAGACATATGGGGAATGTTAATTAATGAATATTTTATGAGGCATCACTATCAGTCTTAAAGGAAGAGAAATTAAAATTTAGAAAACAGTGAATTTTTTCAAATTTTCATTAACTTTTAGATTTTTTTTTTATAAATAAGGGTAAAACATATCGACTCAAATTTACCATTAACATGAAGTACGATGTGCCATGAGAAAACAGTCTTTGAATGGCCTGGATAAGTAAAAGCATTCCAAAGTTATTACCGCATGAAGTGACACAGTTTTGCAAAATTAGGCCTGGTCAGGAACGGCCCGGACTGGAAGTGGTTAAAAAAGAAGAAAATCTTTTTGCATTGCCGTATTTCAAAACCCATAACTTTTTTTTTTTTTCTCCGGAGTTGTGTGAGGGGTTGATTTTTGCGGGACGACTTGTAGTTCTCATTGGTATCATTTTGGGGGAAATAACACTTCTTGATCGCTTGTTATTAAGTTTCATTTTTCTGTTGTTGTTTTTTTTTTTTTTCATTGTAGGGGATCATTCAAATGACATTTGTGTATTGAGAGACCCGGCAATACTAAACATGTGGGGGAGATTTTGTTTTTGCCCAAAAAACAAAACAGTATTTGTTTTCAATTGGAATTTTTTTTCATTTAATAAATTTTTTTCTTCTATTTTTAACCACTTAATTGCCCCACCAGGGGACTATAACCCTATCCCTATGGTACATTGCATTTTAATGTCAGTGCTATACTGATATTGACCAGCAGGCTGCTGGAAAACACTCAAGGCTGGCTTGGGACCTACACCAAGTCCCAGTCTGACTTTACACACATTGGCAGCCCGCATTCACATTTGCTCTGTCACAGCTTACATGCGACAGGCACCATTGCCCACGGTCAGTAAGGGGTTAAAAAGCCTGGATCGGCACTTCTGCTGTCCGAGCTGTTAGAGCAGGAGCATGACTCTTATGTGAGAGCCGAGCCCCCACTCTCAGCTTCACGGGGGAATCATGCAGCGCTTAGAGCGAGCTGCCGTGTAAAAGGTGGTCAAGCCTAAGGCCCTTAGTGACCACCGTAAAAAGACCTATGGGTGGTCACTAAGGGATTAAGGAGAATTATGCTGAATGACTATTACTGTACATTTTTACAAAGGTGTGAATAACATGTTTAAATGGGTCACAGTTATGGACACCTCTGAATATTGTTTCATTTTTTAACCTTGTTTTTAGTTGTTTGGCCATTTATGAGTGCCAGTATAGGCTGAATTGGTGTTTGCTTCTGATATTTGTTTTTAATTATTGATTATTATTATATATTATTATTTCACTTTTAATTATTTGATTTAATTTTATTGTGTCACGTTATTGTTACATTGTCTCGCAGGGAGCGTCAGTGCTCTTAGGAACTTTCAGTGCAGCCGAAATGTTTTGTAACCTTCTCCAGATCTGTGCCTGCACACAATCCTGTCCCCGGGCTCTACAGGCAGTGCTTACCTCCTCATGGCTTGGCTTTTGTTCTGATGTGCATGTAAGCTGTGAGACCTTATATAGACAGTGTGTCCTTCCAAATCATGTCCAATCAACTAAAT
Organism: Rhinella marina; assembly: GCA_900303285.1. Classification (NCBI taxonomy): domain Eukaryota; kingdom Metazoa; phylum Chordata; class Amphibia; order Anura; family Bufonidae; genus Rhinella; species Rhinella marina. The sequence goes on along the minus strand of ONZH01009853.1, from coordinate 123,694 downwards.
TTACCACAAGTGGACTCCAATCAAGGGGTAGAAACATATCAAAGGTGATCAAGAGAAATGGGAGGCCCCAGAGCTAAATTTTAAGTGTCATAGGTTATGAATACTGATGTTCATGCAAAATTTTAGTTTTTCCTTTTTAATAAATTTGCAAACATTTCTACAATTCTGTTTTCACATTCTCATTATAAGGTAATGCAGATTGATGGGGGGAAAACGTATTATTTGTAGCACAAGGCCGCAACATAAAATATGAAAAAAGTGAAAGGGTCTGAAGAATTTTTGATCCTGCTTCCACATCCTGCTTCCACATCTTCTTGATGTGTTCAATGATTCACTGCGTACTGGGATTTTACCCGGGTCAATGAGAGAAGCAATAGTAGTAGTGATACCAAAGCCAGGCAAGGACTTGACATCTGTTGATTCCTATCGTCCCATCTCGTTACTGACAGTTGATGTTAAAATCCTAGCCAAGGTTCTTGCTAATAGATTAATGAATGTTATTACTACAGTGATTCATGAAGACCAGTGTGGCTTTATGCTTGCTAAATCTACATCACTGAACCTCAGGCGTCTATTTCTTAACTTGCAGTTGGGTAGAGATGGGAATGACGACAATAGTGCAGTGCTCTCCCTTGACGCTGCCAAAGCTTTTGAAAGAGTCGAGTGGGAGTTTTTGTGGGCAGTGATGACTAAAATAGGGTTTGGCTCAAGATATATGCAATGGGTTAAAGGGGTTGTCCGAGTTATTTTTTTGTTCTTTATATGTTTCTAACTTGTCAGGTATAACAACTTTCCCATATACTTTGTGTTTCTAAAGCTGCTGGTTTCTCAGAGTTGACTCAGGGTCACATGACCTGTGATGTCACCTTATCTCTCTGCTCTGTGATGTTTCGTGTACAAGCCTCAGAGATCAGATAAGAGTCTGTACACGAGAGGTCACTGGCCACGCCCCCTTTCTTTGCTGGCTGCTATCTGCTCTCCCTGGTTTCCTTCAGATAAAACATTAACCCCTTCAGCCAGAACACACTGAGGGCTCAAGGCTTTAGAACAAATAGTAGCTGCAGCAGTGAGAGGAGACAAATGCTGGGCAAGGAGCTATAGAGGAATTGTATTGTACAAGAACAGGTAGGGAGAAATTCCTGTATGTATTAGCAGTGTCATTGTACAGCTGGGACTTGTAGTCCTACACATACAACATGCTGCTGAGTATTCCAGCAGGCAGACATGTCACTCAGCACTTTTATTTATTCCCTTTGCAGAGAGGGGGGGGGAGAAGGGGGAGGGGCTGAGATTGTTGTTATTGCATGTAAACAAAGACCAGAAGAGAACAAGGGAAATTAGGAAATATGGATTTTTTTGCCTAAAACTTGCTTAACTTAGTTATATATTGCTGCCCATCAGATTTACAGTGCTATATATTTTTTGTCATAACTCGGACAACCCCTTTAAGCTATTATATACTGAACCTAGGGCTCGGATTCGAGTTAATGGTGACCTATCTCCGGCGATTGCGTTGAGGAGGGGAACCCGACAGGGTTGCCCCTTGTCTCCCCTCCTCTTTGCCATTGCTATTGAACCCCTGGCGTGTCTCCTACGTTCTACCTCGGAGTTTTCAGGATTTCGAAGAGGGGCTTTGGAAGAACGGGTCTCGCTTTATGCGGACGATATGTTGCTATATATTACTGATGTTGTCCAATCCATAACTCCGATCATATCACTGATCTCAGAATTTGGTAAACATTCTGGTTTACTGATTAATTGGAATAAATCAGTAATTCTACCATTATCCCCGCTACCACATGATACTGATCTCTCCCACACTAATCTGAAAGTTGTCTCCTCCTTCACATACCTGGGTGTGGTTGTGTCCACTAACCTAACTAAGTATGTTATAAACAACATCATTCCACTGTTAGCTAAATTTAGACTTAAAGTTTCGTCTTGGCACAGGTTGCCGCTGTCTATTGTAGGCAGGGGCAACTTGATCAAGATGGTACTGATGCCACAACTATTATACTTGTTAAATAATTCTCCGATTTGGATCCCGATGCACTTTTTCTACAAGGTTCAACAGATATTTAGGCATCTGCTGTGGAAATCTGGTTCCCATAGGATTAGGTATGAGACGCTCCAGAGGAAAAAAGATGCAGGGGGGGCTTGCGCTCCCAAACCCCTTTATGTACTTCCTTTCTTCTCAGTTGCAGCATTTTAGAGGGTGGCATCTGATGGGAGGGACGGATAGTAGTGGTAGACTAGTGGAATGGGCGATGGGAAGATCTCCTCCGTTAGTGGTGTTAGAGGGGGAGGTGGCATCTCCACTTGACATTGCTCCGACCTTCCAACTAATGCGTAGGGTATGGAGAAAGGCTAAAGAGATAATGGGGGTAACGGGTTTTTTGGATATATCTCCAATCTGGCATAATCCGTGGTTACCAGAGATTTCTTCTCTTGAGGGTTTCTCTGGGTGGGAAAAATTGGGAATTTGGAATCTTTCTCATCTATACTCCCAGGGTATCCTCAAACAATTTCAGCAGTTGTGCTCTGAATTTATGATACCTAGTACACACTTCTATAAATATTTACAACTCCGTCATGCTATTGATGCTCAAGTAAAATTACTGCCTTTATCATATTCCTCATGCTCGGTTTTAACCTCTATTGTCTCTGCTACAGTGTCAAGGGGAGCCATCTCAGTGGCATATGGGGCGTTACATGGGGAGTTTTTGAAGGCCTTTCCTCTTAAAGTCAAGGAAAAATGGGAGAGAGACGTTGGGGTACTTTCCACAGAAGAATGGGATGGTATCTTGGAACTTACACCTCAGCTCTCACTGAGTGAAGCTGCCAAATTATCTCAATTATACCTGATTCACAGGGTGTATAAGACTCCATGCTTTTTGTTTAAAATTGGGTATAGAATAGACTCTTGCTGCCCAAAATGTCAACAATCTGAGGCTGATTTACTACATATGCTGTGGACCTGCTCTGCTCTCCATAGATATTGGTCTGGGGTGGTTCAGCTTATTAATAAAGTGTATATAACACGTCTCTCTCCCAGTCCTAAACTATGTCTCCTTGGTATCTTTGACTCTGAGAGACTACAACCCCCTACTATCATTGGTATCAACAGACTGCTATACCAGGCCCGGAAGACGATAGCTGCTAAATGGATTCAGCCCCATTCTCCCACTATAGAGGAATTTGTGGCAAGAATGAATAAGGTAATTCGCCTAGAGAGGGGTGTATATCTCAAAAGACACTGTATCGCCAAATTTGAAGCAATTTGGGGACAATGGATTGATAACTCCGGAGTTTGCAGTCAATGGTTGGCACTTACCAGAATCTGTGTTCCACAACAGTTAAGGATATAAGAAGAGTGGGAAGGGAGGGGTCTCTCTTTTGCGTGATATTGTTTACATGATGTGGGTTTGCCCCCACTCCAGGAGAGTTTTCATCAATCTTGACCTTCTGCCGGGTTGTCCATCTGCCCCCCCCCCCCTTTTTTTTTTTTCCCCTTCCCCCTCTCTCCTCATGCCTTTGGCAGGGGATGTGAATTTTATGTTGTCTGGTCCTGCTGCAATTCTTTTGTTGAGAATGGAGGGATGTTGGGAGGGTTGGCTGTTTAATGTGTAGTCTTAGGCCTCTTATATTGCTCTATTTGATTGTGTAATGTATGAGCCTCTGTGTATCCTGATTATAGCCTGCTGTTGATCATTTGAACAGGCTTCTAATACCATTCTGTAAGGCACTTTACTGTCTTGTTTTTATTGTACTGTGTTTACAAAAAAAAATGAAAAGAGAAAACCATTTTTTCTTTCAATAAAAATGTATCTGATTAAAAAAAATATATATATATATATATATCAAATTATTTCAAGTTCACAAAAAGAAGCTACCATTTTCTAGAAAGGAGTCTGAGCATGGAGTGGTGCAGTCTTGGAAGCTGTATGCAACTTTGAAGCTTTAAATACTACTCCAATGCTTTCATCTTGTGTTGCGCCCTTCTCACATTTCTGTATACTCAGGGCAGCCCATTTAGCATATGCTGTCACTTTGGTGGCATTAGGCAAGTGTACGAGTCACAAGTGAGATGGGGAAGTAGAAACTCAAATTTTAACAAACTCTTCCACCTGTAATCAACATATCACCAGGAAATTCAGATAGTCTTTTCCTTTTTGTACATTTCCTTTAGGCTACTTTCACTCCAGCGTTTTTGTTGGATCCGTCATGGATTAGCAAAAACGCATCTGTTATAAACGGATCCAGTTGTATTATCTTTAAAATAGAGAAGACGGATCTGTCATTAACTTCATTGAAAGTCAATGGGGGATGGAACAGTTTTCTATTGTGTCTGAGAAAACGGATCCTTCTCCATTGACTTACATTGTGTGTCAGGACGGATCCGTCTTGCTCCACACCAGATCGCGGACAGAATAACGCTGCTTGCAGGAAAGGAACAAAAAAGAACAATGACAGCAGTCTGGAATTGGACATTAGACAGTGACCTAGGATGTTACTAATGACTGGTACCTACCTTAGGACTGTCTCCTCCAGATGTTTCTGTCTGTTGGTCAGTTGCAGCTTTTGCACATTCTGCTACCAGCTTCAGCTCTGATGCTATGTTATGTATGAAATGTAAACCCGAAGATCCTGCCCCTCGAGGACTGGCAGGACAAGAATTGGGAACACTAGAAATGGAAAATGTGTTTCAAGAACAGTAAGTGACAATTAACCATAAGAACATTCAAAGCTTCATATCAATGTGAAACTTAACAAGGGGATACGTGAGCAGAGGACTGAGAATTACGCCCACATCTGCATTAGGGCATTCTGGTACTCTGTTCTGGCAGAGGAGCAGTATACTGGAATTGACGGACACCACCAGAGCCCACGATCACTACTCACTATAATGGGACCCCTCGAGTTTCTATTAAGAAAAAAACACTACATGCGTGTAACTAAGTAAGAATATACAGTTATGTACTAGGCATGAACAGATGCAGCACTCAGCATACATTAAATCTGGGCACTTTATTCTTTTTCCACCATGTTGTAGGCCTGATGAAGTGCCGTGCACATCTCTGACCTGCCATGATTTTAAAGATGGCGAGTGCTGCATCTTTTCAGTTTTCATGCAAAGTACATAGATCACAACTGCTAAGGTGCTAAAATTACAAACGATTGTTCAAATTCACCTGAAATGAAAAAAAAACAAAAAAACAAAAAAAACAAAACCTGTCATCAACTTTATGATGATCTCACTGAGGGCAGCATAAAATAGTGACAGGAATGCTGATTTCAGCGGCCTGTCACTCATGAGCAAATAGTAAGTGGTTGCTGAGAACCAGAACCATAATCATTGCAGCACAGGCCTTGAAAAGAGTCAAATCTACTTGAGAAGAGTCATGTTATTCATGAATTCTTGCTCTCCCTGCCCACCTGCTGATGATAGACAGTCTTCCTTCTAGTTTTCTCCCTTTGTCTGTAGGAGAGAACTGCCAATCATCAGCAGATGGGTGGGGAGATCAGGAGATTATAAATAACCATGACTCTTCTCAGGTAGATTTGACTCTTTTCTAGGCCTGTGATGCAATGATTATGATGTTGGTTTTCAGCAACCACTTACTTTTAGCTCATGAGTGATACAGCGCTAAAATCAGCATTTCTGTCACTATTTTATGCTGCCAGTGAGGTCAACATAAAGTTGATGACAGGTTCCCTTTAAGTGAAAATCTGACTGTTTTCTATCTACAGCACCTATACTGGTTTACATGTTGCCATGGCAACAGAAAAAAACCTGTGCAACATAGATCTGTTAGGTAAGCAAAAAGGTAAAGGACAATCATCACTAAATTCATTGGGTTTTCAAAGCATTGTATTAAAGCATCACAACGTCCATCTGTGGTCACGCTATGGCTGCTTTCTGGTTCCCTGGTATTACCTGCTCTGAAAGAGTAAATGGGCTGCCCTTAGGAGGTTGCCCTACATTACATATTAGAGGTACATTGCATCTTTATATGTTCGACATGTGTCCAGAGCAGTGTATACGATGAAGGGGCTGATTGGTGGAGGAGCTGAGAGCCGGCCCCTCACCAATCTAGTACTGCAGGCCATCAATATTAAAATCCTGGACAACGCCAAGACTATACGTAAAAGTAGTCTCACCTGATGGTTCCAGTCGGTGAGGGTAAGGGACTGGCAAAGCTTCTCATATCTGGTTCCGGTATGTGGATTTTCAAGGGTGAAATGTGACGATATATAGGTGAAGGCGGCATGGAAGGTTTCACTTCCTTCTCCTGATAAAGAGCGCAAAACTTTATCTTTATGACAGTGCTGGGGAACCGGAATGTACACCTGGCAGAAACAAAGCACTTGTAAGTCTAAAAGCACAGGTAAGGCTACTTTCAAATCTGCGCTTTGGGTTCCGGGTTTGAGATCCGGCAGTTCTGTTTAGGTCCAATGTATTGTGAATGGGGTATGCTCCATTTAGGATGCAACAGTTTGCCTTCCATTCTGTGACCGGTCACAAAACCTCTGCATGCAGCGGTTCTTTCTCCGTTCACTGAAATGGAACAAACTGGATCCGTCACTGGAGTCAATGGTGCTGAATCTGTTTGTTTTTTTGCCGGGTCCTATTTTACGGTTTGTCCCATTTTGATTTAACACAACCGCACCCTAATGGAACAGATGCATCCTAATTTGTTAAATCAATCGGAATAGTTTTGGTCCAGTTTTGAGATCCTCTCCCAGATCTCAAAACCAGAAACCAAAGAAGTAGCCTAACACAAGATCATTAGCTTTAGTAGAACTGCTCCAGAAAGAGCGCAAATTCTGAGTGCATGTGGAGTCAGGGATTCCTGGGGAGTAAGTCACTTATCAGGAAAAGAAGAAAGCAGCTCGAGAAACTCATGGAAAGTACAAAGCAAAACATGCACAAGGCCGGTCATGGATTCCCCAAGCGCTGAAGAAGTGATCATGGTTGATTTCCAGACAACGCAAGGCCTACATCTGGGTTGGATCCAGCACTGGTGTCTTGCAATGAGAACGGCCCATCACGGACACATACCCAGGTCACTGTCTTTATTTTTAATAAAGATTAGTCATTGAATACTTATATATTATACAGGTCTCAAAATTCAGCCTCGGAAACATTGACTACTTTCATTTTAGTTTCTGCAGTTATGTTCATGGTGTACAAATTCTCCTCCATGAAGCTTTCTGAGCACAAGGAATCACTCAGAATGAAAGCATCCAGTGATCATATATTACAGGCTCCCAAACACTGGAAAACAATTCCAAATTAAAAAATAATTTATGCGGGGACCTGCCGTGAATGTACGCTAGGACCCCATGATCCAGTAAACTGAACAGAGAGAAGGACACAGATATACAATCACTCTCCATCACAGTGCATGAAAGCTATGAAGAGCTTAGGGCGTGTTCACATCTGCATTGCAGGCTCCATTTGGAGCAGAGCTTTTTTCGGGCATCCAGATGGAAACTGAATAGATCCTATTAGAGCTCCAGTTGTGTCAGTTGTGCTCCAGATTCAACACTTCCATTATTTTTGTTGTTCTGCTCCTCTAATGGAGAAAAACAAAGGAAATAACTAGTGCAAATGTGAATGCACACTAAGCTTATTATTGGAAAATGTTGATAAAGATGTTTTAAAGAAGTTAAAATGGGTGAAATATGCACACTGTTTGTGTGGATGGGGCACTATTATTTATTTTAAAACGCCACTAATTCCATGGTGCTGTACATCCAGACGGGGTCACACAAATATTGAAATACAATAAACTAGAAACTATTAACAGACTGGCGCAGAGCGGGGACCCTGCCCGTAAGAGCTTACGATCTACAAGGGAAGGGGAGAACGCAGTAGGTAATGGGATACGCTGCTCATTGCAGATGGTAGGCTTTCCTGAAAAGGTGGGCAGTCAGGTTACTCTTGAAGTTTTGGATGTTGGGGGAGAGTCTGATGTGTTGGGGTACAGAGTTCCAGAGTATGGGAGAGGCATGGAAGACATCCTGTAGTCGATTGTGTGAAGAACAGAAGAGGAGGTCCTGTGAGGATCTGAGATTACATGTGGGGATGTATTGAGAAAGCAGGTCAGAGATATCGGGGGGGGACAGGTTGTGGACGGTTTTATATGTAGTTGTTAATATTTTAGGGCATGCAGAAGATTTGAAAAAAAAAACACTGGATGGCCTAAGAGCCACACTGATTTCCTAAGCATGTGAATGGAAATGTGATAACTACATTCACATGCATTGTGAAAACTGAATCCAGCCATGTTTACCTAGGTCCCTGTCCATGCACATAAGAAGTCCAGAAACTGTTTCCCCCACCACTCTCGCTGCACTCCCACACACCACTTTTCTAATAGAAACAAAGGCACAGGGTGTGTCTACAGTAGTGACAGTAGTCCACACATTTCCCAGGTAGTCATAGCAGGCCCTCCCACAGGTTACAGAAGCCCAAGCAAAACTTCCCCTGTAGGCACAGCAGCCCATTCTCCAATTCTGCAGTAGCCCCATTACTGCATTTTTAAGTAAAACTAAAAAAACAGGAGGTATAAAGTTAGACTAGACAGTCTATAGGTGCACCAGATCTGTCATCCAGCACCTGCCCCCATGACATCGTAAGTCTGGGTGCTGATGTTCCCCACCATGTGGGAAAAATTCAATAAAACTTCACATCGCGGTATTAAAAAAACAGCCCTGACCCACCTCCAATGAATGGAACAAATTTAAGTAATGATTATATTACCATAAACTCGCAGTGAGAACGGATGGTCGACCTGTCATACTTGGCCAAATCCCCACCCACTTGTGTTGTCCAATGACTGCACATTTTTAGAGGTAATATGTCAGTTTTTCCTCACAAAATCATGCTGCCATTAGTCTCTACATTTGGCTGGGGTTTCGGGTCTGGACGCTCTTCCCACAAGGTTTACAATCGGCATTGATTACTGGACTGTTCATTACGGTCATGCTAATAGGGGGAGGGGGACACAATAAAGTGTCACAACTGTCACTGGTAATACGGGTACAGCAATTCTCCCCTACAGGTAACCCTGGAAACATGCCAAAAATCACATTGATTGAAAGTGTGAGACCTTAACTAACTTCTGTACTGATATTTTGCACTGGGCCATTCTTAAAGGGTTTCTGTCACCAGTTTTTTCGGTATGAATCAGGCTGACATTAGAGATGTGCTAATGTCACCTGATTCCAAATATATATCTGTTTTATTTACTGGTGCCCCCATTTTTATATAAAATGAACTTTTATTTTATGCTAATAAGGCCTCTAGGTGCAAGGGGCGTTACCCCTGCTCCTAGAGGCTCTGTTGATTGACAGGCCCAGGCAGAGAAGAAACACTCCATTCACCATAGCTTGCAAGGACCTTCAATGATGTCATGACCAAGTAACTGATCACATGGTTTAGGAGACAGGCTGTTTGTGTAATCCTAACCATGTGACTGATCACATGGTCATGACATCATTGAAGGTCCTTGCAAGCTATGGTGAATGGAGTGTTTCTTCTCTGCCTGGGCCTGTCAATCAACAGAGCCTCTAGGAGCAGGGGTAACGCCCCTTGCACCTAGAGGCCTTATTAGCATAAAATAAAAGTTCATTTTATATAAAAATGGGGGCACCAGTAAATAAAACAGACATATATTTGGAATCAAGTGACATTAGCACATCTCTAATGTCAGCCTGATTCATACCGAAAAAACTGGTGACAGAAACCCTTTAAAGGGGTTTTCCAGTACTTATCAGCTGTTCTGGTGTATCTGCGGTAGTGAATCGGAATAGCGCTACAGTGACCAACTTCGTGAACTACATCCGGTTGCCATGCGTTTTTGAAGCACTGCAGTCCCATTCACTTCCGTGGGGTCAGCGCTGCGTGAAAAACGCAGAATTTAGAACATGCTGCGATTCTCACGCGACGCAGAGCCGATGCGTGAAAAAAAAACGCTCAAGTACACAGACCCATTGAAATGAATGGGTCAGAATTCAGTGCAGGTGCTATGTGTTCACTTCACACATCGCACCTGTGAAGAAAACTTGTTTGTTTGAATGGGGCCTTAGGGCTATATGTACATGTGTTGTGCCACTTCTTGATGCTGAAAAGTCACGTGAAATTTTTAATAATGATAGTCAATGGTGTCGCACTGCAACATGCTGCGAATGTGACACAACAGTCGCAAAAATTCCACCCAAGTGGGACTCTTGTGCGACTGCCGCGTCGCAGTCGAAATATGTCACAGTGCAACATATCATTAAATAAAATGTTGCAAGACATTCATATCGTAGTGTAGTTGTCCTCTTATTGTCACACGATACATGTCACCATGTAGCCAAAGCCTTATTACAAACTAAATTTTAGGGGGAACTCAAAGAGTAGCAGCATGGCATTATATATGTAATTATATACATATATATCTACACACACACACACACACATATATTCAGGTGAAATGTAAGTGCGCCAATTCAAAGCCAAGTCATTTCTAGATACAGTATTCAGGTACCACAATTCGGCAAACCAGTCTAACAGTAATAAATGATGCGACGTGACATGCTTCGCTTTAATAGTGAGATAGGGTGTCAGCGTGGAGGATTTTTTAAAAACTTATTATCACGTCCAAACTTTTCAAAGACATTACTGGACAGGGTCACACTCTGACACGTTGGAGGCTGATACGTTTGTACATTAGCTACAATTCCACAAAAAGCCTGTAAGAAGGTTTTGTACTGAATTAGAGAAAAACCAGATCAGCAGGAACACATACATGGCCATTTTCTGACACAATACTGGTCTCAGCAGCGGCCGGCTTCTCCAGCTAAAGCACGGTGGTGTTTACACTGTAAACAGCTGCAGTGCGTTACAGCCTAACAGTCATCCTGACTGCCATGTTCACACCATTAGGGTATGTTCACAAGAGTCGAATTTCCATACTGCAAATCCAACACATACTTTACTACAAGATCAGCGTCAGCGGTCCAGGGCTTACACGCCAATCTCTGCTGTGATGTGCTGCAACAGGATTCAAGGTCTAAATGATAGCATCCCACTGATATCCCCACTGCAATTCATGAGGCGTTTCATACCCCATCCACATACCCATGTTTATTACTGCTTGGATTCTGCACGGAAATCTGCAGATTTCCTGGACAGTCAGAGCAGAAATGAGTTTCCACGTCCAAATTCCCACCAGCATGCCCTCAATTCTCACCAGGACTGAGGCAATGATGGGTAGCTGATTACTTTCCCAAATGCCCAAACAGGATAGACACCACAAAAATCAAGGTGTTAAATATATACACTCATTGATAAAAAATGTATAATAATGCACCAAGAAGTGGATGGAACTGAATGAAACTTTCTTTGTGTGAATGTAACAAAGAAATTTGTAACTGATTACAATATTAGGGCTCATGCACACGGCCGTTGCCCGGCGGCTGCCGTATTGCAGCCCGCATACTGCGGGGTCCGCAATACACGGGCACCAGCCCTGTGCACCCCCATCACGGACCCATTTACTTGAATGGGTCCGCAATCCCGGAGATGCGGAACAGAGGCACAGATCGGAACACCATGGAAGCACTACAGTGTGCTTCTGTGGTGTTTCTGGCCGTGCATGCACTACTTTTTTGCTGTGTGGACCGTGGGATGCAGATCACGGACCCCAAATTGCGGTCCACAGCACAGGCACTGACCGCACACATTCATGTGCATGAGCCCTTAGAGTGAAAGGATAAATTTATTGCCGAAATGCAGGTAGAGATGAGGATGGGACCAACACAGATGCCTTCAGCTGCTAAGGACACATGTCACTGATCAGCCTGCTTTTCTTGTATAAATCTAGTGGCAGAAGCCCTATAACCCCTTAACGCATAATGCACTACATGTACCGCATTATGCGCCCAGAATTGCACGGAGCAGGCTGCTGTGGTCCGGCTGCAATGAAGAGGAACAGCAATTCCACCTGTCATTTAACCCTTTAGATACTGTGATAAACGCTGAACCCAGCATCTGTGGTTTTAAGTAGAGGGATGCGGCTTCCTCTGCCTTTCGATTGATCGGAGCCTCCACAGTGAAATTGCAGGGCTCCAATCAGTTACCATGGCAACCTGGACACTGCTAAAGCCTACCATTGCTGCCATGGTAAGTTCCCTGCTGCTCTGTGCACGTGGCACAGCTCCGCAGGGACAGTGTAAAAATCCTATTCACCCTAATATATCTGTACTAGGGCTCATGCACACAAATGTATTTTCTTTTCATGTCTGTTCCATTTTTTTAGGCCCGTATGCGGAACCATTCACTTCAATGGGTCAGCAAAAAAACAGAAATGGCTGCATGGCCGTTACATAAAAAAGATAGAATGTGTCCTATTATTTTCCATTCTGCAGACAATGAATCCGGGAAAAAAACAGATGCAATACGGACGTCACACAGACGTAATCCATATTTTTTATGGATCCGTGTTTTGCGGACAGCAAAATACATACTGTGATGTACCTGAGCCCTTGGGAGCGGTTTTATAGCAGAATAAAAGTGATTTTCCTGGACATGTAATACAGACAAAGTGAACACAGGTATGTCTTGGATGTGTCTGCAATCTTACGTGGGGCACTGCTCTTAATTATATTGCTGAAAATTAGGTGACAGACTCCCTTTAAATCACCCCCTTTCCCAATTTTACATATAAAAATATATAAGCAATACGAAAAAAAAACCCATATTAGGTATCGTCGCATCTGAAAGGGTCCGAACTATTAAAATATTTTTGAAAAATTCCGTCGTGCTGAACACGCGATTCGCCATATTTTTTTTTAGTTTTCTTGCCCCCCCCCCCCTCCAAAAAAAATAAAAAAACAAAAGTTTTAATAAAGCCGCATGCCAGCCGTGCCAGGACTGTGGCCCGTAAACCGCTTGAATGGGTTCGCAATCCGGAAGACACAGTGCGATGTGGAAGAGGCACGGGTCGGAAGCCTACGGCACTAATTTTTTTGGTGCAGATCGTCCGATGCAGGCACACGGTCGGTATCTGCGAATTGCAGACTGTCGTACATAACTCAAAAATGGTACCAAGAAAAAAAAGGAAAACAAAAAACAACCAAGCCCTCATATAGTTCTGTAGACCAAAAAATAAAAAAGTTATGGTGTCTGAATAGATTTTTTCAAAGGTTTTTTTTTTTAAGTAATCAAACAAAGTAAAAACTATACAAGTTTGGTATCGCCGCAGAATAAGGACGTCATGTCATTTTTAGTGCACAGTGAATGCCATGATCTCAAAACCTGAAAAACCTTGGCAGAATTGTGTTTTTTTTTTATTTTACCCACAAAGAATTATTTCCCTGCTTTCCAAAACAAGACATGTTAAAATAAGTGGCAGCATAAAAAAATGCATCTTGTCCTGCAAAAAACAAGCAAACAAGCCCTCATATGGCTACGTGAACTGAAAAATAAAAATTCAAAAGTGTAAAAATGAAAATAAGCTCTGTCTTTAAGGGGTTAAAGCCTGTCTACACTCACAACCTCAATATATTGGTGTGGCTGCTGGTAACTAATGCCTAAAGTGGTCCATTAAAGAGGCTCTGTCACCAGGATCAACCCCATTAAACCAGACATATTGTCTGGTAGAGCTCATCATGCTGATTAAAACTGTACCTTTCTTTTGTCTGTATGATAAATAGCTGCAGAGAAATCAGCGTCTTTACTCATATGCAAATGAGCAATCGGAGCACTCAGAGGCGGGGCTGAATATTTTGAGCACTGCTCTGCACACACCCCCCTCCCATTGACTGACAGGCCTAGACAGCAGGCTGAGGGCAGAGCTTTGTCCAGGAGCTGTGTGCTAGCAAGTAAATATCACATACACTGTAGCTTCACCACACTGAGATCTGCCCAGAAAGCTCATCTACATATCACTGTTTTATTCACAGGCACAATATATAATTATACAGACACCAATAATGTGTATTGCCTTATAAGCATAAAAACACTATAAACCATTAGGAGGTGATGCTATAGCTTGGTGGGTAAGTTGTTGGTTTTGTATGTAGAGATCCCAGGTTTGAATCTTAAGAAAGACATTGCGTTTTTTTTCTTCCACATGTATCCCATAAGAAAAGTCTATGTCTTTACTATATTTAGAAAGCTAATAAATATTACTGGTTTCTTTATAATCATATACTGTGTCTGTGAATAAACTAGTAATAAGTTTTAGCAAAAAACAAACACTTTTCTCAATATAGTAAGGCCTTATTATTATATATTATTTTTATAAAAAAAAACAAAAACCTGCTATCTCTAGATGTAGGGCAGACCACTATACCACTAAGCTATAACATCACCTCATAACTGTCCATGGTGTTTTTATGCTTATAGGATAACACACATGATTGGTGTCTGTATAATCATATATTCTGACTGTGAATAAAGCAGTGATATGTATTAGCTTTCTGAGCAGATCTTAGTGTGGTGCAGCTACAGTGTATGTGATATTTACATGCTAGCAGACAGCTCTGCCCTCAGCCTGCTGTCTAGCCCTGTCAGTCAACAGGAGGGGGGCGTGTGCAGAGCACAGGGGGTGTTACAGAGCAGTGCTCAGAATATTCAGCCCCGCCTCTGAGTGCTCTGATTGCTCATTTGCATATGAATAAAAATGCTGATTTCTCTGCATCTATTTATCATACAGACAAAAGGAAGGTACAGTTTTAATCAGCATGATGAGCTCTACCAGCCAGTATGTCTGGTTTAATAGGATTGATCCTGGTGACAGAGTCTCTTTAAGCTCAGAAACAAGCTTTTTGGTGGGGCTATGATATTAGAGAATTACCTTGGGCCTAATGCACATAACTGTATTAAGGATCTGTTATGCAGCACCCATATAGTTCTAGGGTCCCGTACTGTTTTTTTATGTGTCTACAATTTTATACAGTGCCTATACCTCTGTCAAAAAATTGCAGAAAGCTCCAGTGCATGCTATAAGCCCCTAGAGGCAATGTCATTCTATAGAGGCACACCCAGTGTCTATGTATCTATAATATAATGCATTCGGAAACTTGTGACGTTGTGCCAAAATAAAAAATTCTACATTTTCCCCATCAATCTGCACTCAGTACCCCATAATGACAAAGTGAAAACAGAATGTTGGAAAACTTGTTTAGTTTATTGTAAAGGAAAACTGCTACCCGATTTCACATCTGAATTTGGAGATTTTCTGCCACTGTTCTCTGCAGAACCTTTTAAAGGGTCAATTACTTTTCAAAAAGCTAGAGACATACAAAAAGCTTAGATCGATAGGGGTCTGACCTCCTAGAATGGTACCTATATCACACTCTCTCTTGATTATGAGGACGGAATCAGGACAGGCCCATAGACTTTTATGGTGCCCCTCTCGTGCAGTGAGGAGAGACTGTGATGCGTGCACTTCTCTATCTTTGTTCTACAGATTGTGGAGGGTTCAGTAACCAATCCCCCACCAATCTAAACTTTAGTTTTTTAAAACGTTAGTGACCCTGTAAGATCCTTCAGGTTGGATGGGGCCCGTTGATGGACAGCCATCTTCAGATCTCTCCAGAGGATGATCAAGTCAGAGCTCTGGCTGGGCCACTCAAGGACATTCACAGAAATGTCATAAGTCACTCCTGTGTTGTCTTAGCTGTTGGCTTAGGGTCATTGTCTTTTGTTGGAAGGTGAACCTTCGGGCCAGTCTGAGGTCCAGAGCACTCAGGAGCAGGTTTTCATTAAGAATCTTAGAGTTGAGCAAAGCAAGCTTCGAATGCTTAATGCGAAGTCGCTTAGTTCATACTGTATGGACACTTTAACCCTTTCTACCCCGGAGGTTTTTTCGGTTTTGCGTTTTCGTTTTGCGCTCCCTGCCTTCAAACAGCCATAACTGTTTTATTTTTCTGTTCAGATAGCTGTATGAGGGCTTGTTTTTTGTGGGACAAGTTGTACTTTCCAACGCCACCATTTAATATTGTATATGGTGTAGTGGGAAGCGGGAAAAAAAATTCCAAATCGCGTGAAATTGCAAAAAAAACGCTATTCCGCTACAGTTCTACGGGTTTCTTATTTACAGCGTTCGATGTGCATTAAAACTGACCAGTTACTTTCATTCTACTGGTCAGTACGAATCCGGCAATACCTAATATGTATAGTTTTTCCTGCGTTTTGATAGTGATAAAATAATTAGAAAGTTGCCCTTTTTTTTTCCTGGTCATATCTTATCTCCTATAACTTTTCGGTATTTATGTGTACGGAGCTGTATGGGGGCTCATTTTTTGCGGGGCGATCTGAAGTTTTTATTGATACCATTCTGGGGTGTGTATGACTTTTTGATCACTTTTTATTTATTTTTTTTAGAAAAAAAAAAGCGACAAAAAACGGCGAATCGCCATTTGGATGCTTTTTTCCGCCACACAATTCGCCGTATTGGAATTTGTTTTTTATATTTTAAAAGTATGGGCGTTTTCGGTCACGGTGATACCCATGATGTCTATATTTATTGTTATTTAGGTATTGATTTTTTCATTATACGGAAAGGGGGGTGATTTGAACTTTTATATATTTTTTTAACATTTTTTTAAAATTTTTTTCTATTTTTAAGCTCAAATATGAGCTGATATATTGTGTTTTTTTTTTTCTTTATGAGCAATCAGGGATTTACTAGACTGAGATAAATCCATGAATTGCTCATTTCTTATCCTGGCCTGCCATCTAGTGGCCAGAATAAGAATTGCACTTTGAAAACTGTAATCCTCACCAGCGAGGATTACAGTTTTCATATGGTGTACAGACACCCCGATTGGCCACTCGGGGCGTCTGTACACCACCCAGAAGCGTATGCTTCCGGGTTCAGACGCATCCTGATGCCGTGATCACGTGTGATCACGGCATCAGAAGGGCCTAGAAGACGCCGCCGATGGCGGTAAGTAGCAGCAAGACTTGCCGGCCATGACGCCCGCCGCACCTGCGAGCGGGCGTCATGTCCCCGCACCAGCGCCGTACATGTACGGCACTGGTCGGGAAGGGGTTAAAACTTGAAACCAAACTTGGCTTTGGTTCCAACTAGTACCACAAGTTTTAAAGTGGTTTTCCACTTTAAAAAATCAATTACAGTACAGTACTGTATTATTCTGAGGTATTCAACGAAACAGCTTCGGATTAAGCATCCAAAGCTCGCTTCACTCAAGTCTAAAGGATCTCTCTGTACTTTGCTCCATTCTGCCTTCCCTCAACACTTATCGATCTCCCTGTCCAAGGCACTGAAAAACACCTTCACAGCATGATGCTGCCACACCGTGCTTCACTGTAGAGATGGCATTGGGCAGGTGATGAGCAGTGTCTGGTTTCCTCCACACATGATGCTTAGAATTGAAGTTCAATCTTGGTTTCTTCAGACCAGATAATCTTGTTTCTTACAGTTTGAGATTCTTTGGTGCTTTTTTTTGCAAACTCCAGGTAGGCTTTTCTGTATCTTTCTTGTATCTTTTAGGAGAGGCTTCTTTCTGGCCACAGTGCCATAAAGTCCAGATTGGTGGGGTATTGCAGTCATTTTTGACCTTATGGAAATTACTCCCATCTGCACAAAGGATCTTTGGAGCTCAGCAAGAGTGACTACTGGGTTCTTGGTCACTTCTCTTACAAAGGCTTTTCTCCCTGGATTACTTAGTTTGGTAGAACAGTCAGCTCTATATATTTTTTACCCTTCTCCAGAACTGTGCCTCCAAACAATACTGTCTCTCAGGTTGACATGTAGCCCTTTCCTCCTCATGGCTTGATTTTTTGCTGATATGCATTGTCAGCTGTATTATATAGACAGGGGTGTGTCCTTCCAAATCATTTCAAAGAGGCTGAATGTACAACAGGAGGACTCCAGTCAAGGTGTAGAAACATGTTAAAGATGACCAAGAAAAATGTGAGGTCCCAAGTGCTAAATCTCAAGTATCATAGCAAAGGGTGTGAATATTTATGTCCATGCTGAAGTTTTAGTTTTTCCTTTTTAATAAATTTGCAAACAATTCTTAAATTCTGTTTTCACTTTCTGATTGTGGGGTATTGAGTGCATAATGATAGGGGGGGACAAGGCCACAACATAAAAAATGTGAAAAAAGTGAAAGTCTGAAGACTTTCCAATTGCGCTGTATATAGGCACTCCGTGTACCACTACGCAGTCTATACATACGGCATTGATGCATACATGAGCCCTCAGGTTTATATAAGGCCTTCTGCACACAAAATTTGGTCTAGCATTTTCACTGGCTCTAAAAAACACCATAGAAACCACTCGTTTTTTCATTTGAACTTTTTGCAAACAAATGTTTGAACAGCGTTTTATGCTGACATTTTTACCATATAGAAAAGTTTCAACATGCTGCATTTATAAAAAAAAATGCTAGAGAGATGAAAAACATCACTAGGCGAAAAAGGCAATCTGCCATGTATTTCATATTTTCCACAGACTTTCCACTACCATCTCAGACCTCATGCACACGACTGTTCTTTCAGTCTGCATCCGATACACCGATCTTTTCCGGATTGGATGCAGACCCATTCATTTCAAAGGAGCTGAAACAGGGTTTACTATTGCAGTTTATGGGAGAATGAGTGCACTCCTATCAAGATCTGCCTTCAGAAAGCCCTAGGCTGGCATAGCAACTGAACAGTGGTCACCGCGAGAGCAGATGCTGTGGGTCACACACAGGGTGCCTGCTGTCAGAAGAAGCAAGAAGGAGCGATGGTGCACAGAGAGGCTTGGGCCCACACTTGGTGCAATTACCAGCTTATTTGCATATGTATTAAAAGCACTTTTCTCCAGAATGAATCAATGGATGGCTAAGGCTACTTTCACACCAGCGTTTTTGCTGGATCCGGCAGGGTTCAGCAATAACGCTTCCGTTACTGATAATACAACCATCTGCATCCGTTATGAACTGATCCGGTTGTATTATCTTTTACATACCCAAGATGGATCCGTCACAAACTCCATTGAAAGTCAACGAGGACGGATCCGTTTTCTATAGTGTCAGACAAAACGGATCCGTCCCCATTGACTTGCATTGTGGGATATGATGGATCCGTCTTTCTCCGGATCCCCAGGACAGAAAGCAAAATACAACATGTTGCGGTTTGCTCTCCGGTTTGGGGACGCAACTAAACTGAACGGAATGCATTTTGAAGCACTCCGTTCTGTTCAGTTTTGCCCCCATTGACAATGAATGGGGACAAAACTGAAGCGTTTTTTTCCGGTATTGAGCCCCTATGACGGAACTCAATACCGGAAAACTCTAACGCTAGTGTGAAAGTAGCCTAAGTGAAAGGTATCATTACATTCATCTTAGATAGTCCTACAAGGCGCTGTGCCTGGTTTACCAGTGTATTTCAAGGTGACAGGCTCCATTGGTACAGGGACACAATAACAGGTTCTGGTCTGTTGCAGAGCTATTTTACCACAATTAGAAAATTAATTCCTCCAAATGTGAAACAATTAACTTGTGTTATGACCACAATTTACTGCAATTTGCTTGTGAAAAAGTCTCTGTGTAATTCGGCCATAGATATTATGTCAGCGTTGGGGCATGTTCATGTACAGAAGATTTGTTGCAGAAAATCAGTTCAATTCATCTGAACAGGGTTGTTTCTGCAGCAGCTGCAATTCTAGAAATGTCTGCAACAAAACTGCACCATATGAATATACCAGGAGCAAGAAGCAAGTCTTCTACTGGGGAACACCTCCGAAATGCGCTAGCTTATAGAGCATGTCCAGTAAAAAAACCTGTGCATGAAATCAGATGGAGGTACAGCCAAATGCACCTCTATGGCAGATCAATGACAAGAATCTGCAATATGGAAGATGTGCATGAAGCCTAAGGCCTCTTTCAGACGAGCGTGTCCTGTGTGGAAATCTCACTCCGTGTGTAAGTGTGATTCCTTGTTATAGACACTGCTTGGTTCGCAGGGGGATACGGCATTATAATGATTTGTAATGTTGTGTGTCTCTGCCTGACCGTACTTCTACAGAATTATATTGACAGCATTATACCAGTGCAATTCAGTAGATGCAAGGTCATGCAGAGACACACAGCATTATAAATCCTTACAATACCGTGTACTCCTGCGAAACGAGCAGTGTCCGTAACAGGTAATCACGCTTACACACGGAGTGTGATTTCCAAACAGGACACGCTCATCTGAAAGAGGCCTTAGGCTTTCACATTTGTTACTTCTTTTCTGTCAGGATACGGTGCTCTCTGACAGCAGGAACGGTGTAGTATGCAGCACTATACTATCTAGTACACAACATTTAATGACTAGTCAACCAATACTATTCTTTCCCAATTAAATGTATACGACGTCCAGCACAGTACAGAAAAAAACGGAAGAAAACTGCTGCCAGAACCGATCCCATGTTCTGATGTAGGATGCACTCTGGCACATTAGTTTTACACTGGATGTTTCCTAAGGGCTCATTCAGACGGCCATAGTGTTTTTTTGCGGTCCGCACATGGCAGGCACTATGATAGAATTGCAGACAATAGGACTTCCTCTATCTTGCTTGTGAGGCTGCGGAACGGAACAAATTAATGGGTCCACTGAAATGAATGGGTCCACACCCGCTCCGAAAAATTGCAGAACGGATGCAGACCCATTCATACTGTCGTCTGAATCAGTCCTAACACCAAAACCATTTGAAACCAGGCATCTTTTATGGAGGCAAAAATCAAATCATTGTCAGCAGCACATCGCTCTGTGTAAACAGGAGGTATGCTGCCAACAAACTGAGGGCCAAACAATGATATCAAAGGGACTGTCCCAATACATATCCTGCAGATAGGGGGTAAGTGTCTGATCGGTGGAGTCCCAACCATTCCCCAAACTGCCACCTCTCCACCCAACCCTATAGGTCTGCTGAGACAGCCAAGTACAGGCCCTCAAACACCCAAGTGGGGGAATATGGGCCCCTAGTGAGCAGACCCCTGCCGATCTATCCTGTCCTGTAAGTTGTGTTAATGAGACAACCCCTTTAATGGTCTATGCAGCCTACTGTGTGTGAGGTGTTGCCCCACCAGTTGTACATATGAAGGGTCACCAGTAAGGCTGAGGCTACACAGCAGCATGTGTCATATGGCATGAAGATTGCAATGTCACATTGTCAATGCGACTGTGACAGTCACAACAAAATCGTACATTACCTGTGATCTGGATGTGTTCTCACACTCAGTCAGCTCTACATTAGTTGCAGGACAGCAAGTAGCAGACGAGTCGTACAAACGTTTTTGGTTGTATGACTTTTATGGGACTTGCTATCATACGACATGTCACCTATAGTCCCGGCCTTAACCACAAGACCCCACAATAAGCCTGATGTACGTGTTTTCGGTGCTCACACCAACCAATCACAGGGAGAAGGAACATCTCCTCCTCCCTGTACTGATGGTATGGATTTACAAACCAGAACGGGAGGGACAGGGGGCAACAGCGGCTGAACGTAGCGGTGCATAGGGAAAATAGTAAGGGATCTCACATGCCATCGGTATGCCCTACCCTGCCAGCTATTTACATGATAATGTCCGGGCCGGTGAAAGGGCCTCTTTAAATCTTTTCCCACAAAGCTATCCATCAATATGCTCAGCTCCTCCTGCTCCATTAGTCCTTATTCAGACAACCGTAGTGTTCAGCGGATCCGCAAAACATGGATGCTGGCCTGTGTGCTTTCTGCAATTTGCGGACTACACATGGCCGGCACTATCATAGAAAACGGCTATTCTTGTCTGCAATTGCAAACAATAATAGGACATGTTCTATCTTTTTTTGCGGGGTCGCGGAACGGAACTATGGATACGGACAGCACACGGTGAAATGAATGGGTCCGCATCCTTTCTGAAAAATTGGGATTTCAGAGCAAATTCCCAGCTATTTTTCCACCTCGGGATAACTTAAAAATTCTTGCCCATAAAATTGCTGCTTAAAGGGGTTGTCCGACATAATGAAAAATTCTGTAGACCCCTACATCATCTTAAAATAAGAAAACATATTAAACTCACTCGTTTCTGCAGCACAGTTCTTTGTGGTTCTGGTTCGTTACTCCGGCTGCTGTCTGTTTACCACTGCAGCCAATCACCGTCCTCAGTGGTGTACAGAGGAGGGCAGTGATTGGCTGCAGCAGTCACATGCTGTATCCAGGTGCTGTTGTATGTAAACAAACAGCGGCTGGAGTACCGGACCAGAACCGCAGAGAACGGCGCCGGAGGGTGAGCATATGACGCTTTCTTATTTTATGACACCGCAGCAGTTTATGAGAGGTTTTGTTATCTCGGAGCGCCCCTTTAACCTCTAGTGACTACATGGCTTCAGCACAGTTGGCGGCAGCGATTTTCAAGCTGCTCAGTGCATCCCCTATGGACAGCCATTACTGGCAGTGATAACTTCTAGGGGCAGTGTGGATACCTTGACATGGTGGCTTCTACCCCATCTTTATCAGCAGAGACCTGACAGAAAGCTGTCTGGCCTCCCCAGAGGGAATGGCGCCCCTCTGCTGCACAGGAGACTGCCCATGTGCTGAGTACAGGTGGCTCCTTCCCAGAAGCCCCTGACGTGTATTATTGAAGGGAAGTGACTCTTTACGTGCAGCGAAGGCACACACAGTGCGGGCACACACTCCAGGGGCAGCCATAGCACACATGGCACTCTGTAGGAGCAGCACGTTTTCCCTCAGTGTTGACATAATCGTCCACAGAGAGCGCCAGGCGCCATAAAGCGAGCTGCCTGCACTGCCGAGGAGGTGTGCGACCCTCCCTCCATGTGTCACCCCCTTCCCCCCATACTGCAGGCCTCTCCCGTGCTACTCACTGGCTGGAGAGCTGTAACGAGGGCGCCCCTCGTCGCTGGAAGGCCCCGTCCACAAACACCCCGTTCTTGCCCAGGCAGCGCAGGTAGAAGTGCGGCTCCACGAAGTTGATCTGGAGGTGGCGGCGGGAGATAAAGCTGGAGCGCCCCATGTTGACATCCACCGATCCCTGGCTGGAGTCACGTCCGATGATCACTTGAGAAGTTCGCATGAAGAACTCAAAGTCTCGCCCCTCCAGACGGGCCAGGGCTGGGGGGGCTTCATGTCCTGGGGAGGCTAGCTCACAGGGTGCAGGGCGCCCCCCAGACTGCACTGGGCTGCAGGGTGCAGAACGAAGCGCCAGCAGGGCCAGCACCCCCGAGTCTTCTCCAGGCTCCATGGCGGCCGCGGCGCGTTGCCAGCTAGGATTGTTTTGGTTGTTGAAACTGAGTAACTGCAGGCGGGTCCACGGGCGGAGCGGAGGGAGATGGACGGGTCACAGGGCGAGGGAGGGGGCTGAGACACAGGTACAGGACTGGGAGGACTGCACAACAGGAGGACTAGCTCCCAGTGCCCTCCAGTTACAAGAGGAAGACTAGCTTCCAGTGCCCACCGGTTACATGAGGAAGACTAGCTCCCATTACTCACCAGTTACATGAGGAGCACTAGCTCCCAGTGCCACCAGTTACATGAAGAGGACTAGCTCCCAGTGCCCACAAGTATAGTGTAGCTCCCAGTACCCACCACTTACATGAAAAGGACTACCTCCCAGTGCCCTCCTGTATAGAGTACTACCGCCCAGTGCCCACCAGTATAGAGGAATAGCTCCCAGTGCCCTCCAGTTACATGAGGAGGACAAGCATCTAGTGCCCTCCAGTTACATGAGGAGGACTAACTCCCAGTACCCACCAGTATAGATGACTAGCTCCCAGTACCCACCAGTTATATGAAGAGGACTAGCTCCCAGTGGCCACCAGTTATATGAAGAGGACTAGCTCCCAGTGGCCACCAGTTACATGAGGAGGACTAGCTTCCAGTGCCCTTCAGTTACATGAAGAGGACGTGCTCCCAGTGCCCACTAGTAACATGAAGATGACTAGCTTCCAGTGCCCACCAGTATAGAGGAGTAGCTTCCAGTACCCACCACTTACATGAAAAGGACTACCTCCCAGTGCCCTCCAGTATAGAGTACTACTGCCCAGTGCCCAGTATAGAGGAACAGCCCAGTCCAGTTACATGAGGAGGACAAGCATCTAGTGCCCTCCAGTTACATGAGGAGGACTAACTCCCAGTACCCACCAGTATAGAGGACTCGCTCCCAGTGCCCTCCAGTTACATGAAGAGGACTAGCTCCCAGTGCCCACCAATTACATGAGGAGGACAAGCTCCCAGTACCCACCAGTATAGAGGACTCGCTCCCAGTGCCCTCCAGTTACATGAAGAGGACTAGCTCCCAGTGCCCACAAGTATAGAGGAGTAGCTTCCAGTACCCACCACTTACATGAAAAGGACTACCTCCCAGTGCCCTCCAGTATAGAGTACTACTGCCCAGTGCCCAGTATAGAGGAACAGCCCAGTCCAGTTACATGAGGAGGACAAGCATCTAGTGCCCTCCAGTTACATGAGGAGGACTAACTCCCAGTACCCACCAGTATAGAGGACTCGCTCCCAGTGCCCTCCAGTTACATGAAGAGGACTAGCTCCCAGTGCCCACCAATTACATGAGGAGGACTAGCTCCCAGTACCCACCAGTATAGAGGACTCGCTCCCAGTGCCCTCCAGTTACATGAAGAGGACTAGCTCCCAGTGCCCACCAATTACATGAGGAGGACTAGCTCCCAGTGCCCACCAGTTACATGTAGAGGACTAGCACTCGGTACCCACAAGTTACATGAGGAGGACTAGCTCCCGGTGCCCACCAGTATAGAGGACTTGCTCCCAGTGCCCTCCAGTTACATGAGGAGGACTAGGTCCCAGTGCTCACCAGTTACATGAGGAGGACTAGCGCCCATTGCCCACCAGTATAGAGCACTAGCTCCCAGTCAGGGGCGTAGCTATAGGGGGTGCAGAGGTAGCAGTCGCTACCGGGCCCAGGAGCCTCAGGGGGCCCAAAGACCCTTGTGCCACATAAGAAGACACTGGTATTATAAAAAGTGCATGCTGGTCAAGTTACACCTCTGGCTGGAGGGAAGGGGTTAGGTCAAGAATTTGGCGTGGGGGGAGGGGGTCCATTTCAATTTTTGCCTCAGGCAGCATAAAGGCTATGTGCTCCCCGGCACCTGGCCACAAAACACTGAGGGAAGGGGGGGCCAGTTGAACTTTTGCACCAGGGCCCATAAGCCTTTAGCTGCGCCCCTGCTCCCAGTGCCCACCAGTTACATGAGGAGGACTGGCTCCCAGTGTCCACCAGTATAGAGGACCAGCTCCCAGTGCCCGCCAGTTACATGAAGAGGACTAGCTCCCATGCCCACCAGTTACATGAGGAGGACTAGCTCCCAGTGCCCACCAGTATAGAGGACTAGTTCCCAGTGCCCACCAGTATAGAGGACTAGCACTCAGTACCCACCTGTTACAGGAGAAGGACTAGCTCTCAGTGCCCACCAGTATAGAGGACTAGCACTCAGTACCCACCTGTTACAGGAGAAGGACTAGCTCTCAGTGCCCACCAGTATAGAGGACTAGCTCCTAGTGCCCTCCAATCACATGAAGAAGACTAGCTCCCAGTGCCCACCAGTAACATGAAGAGGACTAGCTCCCAGTTCCCACCAGTATAGAGCACTAGCTCCCAGTGCCCACCAGTTATATGAAGAGGACTAGCTCCCAGTGCCCACCAGTAACATGACGAGGACTGGCTCCCAGTGTCAACCAGTATAGAAGACTATCTCCCAGTGCCCGCCAGTGACAAGAAGAGGACTAGCTCCCAGTGCCCGCCAGTTACATCAAAAGGACTAGCTCCCAGTGTCCAGCAGTATAGAGGACTAGCTCTCAGTACCCACCAGTATAGAGGACTAGCTCTCAGTACCCACCAGTATAGAGGACTAGCACTCAGTACCCACCTGTTACAGGAGAAGGACTAGCTCTCAGTGCCCACCAGTATAGAGGACTAGCTCCTAGTGCCCTCCAATCACATGAAGAAGACTAGCTCCCAGTGCCCACCAGTAACATGAAGAGCACTAGCTCCCAGTGCCCACCAGTTATATGAAGAGGACTAGCTCCCAGTGCCCACCAGTAACATGACGAGGACTGGCTCCCAGTGTCAACCAGTATAGAAGACTATCTCCCAGTGCCCGCCAGTGACAAGAAGAGGACTAGCTCCCAGTGCCCGCCAGTTACATCAAAAGGACTAGCTCCCAGTGTCCAGCAGTATAGAGGACTAGCTCTCAGTACCCACCAGTATAGAGGACTAGCTCTCAGTACCCACCAGTATAGAGGACTAGCTCTCAGTACCCACCAGTATAGAGGACTAGCTCTCAGTACCCACCAGTATAGAGGACTAGCTCTCAGTACCCACCAGTATAGAGGACTAGCTCTCAGTACCCACCAGTATAGAGGACTAGCTCTCAGTACCCACCAGTATAGAGGACTAGCTCTCAGTACCCACCAGTATAGAGGACTAGCTCCCAGTACCCACCAGTATAGAGGACTGGCTCCATTACCCACCAGTATAGAGGACTAGCTCCCAGTACCCACCAGTATAGAGGACTAGCTCCAAGTACCCACCAGTATAGTGAACTAACTCCCAGTGCCCACCAGTTAAAAGAAGAGGACTATCTCCCAGTGCGCACCAGTTAGATGAGGAGGACTAGCTCCTAGTGCCCACCAGTATAGAGGACTAGCTCCCAGTGCCCACCAGTATAGAGCACTAGCTCCCAATACCCACCAATTACATGAAGAGGACTACTTCTCAGTACTCACCAGTTACATGACGAGGACTAGCTCTCAGTGCCCACCAGTATAGAGCACTAGCTCCCAATACCCACCAGTTACATGAAGAGGAAAAGCTCCCAGTACCCACCAGTCACATGTAGACATGAGTGCACTGCACTGACAGATTTACCACAATATGGCATCCAGTCTTCTAGCATACTGTAGATACTTTGAGAAACAAGGATTCTGAGTTTCTGGAGCCAAAACTTTTCTACAAGCAAATTGTTGGAAACCAATATTGGGTCTGACCTGCCATTGTTTTATTCTCTTGAGGACAGTTTTTCTCTTAAAGGGGCGCTGAGTTTATAAAAGCCATCTCATGCACTCTATTAGTGAGTTGTCCCATCTGGAAATTTATGGCAGGATATGCTATAAATGTACAATAGGTGTGAGTGCGCCCGCAGAGCTATTTTGGAGCTCCTAGAGCAGTGAATGGAGAAAGCCACACATGTGCAGGTGGCTTTCCATTCATAGCAGGGCCTGATTCTTGAGACAGAAGTGGGACCTGCACCTATCAGACATTTGAGGCATATCCTATTGATATATGGGGTCATTTATCAAACTGGTGTAAAGTAGAACTGGCTTTGTTGTGCATAGCAACCAATCAGATTTCACCTTTCATTTTCCAAAGGCGCTGTCAAAAATGAAAGGTGGGACTTCCGGTTCCGGCGCTGGTATGGAGTGACACAGTGCAGTGAGCTCCGCCGTTGTTCTCGGTAGCAATACCCTCCAAACATCGCCCCAGGGCTCAAATATTCCATACGAAGTGTGGGAACACCCGCATTATCTCCTAAGTATATGGAGAGATACCTACTATGGAGTGGTAAGAAACCAGGAGACGGGGAAGATTTAGACACAGCGTTACCTCCCAGCGTATCAAAGATGGCGCCTAAACAACTAAATGATCCACCTGACGACACGCCGCGGGATCTACAACCAGCGGCCTCGCAAGATGATATCTTCGGTCAGAGTCCGTTGCCGGCAGTTGATCTGAAACGGCTCATGGTGGAGGTAGCTAAACATCTAGCCCCTGACCTTAAGGCCTCTCTATCGGCGACGGTTCAATCGGCCCTCATGGAGCTACAAGAGGCCTTCGCGCAGCAGAGTGATCGTATAGACGAACTGGAGCAGCGTACGTCGTGCATGGAGGAAGATCTTGGTGGCGCGAACAATACGATCCCGCTCACGCCGCAGCAACCTACGCTTGGTGGGATTGCCGGAGGAAGTTCCAGGCTCTGAACTGAGGCATCTCTGTGAGTTTGATCTTCCTAAAGCTCTGGGTCTATCGGCGCCAAGGAAGGTGGAAAGGGCGCATAGGTTGGGGCCTGGACATACTGCTGCAACGGAGGGGCATGACATCGCTAAAACAGGGCCCGTCAGGGCAAGACAAATAATCATGAAGTACCTGGATTTCACTGACAAGGAGGATATCATCAGAGCTTACAGACCGCGAAATGAGCCATTGACTTTCCAGGGCCATAAGGTTATGTTATTTAATGATTATTCAGCCACGGTAACCAAAAAGAGAAGAACCTTCAGCGGCATCTGTATCTCCCTCCACCAGCGAAATATTAGGTTCCAGCTTATTTATCCTGCAGTACTAAAGGTACGCTGTGCAAATGGCACATACAAGACTTTTGAATCTGCTTCTGAAGCTGAAGCATTTTTTGCTCAAGGCCCCTATCAGCCTCATTGAGACAACGTGGTGGATAACCCGGTCTCCCGTCACACCAGGGGCGTAGCTTAAGGCTCATGGGCCCTGGTGCAAGAGTTCAGCTTGGGCCCCCCTTCCCTCAGTGCTCTGTGGCCAGGGACAGGGAAGCACCTAGCCTTCATGCTGCCCGAGGCAAAAATTGAAACAACACCCCTCATGCCAAATTATTCACCTAACACCTTCCCTTCAGCCAGAGGTGTGACTTGACCTGCATGGACTTTCTATAATACCGGTGTCTTCTTATGCGACACAAAGGTCTTTGGGCCCCTTCAGGCTCCTGGGCCCGGTAGCAACTGCTACCTCTGCACCCCCTATAGCTACGCCCATGCGTCACACGAAACCAGCCTCGCCAAACTTGCCATCTGGATCGACAAGACATGCTTTTGATCGAGCTACACCAGCAGCCAAGGAGCAGAGGAGAAACCGCCGCTGACTGTGAACTACCGTCATCAGCTGCTAAGTTTTGTTCAATTATTGATGATATATGAACCGTTATGTTTAGTTTGTATTATTAGACGTATTTTGCCCCTCTTCTCTCCTTATCTATGTCAAAGAGGGAACAGAGAGGCGGAGTGAGGATAGGTACCAGAAAAAAGGGAGTCCTGTAAAGCGTTTTTTTTGGGTAGAGAGAGTGATTTCAAAATGTGGCAAGGTTTGCTGCTACCGAATTTTAGTTATAGGTTTTCTGTTATCCTGCTGTTATTCTCCATGTCTATGCACCAAGGTAAACTAACTGTAAAGGATCCTTTCAAAACTCTAAATGGTTAAAATCATTACGTGGAATGTAAAAGGCCTGCATTCCCCGCAGAAGCGCATGTTGGTGCTTCGTCACCTTAAACGCCTTGATGTGGATATCGCCCTTCTGCAGGAAACGCACCTTGCCGAGTCTGACTTTCAGAGGATGGCTAAATTGTGGGTAGGAGAGGTGTATGGTTCTCCGGCGGTACAGGGAAAGGCAGGAGTTCTTACGCTAATACATAAAAATGTTAAACATAAATTGAAACTGCATACTAAAGACGATGTTGGTAGGTTATTAGTACTGACTTTTACTGACCCAACAGGAGAATTCAATTTGTATAATGTCTACGCTCCTAATGTGGCTCAGAAACCCTTCTTTGTTTCCCTGCGAGACGCATATCTCCAGGACCCCATTCGGGAAAAAATCATAGGTGGGGATTTTAACGCAGTAGTTGCGATAGATGTAGATAGAAAGTACGAGACAGGTACCCAAACCCCTAAAGTTATGCCAAGAGGTCCGTTAACTCCCTTGCTGGAAGATACTTCCCTGACTGATGTTTGGAGAACCATGCACCCTGATGATAGGGAATACACATACTTTTCACACGCGCAGAACTCTTGGTCATGGATCGACTATTGGTTTACTGACCCACAGGTACTAACCAAGATACGGGAAGTTTCCATTGGAGATCTGGTGATCTCAGATCATTCTCCTGTGCTTTTGACGGTGGCAGATGCGATCCCAAGGGGAGTGGATTATATTTGGCGGTTCCCCTCTTTTCTTGCTAGGGATGATGCCTTTGCAACTTTGATAAGGGGTTGGTGGTTGGAATATAGCACTACAAATCAAGAGCATACTACTAACCCTTTTCTATTCTGGGAGGCGGGTAAAGCAGTGTTGAGAGGCAGACTAATTCAATATGTAGCAGGGTTGAAAAAAGCGACAAAAGTAAAATATGCTGACACTAGCAAAGCAGTCCAGCAGACATATAGAGCATTTATATCAAACCCAACCCCCCAGGCTAAGCAGGACTGGATTGAGGCAAGGAAGCAGTTTGAGATATGGGCGGATAGAAGGGAAGATCGTTACAGATCTTACTGGGAATTGGAGTTTCATAAATATGGAAATAAAGCGGGAAGGCTGCTAGCAATTCTGGCAAAGGGAAGAAGACCGAGGACACATTATATACATCTCCGTAGGTCAGATAAATCTCTAACGTCAGATCCCTTGGAAATCCTTGAGATATTCAAGGCCTATTATTCCGACCTCTATAGGTCACCTGGAGAGATGGGTGGTGATGCCTTGGCCTTTTTAAAATCAATCAAGCTTCCCACATTGACAGATGAACAGCTTTCCTTGTTGAACGCTCCTATTTCAGCAGATGAGATTCAGGCTACCATCTCTCACCTACCTGGCCAAAAAGCCCCAGGCCCCGATGGGTATACTGGGGAGTTCTACAAGTTATTGAAAGTACAGATCTCCCCTATCCTTTCGTGTGTCGGCAATAAAATATTGCAAGGAGAACCACTGTCCCAGCAAATTAATATGGCCTATATTAGGTTACTCCCTAAGGAAGGTAGACCTCCTGAAGATCCTGCATCTTATCGTCCGATCTCCCTCATAAATCAAGACTTAAAGATTTTTTCGAAACTACTAGCGAACCGGCTGGCCGGCATTTTGCCTGCTTTGATCAGTCCAGCTCAGGTGGGGTTTGTGAAGGGGAGATCGGCGGTTACCAATATTCGCAGGGTATTAGCTGCGCTTGATGCGGTGGTCAAGGATGGGGGGATTATGTCGGCACCTGCCCTGGTCACCTTGGATGCTGAAAAAGCTTTTGATAACATACATTGGGAGTGGCTAGGGCAGGTGCTGGACAAACTGGGGCCAGCTGGCCCGTTTTGGACATACATACAAAACACATATACTAACCCATAAGCCAAAATTGGCATTCTGGGCTTTTTGTCTGGTTCTTTTGCATTATACAGAGGCACCAGACAGGGATGTCCCTTATCTCCCTTGTTATTTAATCTAGCAATTGAACCTCTGGTGAGATTTTTGATTGGATTTCAGGGATATGAGGGGATTAAGGTAGGGTAGGTGGAACTGAAAGCAGCTTTTTTTCGCCAACGATGCTCTTTTGTTCATGAATAAACCTCAAATGGAGCTTCAAATTGTACTAGACAAAATAACTCGTTTTGGGAGATTTTCTGGCTTTAAGCTAAATATCTCAAAATGTAGTGTGTTGTGTCTGAAGCGGGGGGGTTTTGGTCTAATCCAGCCATCCCTATGTCAGATACCCATAGCCAGGCACTACATAAAGTATCTAGGAATCAAAATTGGGGCCTCACCAGATACACTATATGCGCTGAATTATACCCCCTTAATACACAAAATAATCTATGATCTGAAAAAATGGCATAACCTTCCAGTGTCCCTGTTAGGTAGGATTCATATGTTTAAAATGATGAGCTTCTCTAGGCTCTTATATCCCCTGTAGACTCTACCTCTGCTCATCAAGCATTTAGATATATCCAGGCTTCATGGGGAACTTTCCAACTTTCTCTGGCAGGGAAGACGCCCAAGAATAGGGATCAAAAAATTTATGGCTTTGAGGGTTATATGCCTGTATAATCTATCCTGCATATTTTGCCATATCATAGACTGGGTGAGAAAAACTAGTTATCATTCAGACTATGTTCTGGAGAGGGGCCTCTGCTCCCCTTGGGATCCATGCGCACTGCTACATACCAGGCTGAGTGATATGCCCATTCATTTAAAACAGTTGGCTCTGTTTAGGCATACGTGGGCGTCATGCAAAGCCCTTAGGAAAGAGTTTAAATTGTGTTTTAGGGTCTCCAAGCATCTGCCACTATGGAAACACCCAGAGTTTGAACATGGTAGACATAATCCTTTATTTAGATATTGGCAAGAGAAGGGAATATTGACAGCTCAACATGTGATGCATGCATCAGAGAGAAGATGGTTGTCTTTTCAGGAGCTCAAGGACAAGTATGACTTACAATCTTTTCAATGCATCCAATATGCTCAGGTTAAAAGATTTTTGTCAGATAGACTATCTGACTTATCGCAGGAAATATCTCAAAACAGATTTGACAAGATTCTTTTGCGCAACTCTGGTCCACAGTCAATCTCTTGGTTCTATTTCCAGGTGAGAGAGGCTTTGGGAGATAGCTTACCCCCATTGTCCTTTAGGGTTTGGGCATAGATCTTAGAGGATAGAGAGGCTGAGGAAAAACTTTTGGTAGGATGGGGAGCGGTGAGAAGAACTGTACTAAATGAGTCCTGTAGAGACACACATTTTAGAATAATGCATAATGCCATATATGCTTTTAATCTGCCACCATCGCCCAATAGACCCAACAGATTGACTAGCTGCCCTAAGTGTGCGACTCCTAAAACAGATCTTTTCCATGGTTTATGGAGCTGCCCACAATCAGCCCATCTGTGGAAACAAGTAGCTCAAGTGATAACCGATGTCTGGAATATCAAAATTCCATTATAGCCAATGATATATCTCTTTCACTATTGGGAAGAAGTGGATGCTGGGGGACCAAGAGAGAGAAAACTCCCTGTGTTGTTCCATGCGATTTGTCTGGTGACAAAAAGATGCCTTTTGCAGTGCTGGCTACAGCCACATGTACCTTCCAAAGACCGGATCATACAAGGCTTGAAAGATCTTCTGGCTTTGGAACGTAAAGAGGCAGAGCGCCATAAGGAAGGGAACATTACAAAGTTTTTTTCAAAGTGGCGCAAATTTATTACGCAGCTACTTTCTGTAGCAGAGATTGAGTCAGTAATGAGACCTTTCACCCTCACGCAGGGAAATTGCAATTACCCTCGACGCAAAGTTGATTAGGTTATTAAATGTGGTCTGGGCGGCAAGGGGTTAAGATGGAGGCCTTGAATATAATTCTTTAAATGTAAGGATGATATATATATTTTTTCTTTTTTGATATGTACCTTGATCATGTCTGATGTGGTTTATGTTAAGCAGCAGGATGTTCTTACGTGTTGTACGCTTTTGTACATTTGTATGTTGTTTATTTGTCAAATAAAGGTTTTTAAAATAAAAAAAAAAAAAATGAAAGGTGGAATCTGATTGATTGCTATGGGCAACACAGCCAGTTCTACTTTACACCAGTTTGATAAATCTCCCTCATAGTTCTACCACTTTACAAATCGCTAGTCATGGAGAATTGTATGCAGTTTTGGGCACCTCTGGCATACCACCCATAGAGGCAGACCATGCAGATGCTATGGGGCCCGTGAGTCTGTGGGGCCCAGTGGCTCCACCCACTTTCCCTGCCTGCCATCTGCCTAATGTTATTAGTTCCTGCGTGGTGTGTGTCACAGTCCAGATACATAGCTCTGCTGCTTCACCTGCCTGCGGTATCTGGCCCCATTACAGCGAGGAAGACCAGTAGCAGAGCACTGTGAGAGAGAGAGAAGGTCCAACTCACGTTCAGCAGCGCATCACTGCTCCAAACTTCTTCTGACCTCCCGACATTGGCGTAACTAGAAATTACTGGGCCCCACAGCAAATTTTTGAGAAGGGCCCCCCTCAGCAACTTCTTCGCAAGCCCCTTCTTCCGTGCAACCCTCACTCCTGTGGTTAGTCAAGATTGACCAAACCATGTTTGCATATGCAAATAGGGGATGCATGGTGTCATGGCCCCACTAGTTTGCATATACAAACTCAATTTACATTTATTCACTTACCTGGTAACAGATGAAGAGTTACAGTCCATGGAAGGAACTTGATTGGATGAAGATCAACCGAAGATCTCGAGGAGGCCCTATAAAAGAAAGAAAAGATCGTTAGAAGAGCACTCACGTAAGTAGAACCGAAGAATCCCCCTCCCAAATCCCTCCCTCATCTTTTATGTCACGGTGCTAGAATGGGGTAAAGTCATCCCGTCGGGATGGACTATTTGTGGATTGGTTGTTAAAGAAGAACTCCTGACAAAAATTTTATTCCGTGTCCTGCTAGAAATGTACATAATGTAATCTGTAGTGAATGTCATTTTCTTACCAGTGTCTGAATTTTAGACTTATATAATCCTGAAGTTTCTTATCTGTGTCATGTGACCAGCAATTAGACCCACCAACTCACACATAGACTTATGTGTGGACAGGAAGCCTAATTCTCTATGTATTCCTATGAGAAAGTGAGGCTCCCATAGGAATGAATAGAGCAGTTACTGGCTTTCTGTCCTGGGTCAGTTGGAGGTCAGGGAGTTGGTCACATGACCCAGCTACAATAAGAAGAGAGGTTTTTACTAACAGAAACAGTCACTGATAAGAAAATGACAATCACTACAGATTATATCATGCACCTTTCTAACAGGTCAGAGAATAAAAAATTTTGCGGGAGTTCTTCTTTAAATATTTATTAAATTTATTGTTACATTTTACTGGTTTAATTTAATATAGGTAACATTCAAGCACCGTGGCTATATTTATCCACTAATAAATAAGTTAAATGATTTATGAGTCTATTTTGTTTTATCTAGTTAGGTTTACGGTTTTATTAATCAAACAATATACAGGGGTTTTGGGGTTTATGCCACCATGCTCTATCAGAAGAGGCCCAGCAGCTGCTCTGTTTGCTTCCTACATGTATATCCTGTATCTCATGTCACTGTATATGCTGTCACTGCATACAATGTTGTATTGTATAATACTGTTGAGGGGGCTTTGAGAATAAAATCTTTTAGTCCTCTTACTACAAGTGGGTGGGCCTTTTCTAAGTTCGGTCCCTAAAGCAGCTGCTTCCCCTATAGCTACGCCCCTGCCTCCCGACTACTTTGACCTGGAGACCCCCTGGACTGGGAAACTGGACCCTGGAGACAGCACAGAAAGAAGCGATGCATCAAAAGCACAGGTCCTACTCCCGAATCCCATCCTCAACCAGCACAGACGGGGCAGTTATTCTATCTGTGATGGACTGTTAATGTAGTCACACATTGTACTGCAATGTGTAGAAGAGGGGACACACAGTGTGTAAGTGACAGTCTGCTGGCTGAGGCTGCTCCTGTGGTGTATGATTTCTATGTACGTCCCTGCCTGTGCTCAAGACATAACAAAGCTCCAGCGGGTTCAAAGAAAACAAAGTAATAACTGGAATGGGTGGACTACAGTCAGCGCCGTTTCTACAACCGGGGAGGGGTGTGACCGCACGGGGCGCGTGCTTCAAGGAAGAAGAGGGGGGCGCCGTGGTATATTCCAAATACGGCGCCCCCCTCTTCTTCCTTGAGACGCGCGCATATGCGGGGGAAGGGGGGGGCAAGCGCTGTACTTACTCCTCCTCCGGCTCATAGGTCCTGCGCTGCTGTGTCCTGAGTGCCTGCAGCGTCAGGACGTACAGAGCGCACTCTGACCTGATGCTGCAGGAGGTCAGGTGACTGCAGCGCGGGCCCTGAGAAGAGAGTGCCGGAAGAGGAGCGGCTGAGCAGGAGAGGTAAGTTCATTTATTTTTTTAAAGTCTGATCTGAGGTCTGATAAGAGGGTCTGAAGGGCTGATAAAGGGGGTCTGAAGGGCTGATCTGAGGTCTGATAAGGGGGGTCTGAAAGGCTGATAAGGGGTCTGAGGGCTGATAAGGGGGGTCTGAGGTCTGATAAGGGGGGGGTCTGAGGTCTGATAAGGGGGGGGTATGACGTCTGATAAGGGGGTCTGAGGTCCAATGGGGGGGGTCTGGAGGTCTGATATGGGGGTCAGTAAGTCTAATGGGGGTCTGGAGGTCTAATGGGGGTTTGATTTTGGGGTCTGGAGGTCTGGTCTGAGGTCTGATGGGGGTCTGGTCTGAGGTTTTATACATGGGGGGGTTTGTCTGAGATGGTGGGGGTTCTGACATGAAGGTCTATTGGGGGGTCTGATATGGGGTCTGACAGACGGTCTGAATGAAGGTCTGGTCTGAGATGGGGGTCTCATCTGAGGTTTGATATGGGTCTGATCTAAAAGATAAGGGGGTATTTTTTGTACTGGCACACTATCTGTGTGGTACCAGTATTTTTATGGGGACTGTTTCTACAGTATAATTTTGGGGAGCACAGCGGGCACAGTATTAGAGGTGGCAAAATGGAATGTTCAGAAAGTGAGGAGGATGATGGAAAAGTAGGAAACTAAAATGTCTGTTTGTCAAACTCTGCAGAGAGAAGAGATGGCTGAAAGAAATCATCATGGCGGTCTGGTCTGACAGGAGAAGATGAGGAAAGAGAACATCTACATCAGAGAGGAGATGTCACTGGATGTAAGAGGTACATATGTGGAGCTCTGTGTACCTATATGAGCGCTGCCTTCTCTGCTCTGTTTACCTGATCACCACTGCAAATGCTGCAGTGAGCAGGTGAACAGAAAAGAGAAGACATCATTTGATTTTTCGCCTCAGGCAGCAGAAAAGTTAGAATCGGCCCTGCTGGTAGTTATACCCCTGTAGCATAGTGTGCAGGGTGGCGGGGTGCCCCTGTAGCATAGTGTGAAGGGTGGCGGGGGGCTGTGCATGCTATGCAACATTGTTTAAGTCAGTGATATTTGATTGGGGGGGGGCGCTTTTTTAATGTTTGCCCTGTTGGTAAAATTCCCTAGAAACTGCCCTGACTACAGTTCCCAGAAAGATCAAAATTAGGGTTATTTACTTTAGAAAAAAGACGACTGAGGGGAGATCTAATAACTATGTATAAATATATCAGAGGTCAGTACAGAGATCTCTCCCATCATCTATTTATCCCCAGGACTGTGACTGTGACGAGGGGACATCCTCTGCATCTGGAGGAAAGAAGGTTTGTACACAAACATAGAAGAGGATTCTTTATAGTAAGAGCAGTGAGACTATGGAACTCTCTGTCTGATGAGGTGGTGATGGTAAGTTCACTAAAAGAGTTCAAGAGGATGTATTTCTGGAGTATAATAATATTACAGGTTATATACAGTGCCTTGAAAAAGTATTCATATCCCTTGAGTTTTTCCACATTTTTTTCACGTTACACCAAATATATTTTATTGGGATTTTATGTGATAGACCAACACAAAGTAGCAAGTATGCGTGAAGTGAAAAGAAAATGATACATGGTTTTCATGTTTAATGTTTAATAAATAAAAATCTGGAAAGTGTGGCATGCAAGTCTTTTGGGGTATGTCTCTACCAGCTTTGCACATTTAGAGGATGAGATTTTTGCCCTTTCTTCTTTGCAAAATAGCTCAAGCCCAGTCAGATTGGATGAAGAACGTCTGTGAGTCTTGCCACAGATTCTCGATGGGATTTAGGTCTGGACTTGGACTGGGCCATTCTAACCCATGAATATGCTTTGATCTAAACCATTCCATTGTAGCTCTGGCTGTATGTTTAGGGTCGTTCTCCTGCTGGATGGTAAACTTCAGTGTCTTTTCAGTCTTTTGCAGCCTCTACCAGGTTTTTCTCCAGGATTGCCCAGTATTTAGCTCCATCCTTCTTCCCATCAACTCTGACCAGCTTCTCTGTCCCTGCTGAACAAAAGCATCCCTACAGCATGATGGTGCCACCACCATCTTTCACTGTGGGGGTGGAGTATTCAGGGTGATGTGCAGTGTTAGTTTTCTGCCACACATAGCTTTTACATTTTTTTTTAGTTTTACATTTAGGCCAAAAAGTTGAACTTCATCTGACCAGAGCACCTTCTTCCACATATTCCCCTACATGGCTTGTGGCAAACTGCAAACGGGACTTCTTATGGCTTGCTTTCAAAAAAATGACTTTCTTCTTGCCACTCTTCCATAATGGCTGCCTCTCTAATTAGTGCTCTCCTTGTCTGGGCTGTCAGTTTAAGTGGACGCCCATGTCTTGGTAGGTTTGCAGTTGTGCCATACTCCTTCCATTTTCGGATGAAAGATTCAACACTGCGCCGTTAGATGTTCAGAGCTTGGGATATTTTTGTAGAACCTAACCCTGCTTTGCACTTCTCCACAACTTTAACCCTGATCAGTGTGGTGTTTTCCTTGGTTTGATGAGGCTATTTGATCACTAATGTTCTGTAACAAACCTCTGGGGCCTTCAAAGAACAGGTGTAGTTATAGTGACAATGTATTACATACAGGTGGACTCTATTTACTATTTAGGTGACTTCTGAAGGCAATTGGTTACACTGGATTTTATTTAGGTCCGCAAAATATGGATCCGCAAAAAAAACGGATGACACCTGTGTGACGCCCGTGTTAAATCGTTTTTTGTTTTTTTTTTTGCAGATCCATTGTAGCAATGCCTGTCCTTGTCTGTAAAATGGACAAGAATAGGACATATTTTTTTTTGTGGACATACGGACACGGAATGCACACTAAGTCATTTCCGTTTTTTTCCAGCCCCTTTGAAATGAATGGTTCTGCATATGGACCAGTAAAAAAAACGGAACGGAAACAGAAGAAAAATACATTTGTGTACATGAGCCCTAAGTTTGTGGGTGTACCATGAAAAAAATATAGAAAAGTTCAAGGAGTATAAATACTTTTTCAATAACTGTAGTTACTAGAATTCTGGAGAAGGGTTGTTGATCCAGGATTTTTGTTTGGGAATCAGGAAGGATTTTTTTTATCATGAACTTCAGGCAGTAAATCATTTCACTTCAATGTAAACGCATACAATCAATATCAATTTCCTAGGATTTTTATTACCCTAAAATGAGGAAAACTGGTTTCTACTTCAAGGGGTTTTCACCTTTGGCCATTTTGCAGGATAACAGGCTGAACTGGATGGACATATGTCTTTTTTCAGCCTTACAAACTATGTTAACATGTTACATGATGCGTCTCAGCCAATTAACATATCTGAAAAGGCTTGTGACTGTTACCACGACTCCTTAGAAAAAGGGATCACACACACTACATCACATTATCCTTTTCAGATCATGATCCTTCAGGCTATTGTACAGCTGAAAGGGCATCTGTTGCTTGGCAGCTGAAGGCATCTGTATTGGTCCCATGCAGTGGAGTGCTAAGGGGGGGGGGGGGGCGCTCCGGATGCCCGCTCTCAGGGGGGTGCCAAAGCCCAGAATCAATGAGCGCTTCCATCAATACAGTGGAAGCGCTCATTGCTGGAGCACAGGAAGCTGCAGTCCTCACACTCAGCTCCCCGCGCTCTGTTTCTCCGGCACTGAATGGTGAAGCAGGAAGATTTCTCCCTGCTCCACCATTCGGCCTACAGGCACAGATCGCGCTGCCAGCCTGTGTGGGAGGAGCCTGCAGCCCGGGAATCTACATAAGCTCCGCCCATGCATGGCTGCAAAGCGATCTGTGCCTGTAGGGGAGAGAGGACTGTGAGCTTAGGGGGGCACAATGGGCATTACTACTATGAAGGGAGCACAATAGGCATTACTATTATGAAGGGGGCACACTGGGAATTATTACTATGAAGGGGCACAATGGGCATTACTACTATGAAGGGGGTGAGCATAACTGTTATGGGTCACTGAGTGGGCATTATTACTGTGAAGGGGGCACAATGGGCATTACTACTGTGAAGAGGCACAGAGGGCATTATCAATGTTATGGGGGCACAGTGAGGGCATAACTACTCCTAAGGGGCACAGAGAGGGCATTACAACTGTGAAAGGGCACAGATAGGGCATTACTACTGTGAGAGGGGGCACAATGAGGGCATAACTTTTGTGAAGGGGGTACAATGTGGGCATAACTACTGTGAAAGTTGTACATTGAGGGCATAAATACCATGAGAGGGCACATATCTGGACAAAACTACTGTGAAGGTTGTACAACGAGGGCAATACTACTGTGAGGGGGTACAATTTTTTTTTAAGTGTTGGGGGGGGGGCGTCCCGGTTGCCAAACACCCTAGGCACGCTACTAGTCCCATGTTCATATGTCCCCACATTGCTCAGAACAATGATGTTTTAATATATGCAAATGAGCCTCTAGGGGCAACAGGGATGTTGCTGTTACATCTAGAGGCTCTGCTCTCTCTGCAACTGCTGCATTCTCTCCATTTTCATCGACAGGGTCAGGCAGTGAAAACATCATAACGCCTGGCCCTGTCAATCAAAGTGCAGAGGGCTCAGCAGTTTCAGAGAAAGCTGAGTCTCTAGGACTAAGGCCTCATGCACACAAGCGTATTTTCTTCCCTTTCCGTTCCATTTTTTTTTATGGAAAAAAACAGGAATGACTCTGTGTGCATTCTGTGTCCGTATGTCCATTCTACAAAAAAGATGTCTAAGGGCTCATGCACACGACGTATGTAATTTGTGGTCTGCTGAAAAGAGATCCGCAAAAAATACAGATGATGTCCATGTGCATTCATATTTTGCGGAACAGCTGGCCCCTAATAAAACAATCCGATCCTTGTCCATAATGCCTCTAAAGGCATTCTGTTATGCATTCTGTCATGTAATTGCGTTATGGTCCGTGGTAACGGAATAACACAATTCAGCATATACCTGAACTCAAACTTCAAAACTTGAAGTTTGCTCATCCCTAGTGAGCAATATAAATATCCCAGAGAACCCCTTTTAGTTGGAAAAATCGAGATTTTAATTTTAGGCAGTATCTCTGTTATAGTGGCCTTGTGGCCGTCACCCTTTTGAGGGTACATTGGCTGTTACAGTGGCATAGTGGCTGTCACCATTATCAGGGTTCCTTTCTCTCTTTGCTATAGACACTATAGCAGACCCTGTTATGGGGACACTGCAGACCTTCCAAGTAATCTTCTTTTTGACCCAAGTCCCTCTTTGCTCCTTAACCCCTTGTATTCCATGGTCAAAGCTGATCACAGCATGCAGGGGGTTTGCGGACGGTAAAGATTGCATTCATGTCCCCATCGGGTCCCCGCGCTGCAGTGACAGGGTCTCGATGGCTGAGAAGGCAGCCCGATACCTTCCAAAGGCATCGGGGCTGGCCTTTTACAGAAGCCTGTGAGATCCAGCCCCTTAGGCTCACATGCAGGCTGTCAGTGTAAAGATGTATTGTAATGCATTGCAGATGGGATCAGACCCCCAGAAGTTGAAGAGTGGAACAAAAATAAAAAGTAAAAAAAAGCGTTTTTCATAATAAAACAAATAAAGTTTCCCATAACAAACACATATAAAATTGGAAAAAAAAACAATTGAAAAAAAAAATAAAAACAGGGTATTGTGTCCATAATGACCAGCTCTATAAAAATATCACATGATCCACCCCATCACCTGAACGGCATAAAAAAAAATGCACCAAAACAGCCATTTTTTATCACCTTACATCACAAAAAGTATAATACCGAGGAATCAAATAGTCATATGTACCCCAAAATAGTACCAATCAAACCGTCACCTCATCCCGCAAAAAATGAGCCCCTACATAAGACAATCGCCCGAAAAAATAAATATGGCTTTCAGAATACAGAGACACTAAAAATCATGTTTTTTAGTCTCCATTTTCTGAAAGCCTTATTTTTTTAAAATTTTCTGACGATTGTCTTGTGAAGGGGCTCATTTTTTGCGGGAAGAGTTGACGTTTTTATTGGTACCAATTTTGGGTACATAAGATTTTTTGATCATTCAATATCAAACTTTTTGGGGTAAGGTGACCAAAAATGTGATTTTTCTATAGAGCAGGTCATTACTGATGCAGCAATACCTAATATGTCTATTTTTCTTTATTTATTTTACTTTTACACAATAAAAGCATTTTTGAAAAAATAAAAATCATGTAAAAAATAAAAATCATGTCAAAAATGCTTAATTATATAAAACGGAAACAAAAAAAACAAAATAGTCATATTTCGTATTTTTACGTCCATATCAATCAGCTCTATAAAAATAGCACATGATCTAACCTGTCAGGAGAACATTGTAAAAAACAGAAAATAAAAACGGTGACAGAACAGCCATTTATTGTTACTTTACCTCACAAAAAGTGTAATATAGAGCAATAAAAAAATCATTTGTACCCCAAAATAGTACCAAGAAAACTGTCACCTTATTCCGTGGTTTCCAAAAAGGGGTCACCTTTTGGGAGTTTCTACTCTAGGAGTGCATCAGGGGGTCTTCAAATATGACATGGCAGCTTATCCCAGTGAAATCTGCCCTCCAAAAACCATATATTGCTCCTTTCCTTCTGTGTCCTGCCATGTGTCCATACAGCAGTTTACGATCACAAATGGGGAGTTTCTGTAAATCGCAGAATCAGGGTAATAGATACTTAGTTTTGTTTGGCTGTTAACTTTTGAAGTGTTACAGGAAAAAATGGAAAATCTGCCAATAAAGTGAAATTCTGAAATTTCATCTACATTTTCCTTTAATTCTTGTGGAACACCTAAAGGGTTAACAAAGCTTGTAAAATCAGTTAAAAACTGAACTGGCCCTGAAAAGGTGGGTTTTGGAAATTTTCTTAAAACTTTTAAGATTTGCTTCTAAAATTCGAAGGCCTCATTCACACATATGTGGATTTTCACAGACCACGGTCCATGAAAACCCGGCCTGCTGTCCTGCCTCCGCTATGACGCAGTGCGCTTTGTGCTGCCGCTGCTGTACAGTAATACACTAGTGTGATCAGACAATGTAAAGTAATAACTTTTTTTATGAGGTATCACTATCTGTTTTAAAAGCAGAGAAATTGAAATTTGGAAAGTTGCATTTGTTGGTAAATTTGGGATTTTTTTAGCAAAAATGAAATATACAATTAGGTCCATATATATTTGGACACTGACACAAATTTTGTTTTATTTTTTTACCTGTTTACTAAAACATATTCAAGTTATATAATGGACATGGACATAAAGTCCAGACTTTTAGCTTTCATTTGAGGGTATCCACATTAAAATTGGATGAAGGGTTTAGGAGTTTCAGCTCCTTTACCTGTGATACCCCGTTTTTAAAGGGACCAAAAGTAACTGGAAAATTGACTCAAAGGCTGTTTCATGGGCAGGTGTGGGCAATTCCTTCATTATTTCATTCTCGATTAAGCACATAAAAGGCCTGGAGTTGATTTGAGATGTAATGCTTGCATTTTGAAGATTTAATGAGAAGTAAACATGCGGTCAAATGAGCTCTCCATGCAGGTGAAAAACAAGCCATTCTTCATCTGCGAAAACAGAAAAAAAACTATCCGAGAAATTGCTACACTATTAGGAGGAGCAAAATCTACAGTTTGATACATCCTGAGAAAGAAAGAAAGCACCAGTGACCTCAACAATGCAAAAAGACCAGGATGCACGGAAGACAAGAGTGGTGGATGATCGCAGAATAATTACCATGGTGAAAAGAAACTTCTTCACAACAGCCAAGTGAACAATGCTCTCCAGGATATAGGCGTATCAATATCCAAATCTACCATAAAGAGAAGACTGCATGAAAGTAAATACAGAGGGTTCACGGTGCAAGACACTCATAAGCCTTAAGAATGAGAAGGCTAGATTGGACTTTGCTAAAAAAAAAAAAATCTTAAAAAAACCAGCACAATTCTGGAAGAACATTCTTTGGACAGATGAAACCAAGATCAACCTCAGAATGATGGAAAGAAAAAAGTATGGTGAAGGCATGGTATAGCTCATGATCCAAAGCATACCACATCATTTGTAAAACATGGCAGAGGCAGTGTGATGGCTTAGGTATGCATGGCTGCCAGTGGCGCAGGTTCCCTAGTGTTTATTGATGATGTGACACAGG
This sequence comes from Rhinella marina, assembly GCA_900303285.1. Taxonomy (NCBI): domain Eukaryota; kingdom Metazoa; phylum Chordata; class Amphibia; order Anura; family Bufonidae; genus Rhinella; species Rhinella marina. Next base: position 79,824 of record ONZH01009853.1, on the reverse strand, counting down.
ACAAGCAGGCGGATGAATTCTGGGGTTTTCAGAGACATACTGTGTGCTGAAATCCAGCCAAACTGATTGGTCGGCATTTCATAATGCAGATGGACAATGACCCAAAACATAAAGCCAAAGCAACCCAGGAGTTTATTAACCCCTTCCCGCCCAGCACTGTACATGTACGGCGCTGCGGGACGTGAGTTGCCGCCCAGCGCTGTACATGTACGGCGCGCTGATCGGGCAGGTGCAGGAGCTGCGTCCGCCCGATCAGCGGCGGGGGTCCGGCTGTGCCCAGGTGCCGAACCCCTGCTGAATGCACCAGCATCGGTGAAAACACAGATGCCGGCGCATTAACCCTTCATGTGCCATGGTCAGCGCTGACCGCGGCACATGAGCCGTGCGGCATGTCACGATGGCGAGCGGGGGGGGCCATCGGGTCCCCGCGCTGCTGTGACGGGGACCTGATGGCTTGGATAGCAGCCCAATGCCTTCCTTAGGCATCGTGGCTGCTATCCCTGCGTGCCTATGCGATCCAGCCCCCTGGATCGCACAGGAAGCAGGCTGTAAGTGTATTACATTGAGTAATACACTTATAGCCAATGTATTACATGCATTGTAAAGGGGATCAGACCCCCAAAAGTAAAAAAAAATTTAAGTTTTACAAAAATTAACAGTTTCAAGTAAAAAAAAAAGCACACTTTTCCCAAAATAAAGTAAAAAAATTGTAAAAAAAAAAGGGGAAAAAAGAAATGTATACATATTAGGTATCGCCGCGTCTGTATCGACCGGCTCTATAAAAATATCACATCATCCACCCGCCAGGTGAACGCAGTAAAAAACAAAACAAAGAAAGTGCCAAAACAGCCATTTTTTGGTCACCTTCCCTTACAAAAAGTGTAATAGCAGGTGATCAAAAAGGCGTATTTAACCCAAAATGGTACCAAGCAAACCGTCATCTTGTCCCGCAAAAATGATACCCTACCTGAGACAATCGCCCAAAAAATAAAAAAATATGGCTGTCTGAAAATGGCAACACAAAAAAAGATTTTATTCTGTTCAAAAATAAATCTAATGTGTAAAACTTTCCAAAAATAAAAAGTTAGACATATTTGGTATCGCCACGTCCGTAACAACCTGCTCTATAAAAATATTACATGAGATGGCCCCCCAGGTGAATGCTGCAAAAAATTAAAAAAAACTATGCCAAAACAACAATTTTTTTCCCTCTTGCCTCACAAAAAGTGTAATAGCAGGCGATCAAACAGACGTATTGAACCCAAAATGGTACCAATCAAACCGTCATCTTGTCCCGCAAAAATGATACCCTACCTGAGACAATCGCCTGAAAAATAAAAAAAAATGGCTCTCTGAAAATAACAACACAAAAAAAAGATTTTATTCTGTTCAAAAATGCATCTAATATGTAAAACTTTCCAAAAATAAAAATGTTAGACATATTGGGTACCGCCACGTCCGTAACAACCTGCTCTATAAAAATATCACATGATTTGCCCCCTCTGGTGAATGCTGTAAAAAAAATTTAAAAAACCATGCCAAAACAGCTATTTTTTTCACCTTGACTCACAAAAAGTGTAATACCAAGCAATCAAAAAGTCTTATGTACCCCAAAATGGTACCAATGAAAACCTCACCTTAGCCCGCAAAAAATGAGCCCCTACATAAGACAATAACTCAAAAAATAAAAATCAGTGGCTCCCGCAAACCATTCCATCAGAATCTGTGTTGTAAAATCCATATGGCGCTCCTTCTGTTTTGAGTTCTGCCATGTGCCCCCACAGCAGTTTACCACCACATATGGGGTGTTGCTGTATTCAGGAGAAAATGGGTAACAAATTATGGGGTGCTTTTCTCCTGTTACCCCTTTTGAAAATAAAAAATTTGGGGCTAAAGCAACATTTTATTGGAAGAAATGAAATTTTTCATTTTCACAGCCAAGTGTTTCCAAATTCCATAAAACACTTAGGGGGTCAAAGTGGTCAGTACCCCCCTTAATATATTCGTTGAAGGGTGTAGTTTCCAAAATGGGGTCACTTTTTGAGGGTTTCCACTGTAGGGGTACGTCAGGGTCTCTCAATTACAAAATGGTGACTAAAAACTATTCTAGTAAAATCTGCCTCCATAATCCATATGGCGCTCCTTTACTTCTGACCACTGCCACAAACCCATAGAGACGTTTACCCCCACATATGGGGTATTTCTGTAAACTGCAGAATCAGAGCAATGTATATTGAGGTTTAGTTTGCTGTTAACCCTTGCTGTGTTGCAAGAAAAAAATTATTAACATGAATAATCTACCAAAAAAGTGAAATTTTGAAATTTCACCTCCATTTTCCTTTAATTCTTGTGGAACACCTCAAGGGTTAACAAAGTTTGTAACAGCAGTTTTTTATAATTTGAGGGGTGTAGTTTCTAAAATGGGGTCATTTATGGGTGGGTTTCATTACGTAAGCCCCTCAAAATCACTTGATATCTGAATTGGTGCTTAAAAAAAGGGTTTTGGAAAATTTGGTGAAAATTTGAAAAATGGCTTCTAAACTTCTAAGCCTTCTAACGTCCCAAAAAAGTAAAATGACATTTATAAAATGATGCCAACATAAAGTAGACATATGGGGAATGTAAAATAATAACTATTTTTGGAGGCATTACTATGTATTTTGAAAGTAGAGAAATTGAAATTTGGAAATTTGCTAATTTTTCCAAATTTTTGGTAAATTTGGTATTTTTTTATAAATAAAAATGAAATATTTTGCCACAAATTTACTACTGTCATGAAGCACAATATGCGATGAGAAAACAATCACAGAATGGCCTGGATAAGTAAAAGCGTTCCAAAGTTATTACCACATAAAGTGACACATGTCAGATTTGCAAACAATGGCCTGGGCAGGAAGGTGAAAACAGGCCCAGGGTTGAAAGGGTTAAAGCAAAGAAGTGGAATATTCTTGAATGGCCAAGTCAGTCACCTGATCTGAACACAATAGATCATAAACTTCAGACAGAAAATAGCTGCAGTAAAGGCCTGGCAGAGCATTGAAAAGGAGGAAACACACAGTCTGGTGATGTCCATGAGTTCAAGACTTCAGACAGTCATTGCCAACAAAGGGTTTTTAACCAAGTATTAGAAATTAACATTTTATTTACAATTATTTAATTTGTCCAATTACTTTTGAGCCCCTGAAATAATGAAGGGATTGAGTTTAAAAAATTCTTTAGTTCCTCTCATTTTTATGCAATCATTTTGCTCAACCCACTGAATTAAAGCTGAAAGTCTGAACTTCAACTGTATCTGAATTGTTTTGTTCAAAATCCATTGTGGTAATGTACAGAACAAACATTAGAAAAATGTCTCTGTCCAAATATACAGTGGGGAAAAAAGTTTTTAGTCAGCCACCAATTGTGCAAGTTCTCCCACTTAAAGGGATTCTGTCACCACCATTTTCCATATTAAGTTATTTATACCACTGGATTTATCTCATCATAAGGATCTCCAAATGGTTATTGTTATAGGGCCCAGATGAAGATTTGTGGTGTAAAAATCGTTTTTTATCAACTGTCAATCACTTACATTAAGGAGCCCAAGGGGAGTTGACCATCGTTGCTGGAGCCCGGGCTCGGCGATTCCGTTGGAGCCCCGGACCGCCCACCTAATTAATATTCACTTCACTGAGTGAGTCAGTGAAGCTCCGGCGCGGCTGAAATCCCGCGTAGGCGCAGTACATCAGGTGAGGCCGCTGCCCACAGACCGCACGGGCGCAGGCCTCTTGATGTACTGCGCCTGCGCGGGATTTCAGCCGCGGCGGAGCTTCACTGACTCACTCAGTGAAGTGAATATTAATTAGGTGGGCGGTCCGGGGCTCCAACGGAATCGCCGAGCCCGGGCTCCAGCAACGATGGTCAACTCCCCTTGGGCTCCTTAATGTAAGTGATTGACAGTTGATAAAAAATGATTTTTACACCACAAATCTTCATCTGGGCCCTATAACAATAACCATTTGGAGATCCTTATGATGAGATAAATCCAGTGGTATAAATAACTTAATATGGAAAATGGTGGTGACAGAATCCCTTTAAAAAGATGAGAGAGGCCTGTAATTGACATCATAGGTAGACCTCAACTATGAGAGACAAAATGAGAAAACAAATCCAGAAAATCACATTGTCTGATTTTTAAAGAATTAATTTGCAAATTCTGGTGGAAAATAAGTATTTGGTCAATAACAAAAGTTCATCTCAATACTTTGTTATATATCCTTTGTTGGCAATGACAGAGGTCAAACGTTTTCTGTAAGTCTTCACAAGGTTGGCACACACTGTTGCTGGTATGTTGGCCCATTCCTCCATGCAGATCTCCTCTAGAGCAGTGATGTTTCGGGGCTGTCACTGGGCAACACGGACTTTCAACTCCCTCCAAAGGTTTTCTATGGGGTTTAGATCTGGAGACTGGCTAGGCCACTCCAGGACCAAATACCAAATACTTATTTTCCACCATAATTTGCAAATAAATTCTTTAAAAATCAGACAATGTGATTTTCTGGATTTGTTTACTCATTTTGTCTCTCATAGTTGAGGTCTACCTATGATGTCAGTTATAGGCTTCTCTCATCTTTTTAAGTAGGAGAACTTGCACAATTGGTGGCTGACTAAATACTTTTTTTCCCCACTCTATATATGGACCTAACTGTATTGACTAGCATCGTCTTTAGCCCACCTCTAACCACGTCTTCCTTCTTCAGATTGATCGGGCCAGGCAGCTTCTTCTCTCCGCTGCCAGCCCTGTCCATAGCTGAAATCCCTCGCCTGTGCCGTGCCCTTTACATTCGGCACAGGGACTGCCGATGCCTGCCGAGTACTGGCAAACCGAATGTAAAGCGCATGGCACAGACGCGGGATTTCAGCTACGGACAGGGCTGGCAGCAGAGAGAAGAAGCTGCCTGGCCCGATCAATCTGAAGAAGGAAGACGTGGTTAGAGGTGGGCTAAAGACGATACTAGGTGCAGGGTTACCGCCCCCTGCACCTAGCGAAGGCTCATTTACATATTATAAAAATCACTGTTTTGAGATAACAGCTGCAGTAGGGGGATTTTTAGTTACATATATGGTGTCACCTGTCAGGGTCACATGGGAAATTACAGCCACTTATATGGGCTATTTTCTGGTGACAGAAACCCTTTAAGGTTCATTATGTGGAAGATTCATTTTTCCTGCATATCTAAACACTTCAATAGTTTTTGTTTAGAATATAGAATTCTCTAAAATCCAAAATGCATCAAATAATGAAATATTATACAAGACGAGCTCTAATATACAGATAGGAACCAGACAAACACTTTCTGGGTCAATATTGTAAATGTAATAATGCAAATCTATACTTCAGAACAAAAAAAGGGACATTTAAAGGGGTTGTCCAAGTTATTTTTTTGTTCTTTATGTTTCTAACTTGTCAGGTATAACAACTTTCCCATATACTTTGTGTTTCTAAAGCTGCTGGTTTCTGAGAGTTGACTGAGGGTCACATGACCTGTGATGTCACCTTATCTCCCTGGTCTGTGATGTTTCGTGTACAAGCCTCAGAGTTCAGATAACAGTCTGTACACGAGACGTCACTGGCCACGCCCCCTTTCTTTGCCAGGCTCCTGCTATCTGCTCTCCCTCCTTCAGATAAAACATTAACCCCTTCAGCCAGAACACACTGAGGGCTCAAGGCTTTAGAACAAATAGTAGCTGCAGCAGTGAGAGGAGACAAATGCTGGGCAAGGAGCTATAGAGGAATTGTACAAGAACAGGTAGGGAGAAATTCCTGTGTGTATCAGCAGTGTCATTGTACAGCTGGGACTTGTAGTCCTACACATACAACTTGCTGCTGAGTATCCCAGCAGGCAGACATGTACTCACAGCACTTATATTCACTGCCTTTGCAGAGAGGGGGGGAGAAGGGGGAGGGGCAGAGATTGTTACTGCAGGTAAACAAAGGCCAGAAGAGAACCAGGGAAATGAGGAAATATAGATTTTTTTTGCCTAAAACTTGCTGAACTTAGTTATATATTGCTGCCCATCAGATTTACAGTGCTATATTTTTTTTTCCATAAGTTGGACAACCCCTTTAAGGAGAAACAAGGACAAAGGAACTTGGGTCAAAAAGAGGGACTGTCCCTCCAAAAAAGGGACACTTGGGAGGTCTGGGGTCCTAAAAGGGTTAAATGTCCCTCTTTTCGATCTGAGGGATATGTTGCATTGTTTCAGTCACAATATTGACCTAGAAAGTGTCTGTATATTAGAGCCCATCTTGTATATTATTTCATTATTTAATGCAGTTGGGATTTTAGAAATTTCTATATTCAGATTATTTTTGCTTTGTTTTGCAAAACAAAACTACTGAAGTTTATAGATAAGCAGGAAAAATGTTTTTTTTTTTAAACACAATGAACCATAAGTGTCCCTCTCTGACCGTTCATAAATTCGCCGCTATGCCCCCGACTGGTCGCCATATATCTGGTAGTACGAGGCATACAGCTTGTCTATTTTATCATTTCCTGTATCACCGCCATTCCGCCCTGTACTCCTCAGCTAGGTCACACAGTCATGCAGTGCTAGAACTACAGCTCCCATAATACTGTGCGCTTCTGTGACAAGGGACTTCGGGACTTGTAGTCATTCGCCATTTTACTGGTGAGCTTCAGCGTGTACTCTATTTCCCATCAGCCCCCGGGAAATGCGCAGAACATAGTGAGCCAGCTGAGATCCGAGTCTCCAAGATGGCCACTTGGGGAAGGAGGCGCGCTGGGCTGGGAGGCAGAGATAGGTGAGCATGGCCCTCAGTGTACTGCAGCCGGTCAGGCGGCATCCGTCCCGCGGGCGGCACTGCGGGTGTAACTACGGAGGGTCTGGTAGTCTCTCATGAGGCCTCGGCGCCCTCCTTGGCATGTGTGTGCTGGTGAGCGGGGACAGGCCCGAGGTCAGAGGGAGACTGGCAGAGGTTGCCATGGGCTCTCCGCAGATCTGTGCCCGTCCTGAGGAGCGCAGGTAACGCCAGCAGCATCTTTAGGGGATGTGCACATGGCAGGTCCAGTGTGAACGGTCCCCAGCACAGGGGGTGGTAATGGAGCCGTGTGGATGTCCCTGGATTCATGTGGCGCCCTATTGACTTCCATAACCTCATCTCTGTACACGACCCCAATGAAATGGCTGCTGCAGGCCAGGAATGTGGGCACCCCAGGCCTGGGCGCACAGCTGCCCTCTCATGATGCCAGTGGAATAACTGTGGTGGGGTCAATGACAAATGTCTCCATTCATTGCTGTAGCCCTGCTGAGGTCACACAACTGCAGCGCCTTAACACTGGCAGAGAATCAGCTGAACAAGTGTTAATAAAAACCTTCTCCCAATAACTGCTCCATGTGAACACAGCCACGATCAGCTGAGAAGCAAACTCTTCTCTATCAGTTGATTGTATCTTTATATGGGTCCAAATATCATCACTATGTAAGTGGGACGTGCTGCTTACAGTACGTAAACCGTCAGGGGAATAAATGACCGTTCTAGTGATCATTCATCGCCCATATAGTTTGCATTGGCCTGTGTAAAAATGCCCTTTAAACGATCACCGATCTGCTTCATCTGGGGACATCCTTGACATGACAAACTATAGGAAGGTCCCCTGTCTTCCCACCATTTCCAGCAGCCACTTCTCCTCTGTCTCATTGGGGGCTGTTCACATCTCGTTTTAAATGTACGTGTTAAATGTATGCGGCAAAAAGGTTCAGAATTATGCAGTTTTATTTTTGTATTCATCTCTGTTCTGAAAACATACGTTTGTCTTTTTTTTCTTTTTTTTTGTGCTTAAGGCGTCATGTACACGACCGTGTCTGTACTTCAGTCCGCAAACCAGATCTGTAAAACATGGGCACCTTCCGTGTGCAAACACATTTTTCTGACTCCCACACCAGAAATTACTATTCTCAGATAGGCACAGGACATGTTCTGTAATCCAGTGATTTTCAACCAGTGTGCCTCCAGCTGTTGCAAAACTACAACTCCCATCATGCCCAGGCAGCCTACAGCTATCAGCCTACAGAAGGGCATGGTGGGAGTTGTAGTTTTGCAACAGCTGGAGGCACACTGGTTGAAAATCACTGCTGTAATCTGTCGAAAGGGTCCGCGCGTGATCCTGCAAAAATACTGATCAGGACAGAACAGGGGTATGCTATTCTATCTTTCAAAAAGAAGACCATGTAGTAGAAAGTATGGACTACGCCAATTCTAGCGAGTACATCAAACTTATATGCTCGGCAGACAGCAAAAACCAGGTGTGAACAGCCCCTAAGTATCGCCAGCAGGGTAGCTGTGTGCTCTGTGTACTGGGATCATCAAGCTCTATTTCCTTGGTATGACATGAGCATTTTCACTGATCCTCCCTCATGTGACAACCACAAATCATTCTCTGCCTGGGAGACGTGGCTTCAGCTATGCAGTAACTGATTACTAGTGCGCAGCCTGAGCGCCCACAGTGATACCCAGGAGAGGTGGCACTGGTCGCTGCTGCTCCATTTGTCTAAGGGGCTGCTAAGATGGTGGAGTGCGGTACTTGGTATCTGTAGCAGTCTACAGACAGTGAATGGAGCAGCAGTGCATGCTTGACCACCACTACATTCAAATGGGAGACACAGGTGATCGGTGGGATACCAGCACTGGGCCCCCAGCAATCGGGCACATCCGGTAGATATGTGGTAAGTTTCATCCCTGGGACAACCCCCTTTAAAATGATACTTTGGTAATAAATTATACCCTATGCACCAGATAGATTAACTCTTAGTTTGACAGAGGTCTTGAGTACTGGGACCCCCACCGCTCACAAAACCTCCTATCCTGAAATGAACGGAGCGGCTGGTGATGCATGGTTCCTGCTGCCGCTTTCAACTATCTGCAGCCCTGGATGGAGCAGTAGTGTGCACGCTCGACAAGCCATTCCGTTTATTTTAGGGGTGCCACCGGTCGGACCCTTACCCATCTAATAGTTCCTAAGGGGGATAGCTACGTACTGGAATAACCTTTTAAAGGGGTTTTCTGGTTAGGATTTTGAAGCAAGTGCATGCAGCCTGCCTGCTGAGACAGAGGATTCATTGCCAGTCCTCTGCTGTCTCCATCTTCCAGCCCCCACACTGTTTACCTTTGGTGGTGCATGGTCACATGGCCAATAACTGGCTTTAAAGGGGTTATCCAGTAGTAGAAATACCACCCCACAATGCCCGGGCCCCTCCTATGTTCCTCTGGATCCCTGCATGGCCACCTCTGCATCTCCCCGTAGCGCGGATCAAAACATCCAGCGACAGGGGGAGCAGCCAACAGCAGGCCGCAACAGTGACCAGCCTCCCTCCCAGGTGACGCAGCGGTGGCTGTGCAGTATTGTCTATAGGACGGGCCTGGGCATTGTGGGGGTATTTCTACCATTGGATAACCCCTTTAATGTGCTGCTTGGGGCCACATCACTGCTGGAGCGGGGCATAAGACGTAGGCAGCATAGAGCAGCCAAGTATGAATCTGCTGGCTGCCGGCACTTGTCTAAACCAGAAAACCCCTAATGCTTTATTACTTGTGCCTGATACATCTGTTACAGTCTTCTAAAGATATTCTTTTTGTCAGGGCGCCCTTTTCCACAAGTGAGTGGTACATCGTGCATGAGATTTACAATGGTGAAAATGCTCAGGACCAGTTTGAATATGAACTGGAACAAGCCCTTGAAGCCCAGTACAAGTACATAGTGATTGAACCAACCCGAATTGGAGACGAAACTGCCCGCTGGATCACCGTGGGAAACTGCCTGCACAAGACAGCAGTGCTTTCTGGTACATTCTGCCTTCTTACCCCGTTAGTTTTGCCTTCAGAGTATTCCCCCTACTTGTCTCTGCCGGCTGGTATCCTTAGCTTGGCCTGCTCCACTCTTTATGGAATCTCCTGGCAGTTTGACCCTTGCTGTAAGTACCAGGTGGAGTATGACGCCTATAAGTTATCCAGACTGCCACTACACACTCTTACCTCCTCCACGCCGGTGGTGCTTGTAAGAAAGGACGACGTCCACAGGAAGAGACTACATAACACGATAGCTCTTGCTGCACTGGCGTATTGTGTCAAGAAGCTGTGTGAGATTTACGTTGTATGATTTCCACACAACGCTGAGGATGCACCAACAACACTTTTTGTGGAATTTGTTAGAGATCGGAGATTTCTTCAGAGGAGATGAAGTCATTGCTACTGTACTGGTTATTTACAGCGCTTTATACTAGGAGGGTGAGGACCTGCTGTCAGCTGCATATACCCAAGACACAAGCGGTAACACAACATGGAGTATACTCACAAATGGCATATGAGGGAGGGGTTTCCTTTTTAACATAGACACCTAAGTATTTGTTGTACCATACTTAACCAGCCAGGAGTCCTGTGACCATTAAAATAATAAAAAAAGAACACTTGCTGGTTTACTTGCTTTCCTATTGTGGACAAAAAAAAAATTAAACTAGAAAATATGTCGGACAAAGTTCTTGTGTTGTCCACCTTCCAGTGCCTTCAACCATATGTAGGAATGCATTTTGTTAAATAAAAGCAGAATAGGGTGAGATTTCTCTCCACAGATGATGCATCTTCCAAACTGAATGAATATGAAAAGCAGACGTGGACATGATGGGCCTTCTGTATATGAGGCATCCTGATTCTTTACCACCACCAACTGTTAAATTATCACCACAAGAAAACTTATATACTGCAGTATTGCTTCATGGGTCACTGAACGTTCACAAAACATTTTATGTTATAACTAGGCTTAAGGGAATTGACCTTAGAAACATAGAAGATTGACGGCAGAAAAAGACCATCTGGTCCATCTAGTCTGCCCTTTTATTATCCCAGGCATGTTTAAAGGCTCTGTCACTTGGTTTTAACCTATGTATATTTTTACATAGGTTACTAGGGCCAGTTTAGATAATCTTTCACATACCTGAATTGCAGAGTAGAGCGCAGCCGTTTTTGCGAAATTAAAAGTTTAAAAAATATGCTTCGGAGCACCGTGGGGCGGGCTCTATCCTCTGGAGCACCGCATCTTCACCGCCCTCACGGGTCCGATGCACGCCCCCCTCGCCCTAATCCCTGAACCCGGAAGTGACGGCGCGTGCGCAGAGGAATATAAGCGCTTGCAGTGTTCGGCACTGCAAGCGCTATTGCGCATGCGCCGCCTAAGTACTACGACGCAGGTGCGGGATTTCAGTTCGGTCTAGCGCTGTCAATCAGGATAAAGAGGGGTTGGATTAGGGCCAGGTGGGCGTGCATCGGACCCGGGAGGGCGGTGAAGATGCGGTGCTCCAGAGGATAGAGCCCGCCCCCCGGTGCTCCGAAGCCTAATTAGCATATTTTTTAAACTTTTAATTTCTCAAAAACGGCTGCGCTCTACTCTGCAATTCAGGTATGTGAAAGATTATCTAAACTGGCCCTAGTAACCTATGTAAAAATATACATAGGTTACAACCAAGTGACAGAGCCTCTTTAAATTCAGTTACTGTGAATGTATCAACCACCTCTGCTGGAAGTTTGTTCCAAGCTTCTACTACTCTTTCAGTGAAGTAATATTTTCTAATGTTGTTCTTGATTTGTCCCCCAACTAACCTCAGATTGTGCCCCCTTGTTCTTGTGTTCAGTTTCTTATTAATAACACTTCCCTCCTGAACTTTATTCAGTCCTTTAACATATTTAAAGGTTTCAATCATGTCTCCCCTTTCTCTTCTTTCCTCCAGACTATACATATTAAGAACTCGGAGTCTTTCTTGATAAGTTCTATGCTTTAGACCTTCCACCATTTTTGTAGCTCTTCTTTGGACCCGTTCTATTTTAGAAATATCCTTTCGCAGGTGAGGTCTCCAGAATTGAACCCAGTATTCCAGATGTGGTCTCACTAGAGCTCTATACAGAGGGATCACAATCTCCCTCTTTCTGCTTGTTATACCTCTAGCTATGCAGCCAAGCATAGATTTGCTTTCCCTACCGCCTGGCTGCATTGGTTACTCATTTTGAGGCTGTCAGAGATGACTACCCCCAAATCCTTCTCTTCTGAGGTCTTTGTTAGCACAGAACTGCTAATACGATACTCAGATAGAGGATTTCTTCTCCCCAAGTGCATTATTTTACATTTTCAGATCATAGATCCAAAGTCGATTTGTTCAAATACTTGTACCCGCACAGCATTAAAATGTATTGGCTCCGTGGAGCCAAAGTTCTTGTCTGAAGTCGCACAAGACCTGTATATGTAAATGTAAGTATTTGAACTAATCGACTTTGGATCTATGATTTGGAGGTCAATTCACTTAAGCCTAGTTATAGCGACAAAGTTTTGATTTACAAGCACATACTGCACTCCTTGGTGCACGAGAGGATGTGAGATGGTTGCAGTAGAAAGCCTGTAGGCCGTCTTGATTCCATCTCCTGCAGCAAGGAGAGAGAACACTATGTGAGTGCTTCTCTCTTGCTCTTGTGACTGGTGGGGGGGTCTCACCACTCAGACCCTCACTGATCAAAACCTTTAATTTCACTATGACATATAACGTTTTGTGAAAGCTCAGAGACCTTTTAACTGTATCTGCAGCCCTGTGTGTTGCACCTGATGTTAATCTGGGGAGGATTGCCCATAAACCCTACAGGGAAACTTCTATGTGGGCCAGTGCCCAGAGGGGCGCCTGAGCCCCACTCACAGCCACCAGCCAGGTAGGGATCTGGTGCTCCAAGAGTTAACACTGGGTGTTTTAAGAACTTATGTACCTGGCCGGTGGCAACAGATGTCCTCCTGAATTCAACTGTATTGCCATTCTGAATCAACTGGAGTAGAAGGACAGAACATGGGCACTGGCCAGCACAGCGGGACAGCTTTTGGGGAGGTATATTGTGCTGCTGGAGCATTATTTTGCCATAATATTGTTGGCCCTGCAGGCTTGTGTCACCCCAACTTGTCAGTTTGGACCCACCTACAACATGGGGCCACTTTTAGTTTTCTTCAGGGCCACTCACCAGTGCACCCTGTTGTTAGAGTTATAACAAAGCTCCCTCAGTGTCCCCTAAATGTAATGAAATATTATAAGAACACATACTGCTTAATCCCCCACCATTTCCAGCACTGCAGCCACGGTTTACACCTCCAGTTTCTGTTTACAGACTGGGCCTGTGACCTAATTGTACACGGCGTGTGAAGTCTGCAGCCAATCACTGACCTGAGCAGTATATAGCACGAGACCGCTGAAGTCAGTGATTGACCACAGCATTTATGTGCTGTATACCACTACATTAATGTTAGGGCTTGTAAACGGAAATCTGAGGTGTGGGCTGCACCTGCAGTGTTGGAACAGTGGGGGATTATAGGGGTTGTGCATCCATTACATACTGATGACCTACCCTCAGGATAGGTCATCTATATCAGATCATTGAGGATCCAACTTCCGTCACCCCTGGAGGCGGCACTCATGTTAGCTGTACTTCCTTTTCAAGATTGCACTGCGCATTGTCCCGGTGGAGTTCACATGAATGAGATCCTCACCAATCTGATATTGACCTATCTTGATACTGTAGGTCATCAATATATACTGGCTGCACAACCTCTTTAAGCAGAAAATACGTGCTGTTTTATGTGATTACATAGAGGGCACTAGGGCAGTTTATGACTGACAGCCCTTATAATGCAGCGATATACTACAGTGTATGCCTGGGTGGGCATCTATGCCTTTGGGTATCTGAGAATGGGGTGGATTTAGTAATGTATCTGCTAATTTGGTGGTGAAATTCCACAAAGTAAATTGAAATGGCGTGAATCTAAAATCTGTATGTCAATTTACATGGAAAAATTTCTGCGTTAAATCTCATCTGCTCGTAATACATTACGCTGTGGATTTATCCAGCCTTTAAGGGCAAGTTCACACATTGAGTCATTTTTCCTAGTAAAGTAGGAAAAAGCAAATCTTCATGAAAAGTACGTGTATTAGCATTGTGGACTGAGCTATGGATTTCACTCAAATTCTGGTCAAATTCTGCAACTGCAATTCTGAAGCAAAAAACGCTAAGTGTGAACTCGCCCAAAATCTCCGCTTATGTATTAAGATGTCTGCACAGTCTTCTTAACATCCCCAGAGGGTTATCAGAATAAGTTAGGCCCCACCATGGCCAAAGACAGGGTTGTGTATGTATGTGTAGATTGAGGCCCTAAGAGCACAGTAACCCTCGACCTGCTGCTAAGGAGCCCCCATCAGCACTGCACACAGTAAGTATACATGTGTTAATAGGAGAATTCAGTCGGCCAGTCTCTGATGATCTGGTGCGCACAACTGTTTTAAAAGGTGCATTTATGTGGGTGTGCATAGATGTAATGCACACATATCAGTTACCCTTCCCAAAGATAAGTAAAGTCCGATCACTCCTCTGAAAACCTGTTGTCTCAACTTTTGCCCCCAATATCCCAGGGAAATCAGGAAGTGAGTATGATCTGTGTACAGAACCTGCATTCCCCATCTCTATCTTTAACCCTTTTCCGACAGGGATCTTCTGTTTTTGCAAATGTGGTGAAATTGGGGGAAAAAAAATGCAATTCTGAAACAGATTTATGGGTTTTGTTTTTACAGCGTTCATGCTGTGGTAAAACTGACGTGCTCTTCATTCTCTTATTGGAGATATCCGTGCACTATTACAGCGAGGAAACCTCCATCATCCAGTGCACTGCTGCAATGATACTTATCAGCCCTTTACTTGTAGTAGGGGAATCCAAACGTTTGCAGCCTGTACAAAAAATGTAAGGGGTCTCAAGGACTCATTGATAATTGCATTGGGAAACTTCTCTTTTTTATTCTTATTGTGTCACTTCAACTTTTTTTTTTGTGTGTAGGGGAAGTGAATAGAATTTTTTTTTTCTGAAATACTTGGTGGTTTGGTTAGCTTTTATTAAAAAAAAAAAAAAAAACAGGCTTTAAATGAGCGGTGCTAAGAAAAAGCTGTCTTCAGGATGTGCACACAATAAAGGCAGGCTCCTGCAGATGTATATTTCACTGCCCTAAGTGAGGAATAACTTTCTCCCTGATGATTACTCAGTCAGTCCTACTCCCCTTAAAGGGGTTGTCCGAGTTATTTTTTTGTTCTTTATATGTTTCTAACTTGTCAGGTATAACAACTTTCCCATATACTTTGTGTTTCCAAAGCTGCTGGTTTCTCAGAGTTGACTCAGGGTCACATGACCTGTGATGTCACCTTATCTCTCTGCTCTGTGATGTTTCGTTCACAAGCCTCAGAGTTCAGATAAGAGTCTGTACACGAGACGTCACTGGCCACGCCCCCTTCCTTTGCCGGCTGCTATCTGCTCTCCCTGGTTTCCTTCAGATAAAACATTAACCCCTTCAGCCAGAACACACTGAGGGCTCAAGGCTTTAGAACAAACAGTAGCTGCAGCAGTGAGAGGAGACAAATCCTGGGCAAGGAGCTATAGAGGAATTGTATTGTACAAGAACAGGTAGGGAGAATTTCCTGTGTGTATCAGCAGTGTCATTGTACAGCTGGGACTTGTAGTCCTACACATACAACATGCAGCTGAGTATTCCAGCAGGCAGACATGTACTCAGCACTTGTATTCACTGCCTTTGCAGAGAGGGGGGGGGGGGGAAGGAGGAGGGGCTGAGATTGTTGTTATTGCATGTAAACAAAGGCCAGAAGAGAACCAGGGAAATGAGGAAATATGGATTTTTTTTGCCTAAAACTTGCTTAACTTAGTTATATATTGCTGCCCATCAGATTTACAGTGCTATATATTTTTTTTTCATAACTCGGACAACCCCTTTAAGATGTCTGCCTTTCCCCCATCCCCCCAGCACATCCACTAACCAACTAACTAGCTGCTGGGATGTGCTGGGAAATGGGAGCCGACAGTGTAGAAGACAGGGAGAATGCATTTACATAACATAGGGACAATTACTGGCAAACCTCATTTTAATCAAGGGTTCTGTTGCTTTCCATCATATGAACAGAAAAATGGAAAGAGCTATGCCAATGTGAATATAGCCTACTATCACTACTAATAACCCTGTCATTTTTCTGTTTTTCTCATACATGAGTAAATATGACAAAAGAATTAAATACTAAACACTTGAGGATTATGTTTAGCGTTGAGTGAAGCGAGCTTCAGATGCTTATTCCAAAGTCGCTTAGTTCAAAACTTTGGAATAATACTGTATGGAGATTCGTCTCCGTACTGTATTAGAACGTATGTGCTCCAATGAGCCGAAGTAAGTTATTCACAAAGTCACACGTGACTTTGTTGAATGACTTCAGTAGTTGATTTTTTAAAGTCAAAAACCACTTTAAAATTTGAACCTGAACTCTGCTTCGGTTCTGACTAGTACGACTAGTATTATTCCGAAGTTTTGAATGAAGCGAATGGAGGATTAAGCATCCGAAACTCGCTTCGCTCAACTCTGTGTTCTTGCAGAAGAAATATGGATGTCTAGGCTGCTAGCTATAAGGATGCTGCCACATATTTAAGCTTTTTGATAAAGTTTTAGAAGCCAAAATCTGATGTGGCTCATAATATAAGAGAAAGTATTAGGGTACTTGCACACGGACATGAGTTTCCGTGCAGATTTCTGTGCGTTTCTGAAGCCAAACCGCACTAAAAGCTACATTTCCTAACAGCAGGTTTGATACAGATCTCACCCTGCATTAGGAAAGAGTACAATCTGCTGCTAAAACTGCAAATGTAATTGACATTCTAAAGATTTCTAAATATGCACGGAAAACATATCTGCAAAATGTACATATTTGTTTACTCTCGTACTTACGGTATTGCCGGTACTGTACTACGCTGCGTTTTTCTGAATGGGAATCCTAGCAGAAAAGACGCGTGTATTCTGCCAAGTGTGTATGTACCCTTAGGGGCAGATACAACTTCTGGATCTGCTGGAGTTATGTAGAGGTGCCAGCCTTTACTTAACTTCGGCGGATACACTGCTGCTTCTAAATTTACGCCAGCTGTCAAAATTCTGGTATACAGCACTCTGTGAACAGCCAGCTTCTTTAGCAATGACCCTTTGTGACTTATCCTCCTTGTGGAGGGTGTCACTGACTGCCTTCTGGACAACTGTCAAGTCAACAGTCCTCCCCATGATTGTGTAGACTACTGAACCAGACTGAGGGACCATTCAAAGGCATAGAAAACCTTTAAAGGTGTTTTGTGTTGATTAGTGTGTGACACCAGGAGTCTACAATATTTTTTTCTTTTTTTACGTTTTCATTTTTCTTCCCTATCTTCCTTGGGCCATAATTTTTTTTATATTTCCATTCACATAGCTGTATGAGGGCTTATTTTTTGCGGGACAAGTAGTACTTTTTAATGCCACCATTAATTATGGCAAAAAATGTAGTGGGAAGCAGTAAAAAAATGACAAATGGGGTGGAATTGGAAAACAAAACGCAATTCCTCCACCGTTTTACAGGTTTTGTTCCCATGGCATTTCGTTTGTAGCAAAACGAACTCATGCCCTTTATTCTCTGGGTCAGTACGATTGCGACGATACCCCATATGTATAGGTTTTTTATGTCTAAATAGTGTAAAAATAAATTTAAACTTTTATAAAAAAAAAAAAAAATTTTTACATCACCATATTCTTAACACCACACCATAACACTTTTTTATACTTATGTCTACTGAGCTGTTAAGGGGTTCATTTTTTTTGCGGGACAATCCATAGTTTTTATTGATACCATTTTGGAGTGTGCGTGACATTTTGATCACAGAACAGAAAAAACCTGACAGAACAACAGATGTGTAGGTTGGGGGACACCTGGGAAATAGTGACCATAAAATAATAACCTTCCAATTGTCATTCAAAAGAGTGTTTCTTCAGGGAGGAACAAAAATACCAAACTTCAAAAAAGCTAAATTTAGCCAACTAAAAGAGGCCATAGGCCTAACTAACTTGGACAAAGTCCTCAAAAACAAAAATACAGCCACAAAATGGGATATTTTTAAAAGCTTCCTAATATCTAATTGTGAGAGGTACATACCTTATGGGAATAAAAGGTTAAAGAACAAGAAAAAAACAATGTGGATAAAAAGAGCTGTAAAGAAAGCAATGAATGACAAAAAGAAATCATTTAAATCACTAAAACAGGAGGGGAGCGAGGAAGCATTGAAAAACTATAAGGAAAAAAATGAAAATGTAAAAGACAAATAAAAGCAGCCAAACTAGAGACCGAGAGATTAATTGCTAACGAGAGTAAAACTAACCCTAAAATGTTCTTCAATTATATAAATGGTAAAAAGTATAAACCTCAAGGTGTCAGCCCCTTACAGAGTAATGAGTGGGGAGTTGCAGAGAGCGATGAGGAGAAAGCAAAGCTACTAAATATTTTTTTTCTCCACTGTATTCACTGAGGAAAATAAACTGTCAGATGAAATGCAGAATATAAAAGTAAATTCTCCATTAAAAGTGCCCTGTCTGACCCAGGAAAAAGTACAGGGACGTCTTAAAGGTCGGTAAGTCACAGTAACATCTGTCGTGGGTAAACTGTTTGAAGGTTTTCTAAGAGATGCTATCTTGGAGTACCTCAATGAAAATAAGCAAATAACTCCATATCAGCATGGCTTCATGAGGGATCGGTCATGTCAAACCAATTTAATCAGTTTCTATGAGGAGGTAAGTTCTAGACTTGATCGCGGCGAATCAATGGATGTCGTATTTCTGGACTTCTCCAAAGCATTTGACACGGTACTGCATGAAAGGTTAGTATATAAAATGAGAATGCTTGGCCTGGGAGAAAATGTCTATATGTGGGTAAGTAACTGGCTCAGTGATAGAAAACAGAGGGTGGTTATTAATGGCACATATTCAGATTGGGTCACTGTCACTAGTGGGGTACCACAGGGGTCAGTGTTGGGCTCTATTCTCTTCAATATATTTATTAATGATCTGGTAGAAGGCTTGCACAGTAAAATATATTTGTTTGTAGCTGACACTAAACTGTGTAAAGTAATTAACACAGAAGAGGACGGTACACTGCTATAGATGGATCTGGATAGACTGGAGGCTTGGGCAGAGAAGTGGCAGATGAGGTTTAACACTGACAAATGTAAGGTTATGCATATGGGAAGGAATAATGCAAGTCACCAGTACATACTAAATGGTAAAACACTGGGTAACACTGACATGGAAAAGGACCAAGGAATTTTAGTAAACAGCAAACTAAGCTGCAGAAACCAGTGTCAGACAGCTGCTGCCAAAGCCAATAAGATAATAGGTTGCATCAAAAGGGGCATAGATGCCCGTGATGAGAACATAGTCCTGCCACTTTACAAATCACTAGTCAGACCACACATGGAGGACTGTGTACAGTGTTGGGCTCCTGTGAACAAGGCAGATATAGCAGAGCTGGAGAGGGTTCAGAGGAGGGTAACTAAAGTAATAACTGGAATGGATGGACTACAGTACCCAGAAAGATTATCAAAATTAGGGTTATTCACTTTAGAATAAAGACGACTGAGGGGAGATCTAATAACTATGTATAACTATATCAGGGGTCAGCAGAGCTGGAGAGGGTTCAGAGGAGGGTGACTAAAGTAATAACTGGAATGGGTGGACTACAGTACCCAGAAAGATTATCAAAATTAGGGTTATTCACTTTAGAATAAAGACGACTGAGGGGAGATCTAATAACTATGTATAACTATATCAGGGGTCAGTACAGAGATCTCTCCCATGATCTGTTTATCCCCAGGACTGTTACTGTGACGAGGGGACATCCTCTGTGTCTGGAGGAAAGAAGGTTTGTACACAAATATAGAAGTGGATTCTTTATGGTAAGAGCAGTGAGACTATGGAACTCTCTGCCTGAGGAGGTGGTGATGGTAAGTTCACTAAAAGAGTTCAAGAGGGGCCTGGATGTATTTCTGGAGGGTAATAATATTACAAGTTATAGTTACTAGAGATGGGTCGTTGATCCAGGGAGTTATTCCGATTGCCTGATTGGAGTCGGGAAGGAATTTTTTCCCCTAAAGTGGGGAAAATTGGCTTCTACCTCACATGGGTTTTTTGGCTTCCTCTGGATCAACTTGTAGGATAACAGGCCAAACTGGATGGACATATGTCTTTTTTTTTGCCTTAAAATGTAACATAGTAACATAGTTTATATTACATGTTTTGGGGTAAGAGAAGCAATGAAAAAATGGCAAATTTACCATTTTGACCCTTTTTTCCGTTATGCCATTTTGGATTTTTTTTTCATATTTTAACAGTATGGGAGTTTTCGGTCGCAGTGATACCCGTGCTGTTTTTATATAGGTATTTATTTTTTAATTATAAGGAAAGAGGGGTGATTTAAACTTTTTATTTTTTTTTAACTTTTTTTTTTTTTTTTCAATTTGTGATGATTTTGAAGCTCATATATGAGCCTATAAATGATGTTTTTTTAATTTTGTACTATCAAGGATTTGTAAAATGGGTTTTGGAATGAAAATTGCTCATTTCTTATCCTGGGCTGCCATCTGGTGGACAAAAATAAGAATTGCAGCATGAACACTATCAGCCTGTCTGAACACTATCATAGTGTTCAGCACAACTATAGATGCCCCTATTGGCCGCAGGAAAGCGCGAGCTTCCAGGTTTGTGCGCATTTAGATGCTGTGCTGCTCACTTGATCACAGCATCTAAAGCCTTTAATTACTGCATTATTGCCGGTCACGGTATTTAGCCACAGGTCTCTGCTGTTTGAAACAGCAGAGATTTGCCGGCTATGATGCCCGCATGTGCAAGCGGGTGCCATGTTCGCACATCGTTCCAGCGCCGTACATGTGGCACTGGTAGCGAAAGGGTTAAAAGAAATAAACACTTGAAATAGATCACTCTCTATGCAATGATTCTATGTACAATGCTTTGAAAAAGTGTTCTTACTCCTTAAATGTCTCCACATTTCTTCAGGTTACATCCACAAACTTAAATGTAGTTTATTGGGATTTTATGTGATAGACCAACACAAAGTAGCAAGTGAAGAAAAAATGATAAATGGTTTTCAAAATTTGTAATAAATAAAAATCTGGAAAGTGTGCCATGCATTTGTATTCTGCTCCCTGAGTCAATACTTTGTTAGGACCAAGCTGCAAGTCTTTTGGGGTATGTCTCTACCATCTTTGCACAGCTAGAGGCTGACATTTTTGCCCATTCTTCTTTGCAAAATTGCTCAAGCTCAGTCAGATTGGATGGAGAGCGTTTGTGAACAGCAATTTTTAAGTTTTGCCACAGATTCTCAATGGACTGGACTTTGGGAGATTCTAACACATGAATACGCTTTAACCTAAACCATTTCATTGTAGCTGTGGCTGTATGTTTAGAGTCGTTCTCCTGCCCAAAGGTGAACCACTGCTTCAGTCTGAAGTCTTTTGTGGCCTATAACAGGTTTTCCCTCTAGGATTGCCATGTCCATCTTCCCATCAACTCTAACCAGCTTCCCTGTCCTTGCTGAAGAAAAGCATCCTCACAGCATGATGCTGCCACCACTATGTTTCATGGTGGGGATAGTGTTTTCATGGTGATGTGCAGTGTTAGTTTTCCACCACAAATACCGTTTAGCATTTAGGCCAAAAACTTGGTCTCATCTAACCAGAGCACCTTCTGGCAGGTTTCCTGTGTCCTCTACATGGCTTTTTTCAAACTGCAAATGGGACTTCTAATTGCTTGCTTTCATAAATGGCTTTCTTCTTGCCACTCTTCCATAAAGGGCAGATTTGTGGAGTACACAACTAATAGTTGTCCTGTGGACAGATTCTCCCACCTGAGGGATCGGTCATGTCAAACCAATTTAATCAGTTTCTATGAGGAGGTAAGTTCTAGACTTGACCGCGGCGACTCAATGGATGTCGTATATTTGGACTTCTCCAAAGCGTTTGACACTGTACCACATAAAAGGTTAGTATACAAAATGAGAATGCTTGGCCTGGGAGAAAATGTCTGTATGTGGGTAAGTAACTGGCTTAGTGATAGAAAACAGAGGGTGGTTATTAACGGTACATACTCAGATTGGGTCACTGTCACTAGTGGGGTACCACAGGGGTCAGTATTGGGCCCTATTCTCTTCAATATATTTATTAATGATCTTGTAGAAAGCTTGCACAGTAAAATATCAATTTTTGCAGATGACACTAAACTGTGTAAAGTAATTAACACAGAAGAGGACAGTGCACTGCTACAGCAGGATCTGGATAGACTGGAGGCTTGGGCAGAAAAGTGGCAGATGAGGTTTAACACTGACAAATGTAAGGTTATGCATATGGGAAGGAATAATGCAAGTCACCAGTACATACTAAATGGTAAAGCATTAGGTAACTCTGACATGGAAAAGGACCTAGGAATTTTAGTGAACAGCAAACTAAGCTGCAGAAACCAGTGTCAGACAGCTGCTGCCAAGGCCAATAAGATAATGGGTTGCATCAAAAGAGGCATAGATGCCCGTGATGAGAACATAGTCCTGCCACTTTACAAATCACTAGTCAGACCACATATGGAGTACTGTGTACAGTTCTGGGCTCCTGTGAACAAGGCAGACATAGCAGAGCTGGAGAGGGTTCAGAGGAGGGCAACTAAAGTAATAACTGGAATGGGTGGACTACAGTACCCAGAAAGATTATCAAAATTAGGGTTATTCACTTTAGAAAAAAGACGACTGAGGGGAGATCTAATAACTATGTATAAATATATCAGAGGTCAGTACAGAGATCTCTCCCATCATCTATTTATCCCGAGGACAGTGACCATGACGAGGGGACATCCTCTGCGTCTGGAGGAAAGAAGGTTTGTACATAAACATAGAAGAGGATTCTTTACGGTAAGAGCAGTGAGACTATGGAACTCTCTGCCTGAGGAGGTGGTGATGGTAAGTTCACTAAGAGAGTTCAAGAAGGGCCTGGATGTATTTCTGGAGGGTAATAATATTACAGGTTATAGTTACTAGAGATGGGTCGTTGATCCAGGGAGTTATTCTGATTGCCTGACTGGAGTCGGGAAGGAATTTTTCCCCCTAAAGTGAGGAAAATTGGCTTCTACCTCACAGGGGTTTTTTGCCTTCCCCTGGATCAACTTGTAGGAAAACAGGCTGAACTGGATGGACA
This sequence comes from Rhinella marina, assembly GCA_900303285.1. Taxonomy (NCBI): domain Eukaryota; kingdom Metazoa; phylum Chordata; class Amphibia; order Anura; family Bufonidae; genus Rhinella; species Rhinella marina. Next base: position 56,668 of record ONZH01009853.1, on the reverse strand, counting down.
GATGTCTTTTTTCGGCCTTACAAACTATGTTACTATGTTACTATGTTACTATGAGCTGTGGATATCTGTAGCTCCTCCAGAGTGACCATGGGCCAATTGGCTGCCTCTCTAATTAGTGCCCTCCTTGCCTGGGCTGTCATTTTAGGTGGATGGCTATGTCTTGGTAGGTTTGTAGTTGTGCCATACTCCTTCCATTTTCAGATTATGAATTGAACAGTGCCCCGTGTAATGTTCAGAGCTTGGGATATTTTTCATAAACCTAACCCTGATTTATGCTTGTCAACAACATTATCCCTGACCTGTCTATTGTGTTCCTTGGTTTTCATGATGCTGTTTGATCACTAATGTTCTCTTACAAACCTCTGAGGCCTTCACAGAATTGTTGTAGTTATACTGAGAATAAATTACATTCAGGTGGATTCTATTAACTAATTAGGCGACTTCTGAAAGCAATTGGTCACACTGGATTTTATTTAGGGGCATCAGAATACAAGGGGTCGACTACTAATGCACGCCACACTTTACAGATTTGTATTTACTAAAAGTTTTAAAAACCATGTATTATTTTTTTTTTTACTTCACACATAATTGATACTTTGGGTTGGTCTATCACATAAAATCCCAATAAAATACATTTCAGTTTGTGAGTTTAATTTGAAAAGATGTGGAAAAGTTCAAGGGGTAAGAATAATTTTTGAAGGCACTGAATTATGAGTTTCACTTTTTGAATTGAATCACTGAAATAAATGTATTTTCAATGATATTCTAATTTATTTAGATTTTTGGCTTCCTTTTACATAGCCATATAATTATGGCTGCCTCAGGCAGCGCTTACTGCATCTGGATATATTTAGCTTTCATTAACCCCTTCAGGACCAGGTCATTCTTGCAAATTATGTTTTCAATTTTTTATATACTCCAAGGGCCATAACTTGTATTGTACTGCAAAACTATAAACTAAGTATATGTGGTGAAAAAAGCTAGTCCACCATTGTTGGTTGGATGTTGTTTTTACAGCATTCACTATTTGGTAAAAATAATATGACAGGAATGGAGTGTGTCAGATAGGCAACACGTAGCCAGCAATGGTGAGAAACCCAATTGAGAATACTACACAAAGCAACTTATGTTTCACTGTACGGAGGCGGCCTCAGGAAGCGCACGGCGTCATAGCAACCAATGACGCCGTGCGCTCCCGTCCTCTGGGGCAGCACAGGCCGGGCTTTCATGGCCCGTATATGGCTGTGAAACACGGTCATCTGAATGGGGCCTTATAGAGATGCCCCAGCACATTATATTAGACAATGCCCTAAACGTTCGATGCAGAAAGCTGGCTTATTACATTGTTTGTGGGGGTGTGCTAAACTACAGGCCCTTTGGACACAAACTATTCAATACATACAAAACGTTTGGGGGGTTACAGTGCTACCTACACCATTACAGTGTATCTTTCAGTACATCCCAAAAAATCTAGAGGGAGAATCTGTATCCACTGTGAAGGAGGGAGAGAATACATATCCTACTAATGGCAGTTAAAAAATGCATCCTGAGGCATTGATTGGAAATAGTGATTCCTACATGGGAAGAAATCCTGGGAACAATGAAACATATATTGTATTTGGAAAGAATTGACACAGAAAATAATAAAGAAAAAGCAGTAGGCAGGTTTATTAAAAAATGGAGGAAGTTTATTGAAGTCACATTATCTGGTGTTGAGGTCCGGTCACTGATGGCCTCATTTGTACATACTAAATGGTACCTGGAGGCCCAAATGGGCAACAAACTAGTTGAGCATATAATAGCTTATAGAATAGCTTACTCCTCTGACGTGGGAGGAAAAATATGCAGCAGATATAATAGAGCAACCATTGAGGGTTCAGTTAGGGGAAAGGGAGGGGTGGGCTTGGGAGGGGAAAGTTAACGGGAGGGGGGAATAAAAAAAAAATGGTCAGGATGAAGTTACATGTCTTTTTCTGTAATTAAAACTTGTTACATTGAAATGTAATATGTGATATTTGTCTTCCCCAATTCCTGACTTTAATAAAAAATATATTAAAAAAAATAAAATAACATGACAACCTTATTCCGCAGGTCAGCATAATTATGGTGACACCAAATTTAGATAGTATTTGTCTTACTAATTTTCTTAAAAACAAATTGTCACCATATTCGGAAACTTATAAAATTTTCCCTTTCCTGGTTGTCCTATGGTAGCCCAAGTGGGAATATACAGTATCTGGTCCCTTAGATACAAGTAGAGACAGGTTAATTAACAATGAAAGTAATAACCCTTAAACCAATTAACTAATTAGATGTGCCCATATATAATCTAGCAGCTAAGGAGGATTTTTTCTCTCTAGGTGCAGGATGCATTTATATGTGTAGGGTACGGCCCCCCAGGATGTATGTGCAGAGAGTGGTCTCTGTCCTTCATCCTGGAGGTGTACCCGTGTTTCCTTCCCCTTCTATCCAGGTGGCACATTATTTACCCCATTTGGGCCAAGTATATACCCACCAACAGCTTGTCACCAGAGTCAGGACCCAGTGGTCTGACTATAGCTTGTGTAGCTGGAGTGAAAGGTATGAGCACAGCCAGCAGATGCACAGCAGGAAGTAATTCCTTTAACTTATTCACTGATTCACGTTCAAACAGCAGTGTGCTTTGCCAGCCGGCATTCACCTTCCGTTTGCCATGGTAAGCATATCTCTGTGATATGGTGGATGTTATAAATAGGGGGCTGCATATTTCTCCCTTTGTCTGGCAGGGGGCTTGGACAGTTTACTATCTGCACTAGACTCTGTGGATTTTGCTCCATATGCTAAATTATGCTTTCTCTATTTTATCAGATGTCTGCCTCTCAGGGAGTAAAGAAAATCAAGACACAGACAGTGCACTATTTGTCAGCAGCCTCTCCAAGATGATTTACATTCTGATGCCTCCCCTGTGCCCACTCCTCCTACACAACCTCAAGCGCAGAAGTTTTTGTCATGGTTTAAAAAATGAATTCTCAAAAGTATGAATCTGTGGGATCTCAACACAAAGCCAAGAAATCCAGGAAGGAGCCAGTGTATAGTTCTCCAGGATCAGTCTCCTCACAGTCTGAATGGGATTTGATATCCATTAGTTCAGATCTTGAAGAGGATGATGAATGTTTCCTGCTTAAAAAAGACAAGCTGCGTGATTTGTTTAAAGGGGTTGTCCCATGAAAAATATTCTAGTTTTCAAACCAGCACCTGGATTTGAATATTTTTGGAATTGCATGTAATTAAAAAGTTATTGAATATAATGTATCTATATAGCATCACCTGCTAGGTTTTCTTATTTCATTGTCCGACTTACTGAGAAGGCCAATCAACTGCCTCCTGAGATGTGATACAGAGAAAGCTCCAGCAGAAAGGACACGCTCCCTTAGCTTACAAGACACTCCCCTTGAGCTGCCAGCTTGATATAAATCTAGCAGAGCAATGAATAAGGGAAATCTTTGAATCCATGTGAGGTACAGGGCTGGTTCTAGCTTTGTACTATGTGATATTTCATTGTTTACGTTAATCATGAGATAACCCCTTTAACCCCTTAAGGACCCAGCCATTTTTCACCTTAAGGACCAGGCCATTTTTAGCAAATCTGACATGTCTCACTTTATGTGGTAATAACTTTAGAACGCTTTTACTTATCCAGGCCATTCTGAGATTGTTTTCTCGTCACATATTGTACTTCATGACAGTGGTAAATTTGAGTCAAAATATTTCATTCTTATTTATAAAAAAATACCAAATTTACCAAAAATTTAGAAAAATTTCCAAATGTCAATTTCTCTACTTTTAAAATACATAGTAATGCCTCCAAAAATAGTTATGACTTTACATTCCCCATGTGTCTACTTCAGGTTTGGATCACTTTGAAAATTACATTTTATTTTTTTGGGACGTTAGAAGGCTTAGAAATTTAGAAGCAAATCTTGAAATTTTTCACAAAATTTCCAAAACCCACTTTTTAAGGACCAGTTCAGGTTTGAAGTCACTTTGTGAGGCTTCCATCATAGAAACCACCCAAAAATGATCCCATTTTAGAAACTACACCCCTCAAAACTGATTTTACAAACGTTTTTAACCCTTTAGGTGTTCCACAAGAATTAAAGGAAAATGTAGCCAAAATTTCCGAATTTCACTTTTTTGACAGATTTTCCATATGAATCATTTTATTCTGAGAATAAAGCAAGGGTTAACTGCCAAACAAAAATCACCGGTGCTGGCGGATACAGCAGAGGCCCGGCTGTTAGTATCAGCCGGGCCCCTGCTGTAGATTGCGGCAGCGGGCAGCCAGCGGCACGTTAACCCTAGGACGAGAATGCTCGTCCTAGGGCGTTAAGTAACACCATATTAGGACGAGCATTCTCGTCCTAGGTCGGCAATGTGTTAAAGTAGTTAAAGATAATGTTGAGCCACAAAAATACCTACAAAAGAAAGGCTGTTTTATTTTCCCTTCACAAAAAAAGCAGTTTTTCTTTTGGAAGAAGCATATTTATTAAAAGGCCTAATGGACAGAAGAGCCGAGTCTGTGTTGTAGAAGGTTTATGTGGCCTTGATTGCTGCCTGTAAAGCAGCCTTAGGCTACTTTCACACTAGCGTTAGAGTTTTCTGGTATTGAGTTCCGTCATAGGGGCTCAATACCGGAAAAAAACGCTTCAGTTTTGTTCCCATTCATTGTCAATGGGGGCAAAACTGAACAGAACGGAATGCTCCTAAATGCATTCCGTTCAGTTTAGTTGCGTCCCCAGACCGGAGAGCAAACCGCAACATGTTGTATTTTGCTTTCCGTCCTGGGGATCCGGAGCAAGACGGATCCGTCATGATCCCCCAATGCAAGTCAATGGGGACGGATCAGTTCTGTGTGACACAATAGAAAACGGATCCGTTCTCCATTGACTTTCAGTGGAGTTAATGACGGATCCGTCCCAGCAATGTTAAAGATAATACAACCGGATCCGTTCATAATGGATGCAGATGGTTGTATTATCAGTAACGGAAGCGTTTTTGCTGAACCCTGCCGGATCCAGCAAAAACGCTAGTGTGAAAGTAGCCTTAGCAACTGTTTCAGTGGCTAGGATCTTGCAGATTTGGCTTAGTCATCTTTCCCAAGACCTGGAGGAAGGGCATGCCAAGGAAATACATTATTCCGAATTTGTTCTTCCTAAAGACTGCTTCGGAATATTTTATGCAACTTACCTCTGGATTCGCTAAAGTTTTTCTCTACATCCTTAGGCCTCACTAATGTAGTTCATAAAGCAATCTGGATCAAGCAGTGGCCAGGCGATGTACCATCTAAAAATAATCTGTAGCTTGCAGTTCCAGACAGCTCTTTGTTTAAACACTCCTAGATAGTATATAACAGGTATACGTACCCCTAACCAATATATATCAAATAATCCAAAATTGGGGACGTTAAAATTGACCAAAACAATAAATACTTTATTAAATGTCAAGGATATAGAAAAAGTGGTGGAATAAAACCCAAGTACTGAATATGCAAATAGCCCTATAGTATTGGGGATATCGATTGGTTCCCTCTAATAACTCAACCGGCTTAACTGTAATGAATCTGGCTATGTAGAGGAATATGAAGCTTGTGTGCGCTTCCCACTACCATCTAACCCATGGGTGCACGTGCGGCCCTTGATAGCATTCTGTGCGGCCCCCAACCATCTGGTAACCGACATGTATGTCTTGTGGCTGCTCACATGTATATTTCATGTACTCCCCCATTAGATGTGTGTCCTGGAAGTGTAACCAGACATTTATGATATATAATGTGTGTTCAATATGCCATAAATACAGTATTTCAGTTCTTAATACCCCTTTAAAATTTATTTTCGGCCCTCATCATTGGTTCAGTCTGGCAATGTGGCCCCCAACCAGAAAACGTTGTGCACCCTTGATCTAGCCTGAATAGTTACAAAGTCGCCGAGGGCTTAATAATCAATGAGATGCACTTATATGTATCAAATCTGCATTGAGCAGAAAGTGCACTCATAGATAATCATAGGTGAGGTACACATGTCTTATGGCAAATCTGCACTATATGAAGACATGCCTTCACCAGAGCCACCAGGTGCAGGCAATAGGTTCCTAATGTTACCATATATAGGATAACCCTATTTGGCCCAGCACCTCTGTGAGACGGCGCACTCATACACCACGCCAATCCACAGAAATGTCTATGTTTTCATAAACTACATAGACGGCACCCATCGTTTTGGGGTAAGGCTGTCTCCCCAAATACTGGCTCAATGCGTTTCTATGCGTACAGAGCCCACATGTCATCAAGAGCAGCAGTAGATTAGCCCAGAAAATGGTGGAAAAACGCTCAATGTGGCTGCATAGCAATCGGCACTGTGATGGCCGCGCTTACCCCACTCACGGAGGCGTGTTCTAGCAAGTCACAGCCAATCCAAGGAGAGGCTCGTCTCTGTGTGCACGGATCGTCAGGAATATGCTAGGTAAGTATAACAGCTCCAGGGAGTGCGTTCACGCGCATGCTGTCTAGATAGGGAAGCTATTCGGCGGCTTGCAAAACAGATGGATAGCGAACACAGGAACATGTTGATGGGTGACATGTGAGTGCACTTTCTGCTCAATGCAGATTTGATACATATAAGTGCATCTCATTGATTATTAAGCCCTCGGCGACTTTGTAACTATTCAGGCTAGATGGTAGTGGGAAGCGCACACAAGCTTCATATTCCTCTACATAGCCAGATTCATTACAGTTAAGCCGGTTGAGTTATTAGAGGGAACCAATCGATATCCCCAATACTATAGGGCTATTTGCATATTCAGTACTTGGGTTTACAGCTCTTTGTTTGGCCCGCAAATACAAAAACACTGAGGGCAAAGGCATTACATTTCATAAAGCTAAGAAAAAAACCACAACAGAGATTGTTTCATCAAAGGAAAAAGTCACCTAGATGTCGAATTAACAGGTTCTCAGATAGGACAGGAGGAAAAAACCTAGAAATAAAAAACTAGAAGACTTATGATACCATGCCCCCAGTAATGCAGGTAGGCACCAGGCTGAAGTCTTTTTTTCCTCAATCGTCAAAAACTTCCTCAGATGCCTCAGACCATTTTTGAAAAAAACTGTAGTTCTTAAGCTTTTGTGGGAGTTTATACAAAAGGGGGCATTGGAAAAAGTTCCTTCAGAAGAAATAGGCTTTGGGGTGTATTTTTGCGTTTTTCCAGTGCCAGAACCACAAAACAGATGGCAGTTAGTAATAGATCAGACATATCTGAACAAATTCTTAATCAAGAAGACGTTCAAAATGGAAACTATGCTTTCAGTCATGACATTATTAGAGAGAGAGACGATTATATGGCAACCTAAGAGCTCATGGATGCCTATCTGCAATTACCAAGACTCAACAAGCACAGATGTTTCATACTCATGTTCTTCTTACTCCTCCTTGTACTCAATTTCCAGTTCACTTGTCTGCCTTTCAATTTTTACAAGAATCACTGTAGTGTTAGCAGTTCTGAGGATCAGGGGCGTATATATTGTCCTGTACCTGGACAACTGGCTAATAAAAGCCTCCTCCAAAAATTAACTACTGTCACATGTTCAATTCACTGTAAATATATTGCAGACTCATGGATACATAATAATAATAAAAAAAATCACATCTTGTTCCATCTCAGTTTCTGGGGTTTATAATAAACTCAGCAGAGAGACAACTCAAAATCCGAAGTGGGGGGTAAATCATTTGAGTTTTAGGCCTCCTGAAATCCACAATCAATGCCATGCCAGGCCATTGTCATTCTCCTGTTCTGTCCACGAAGAGCCCAGTTTTCTCTCATGTGGTTTCAGAATGCAGCCTCAAGGGGTTAAGTTTGTATACACCTTATTGGACAGAAGATACTGTTAATTAACAATGTAGATTAATGACTAATTGACTTACTACCACTATCATACTAATATACACTCACCGGCCACTTTATTAGGTACACCTGTCCAACTGCTCGTTAACACTTAATTTCTAATCAGCCAATCACATGGCGGCAACTCAGTGCATTTAGGCATGTAGACATGGTCAAGACAATCTCCTGCAGTTCAAACCGAGCATCAGTATGGGGAAGAAAGGTGATTTGAGTGCCTTTGAACGTGGCATGGTTGTTGGTGCCAGAAGGGCTGGTCTGAGTATTTCAGAAACTGCTGATCTACTGGGATTTTCACGCACAACCAACTCTAGGGTTTACAGAGAATGGTCCGAAAAAGAAAAAACATCCAGTGAGCGGCAGTTCTGTGGGCGGAAATGCCTTGTTGATGCCAGAGGAGAATGGGCAGACTGGTTCGAGATGATAGAAAGGCAACAGTGACTCAAATTGCCACCCGTTACAACCAAGGTAGGCAGAAGAGCATCTCTGAACGCACAGTACGTCGAACTTTGAGGCAGATGGGCTACAGCAGCAGAAGACCACACCGGGTGCCACTCCTTTCAGCTAAGAACAGGAAACTGAGGCTACAATTTGCACAAGCTCATCGAAATTGGACAGTAGAAGATTGGAAAAACGTTGCCTGGTCTGATGAGTCTCGATTTCTGCTGCGACATTCGGATGGTAGGGTCAGAATTTGGCGTCAACAACATGAAAGCATGGATCCATCCTGCCTTGTATCAACGGTTCAAGCTGGTGGTGGTGGTGTCATGGTGTGGGGAATATTTTCTTGGCACTCTTTGGGCCCCTTGGTACCAATTGAGCATCGTTGCAACGCCACAGCCTACCTGAGTATTGTTGCTGACCATGTCCATCCCTTTATGACCACAATGTACCCAACATCTGATGGCTACTTTCAGCAGGATAATGCGCCATGTCATAAAGCTGGAATCATCTCAGACTGGTTTCTTGAACATGACAATGAGTTCACTGTACTCAAATGGCCTCCACAGTCACCAGATCTCAATCCAATAGAGCATCTTTGGGATGTGGTGGAACGGGAGATTCGCATCATGGATGTGCAGCCGACAAATCTGCGGCAACTGTGTGATGCCATCATGTCAATATGGACCAAAATCTCTGAGGAATGCTTCCAGCACCTTGTTGAATCTATGCCACGAAGAATTGAGGCAGTTCTGAAGGCAAAAGGGGGTCCAACCCGTTACTAGCATGGTGTACCTAATAAAGTGGCCGGTGAGTGTATAATAGGCAAACTGTGTTGCCAATATTCTGCGATTGGCAGCAGCAGTGATATGGTTTAACCACTTCAGCCAATCAACGACAGGTTGAAGCAGGCATATGTAGTGATAACTAACTGCTCAGACACGGCTTCACACTTTTTTGCTCATTTTTTTTTATTATTAAATGTACACACAATCCAATCAAAACTGAAATGCATAACAACGTCTTATAATGATTTATAATGCTGTGTGTTTCTGCCCGACTTTGCATGTACTGAATTATTCCGATGCCATAATGTCGGAATAATTCAGTAGATGCAAGGTTGGGCAAAGACAAACAGCATTATAAACATGAAGGGTGTTTTCCGCAGAGGAAACAATCGTCTGAAATTAGCCTTCGACATGCCTCTAAGACACACTCAAAGACATTATCCCAGTTGACAGACTTTTGACATCACTGGACTGAGAAGCAGGACGGAGGTTTTGACAGTTTTCCCGCCATTTAGGCTATTCAGACCAATCTGTTAGGTGTTGGGAGCAGTGGTTATGTGAAGGCATTATACACAGGCTCCTGACCTCCTGATGGCCCAGATAGACCACTAATAAAGAGGATTGTTTGATTTGCTGACAAGCATGAGCAGCTCCCACAGTTTTGTTGTTCACCATCTAGACTCTATGGTATTTTCATTACACACCCCTGCATCTTCTATGACATTTTACAGGTGCTTAGCAGGAGAAATTTGGTGTCACAGCACCATTACATGTGTTGCCATCGACAGCCAGCCAGTTTATTTACAGTGGTGTCATGCATGAGAAACTTGGACTGCTATGGTCTGGAACTGTATTGTTTTTTGTGACAAATCCAGGTTCTGTTGGGGATCCCACAAAGATCGGGGTTCAAATGTGGAGGCCTCGTGGTGAGCACTTCAATCCTGCCTTTGCTCTGGAGCTTCACACTGTCCCAACTGCTGGTGTGATGATCTGGGGAGCCATCACATAAATAGTTACCCCTAGTAGTGATATGAGGGACACTAACAGCTCAGCGATATGTGTAGGACATCCTGCAGCCATATGCATTACCTCTCATGGTAGAACTTCCAACTAGCATTTTTAAGCAGGATAATGATCACTCACACATAAAGAGTTTTCCAGGAATGTCTCTCCCAAATTTCAACACTTACTTGGCCTGCCGAGTCACCAGATTTATTACCAATCAAGCATTTATGGCCAGTTTCGACAGCCTACGAGTGTGCAGGATGTACAGGCCCAGCTACAACATCCGTGGGCAAAGTCTCACAATCCTATCCTTTTGAAGGCTTTTCATCCCTACTGTAGCTTAGCGCTCATTCTGTTTGCCCCACAACAAATTTATGAGCAGAATCAGGAAATGTCATTGGATCAGATATGCAAAGTGGCAAACTGGATGATACCTCTTAGGGCTCTTTCACATCACCGTTAGGGATTCCGTTCTAGCTTTCCGTTATAACATCGTTATAACGGAAAATAACGGAATCCATAGGACGGATATCAAAACGGACACCTTTAAGAGGCATTCCGTCATAATAGAAGCCTATGGGAAAGCATAACTGATCCGTCTGGTTTCCGTTATGCTATCCGTTATACTTTCCCATAGGCTTCTATTATGACGGATCAAAACGGAATGCATAGGTGTCCGTTTTGACTTCCGTCCTATGGACTCCGTTATTACGATGTTATAACGGAAAGCTAACGGTGGTGTGAAAGAGCCCTTACACTTATCAAGCATAACAGGCTGGACATCAGTGCTGTGGAAGGTTTGGCCTTTGGCAAAAGAGTACTGGAGAAAACTGGTTCCAGTATCCCTTTCTCTTAATATTGTTTTTCAAATTCCTTTGAGTGCTGTCAGAAGGATGGCCAAGAAGAATTAACCTCTTCCCGACCAGCGCCGTATATGTACGGTGCTGGTGCGGGGACATGACGCCCGCTCGCCCGTACGGCGGGCGTCATGGCCAGCAAGTCTCTGCTGTTTCTAACAGCAGAGACTTGCCGCTACTTACCGCCATCAGCGGTGTCTTCTTGGCCCTTCTGATGCTGTGATCACCGCATCAGAATGCATCTGAACCCGGAAGCGTATGCTTCCGGATGGTGTACAGACGCCCCGAGTGGCCAATCAGGGTGTCTGTACACCATATGAAAACTGTAATCCTGCAATTCTTATTCTGGCCACTAGATGGCAGGCCAGGATAAGAAATGAGCAATTTTTGGATTTATCTCCATCTAGTAAATCCCTGATTGCTCATAAAGAAAAAAAAAAACCACAATATATTAGTTCATATTTGAGCTTAAAAATAATCATAAAAAAATAAAAAAAAGTTAAAATATATAAAAAATAAAAAATATATAAAAGTTCAAATCACCCCCCTTTCCGTATAATTAAAAAATAAATACCTAAATAATAAATATAGACATCATGGGTATCACCGTGACCGAAAACGCCCATACTTTTAAAATATAAAAAAAAATTCCAATATGGCGAATTGTGTGGCGGAAAAAAGCGTCCAAATGGCGATTCGCAGTTTTTTGTCGCTTTTTTTTCTAAAAAAAATTAAATAAAAAGTGATCAAAAAGTCATACACACCCCAGAATGGTATCAATAAAAACTTCAGATCGCCTCACAAAAAATGAGCCCCCATACAGCTCCGTACACATAAATACCAAAAAGTTATAGGGGTCAAGATATGACAACAAAATAAAAAAAAAAGAAAAAGGCCAACTATATAATTATTTTATTAGTATCAAAACGCAGGAAAAACTATACATATTAGGTATCGCCGGATTCGTACTGACCAGTAGAATGAAATTAACTGGTCAGTTTTAATAAATATTGAACGCCGTAAATAAAAAGCCAGGAAAACTGTAGCGTAATTGTGCTTTTTTTTGCAATTTCACCCGATTTGGATTTTTTTTCCCGCTTCCCACTACATCATATGCAATATTAAATGGTGGCGTTTGAAAGTACAGCTTGTCCTGCAAAAAACAAGCCCTCATACAGCTATGTGAACAGAAAAATAAAAAAGTTATGGCAGTATGAAGGCAAGGAGCGCAAAACGAAAACGAAAAAACCTCCGGGGGTGAAGGGGTTAAAGGGGTATTCCCATCTCACAAATGTAGTTTGTATAATTAGATATAGCCATACCAATATTATTACTAATAGAATGTATTTATATAAAATGTACCATTTAGAAGATTTGCCTATTTGTATGTCCATTGTCCCACACACATCAGTCAGGCCGTTGCCCCTAGTTACGACCACCGCAGCCATGTAGTAGTGGTGGTCAGCTTGCTCCTGTTCAAACCCAGCTCTGAGGTAACTGCTGTATTGTGAACATACATTACATGAGCATGCGCAGACACATCTTAAGGTTGTAGCATTTTTGTCTGCGATTCTAAAACGCAGAGAAACGGATCCTGTTCCAAGATCAATTCATCTCCATGGAACAGGATCCATTTATAAAGTCTGCGTTTTGGACGGATCCTGACCATTGCATTTTGGACTGGTAGCGCCCAAAACGCAGATGTGAAAGTATCCTAAGATGTGTCTCCGCATGGTCATGCAATGTGCGTTCACAATACAGCAGTTACCTCAGAGCGGGTTTAAACTATAGCAAGCTGGCCACCACTACAACATGGCCGCGGTGGCCGTAACTAGGGGCAACGGTCTGACTGATGTGTGTGGGACAATGCCTACACAAATAGGCAAATCTTCTAAATGGTACATTTTATATAAATACATTCTATTAGTAATAATATTGGTATGGCTATATCTAACTATACAAATTACATTTGTGAGATGGGAATACCCCTTTAAGTTTGCTTATCTGAAATTTTCTTTTCCCGCAGTCCAAAATCAATACAAGATCCAATCCCTTCCCTAATATTGCTTTGCTGCATAAAGCATGGAGTCTTTGTCGTTCTATTTATAGTGGTAGCATTGTGTGCAGACTTAAAGGGAATGTGGCTGTTTAAATCACTTTTTTATGTTTAACATTTTAAAATAATTTTTGATGGTTATTTTTAATTTTACATGTCACTTTTTATATGTAAACTAAACCCAAAAATCCTGCAGTTCACGCACTGGCCATTATGTCTAATTATTGGCACCAATTCTTGCTTTATACAGATTACTGCAGTTAGGTCATTCTATGTATATATACATATACACATACACACTAATAATACAGAGGGGGTATTTTATATACACATAATACAGAGCGGCCATTATATATACTACTAATACAGAGGGGGCATTATACATATGGGCACTACAGGGGGAATTATAAAACAGGGTATACTCCAGGGGGTCATTCTAACTACATTGGGCACTGCAGCGGGTCTCTATAAATACTGGGGCTACTATCGGAGGCTTTATAACTACTGGAGACACTATAGGGGACTTTATTACTACTATGGGCTGTATAGGGGTGCCTTATAGATCAGCCTTATTACTACTTGGGAATCTGATCCATAGGGGAGCCTTACAGAGGGGCCTTGTTACTGCTGGGGACACTATAGGGTGCCTCTTTTCTAAAACGGCCCTATGGGGGCATTATTAATATTGAGGATACTGTGAGGGCATTATTATTGAGCACAATTTGGAGGGCATTGCTACTAATGGGGTTGCTATTGGGGGTACTGTAGGGAACACTATTACCACTGAAGGTAGTTTGGGAGCACATTATTATGGGGGGACTTTTTGTATGTATGGCACTATTATTTCTGCAGTGTAGTGTTTGTGAGCACTGGGAAGAACAGCAGCAGGATGATAACGTTGGGGCTCCAGGAGGGGAGGATGATCGTAAAATGAATCTAAGATGTTTGGGTGATAAACTCTGCAGAGATAAGCCACGGCAGAAAAAAAGGTATCATGGTGGTCTTATCTCTGAATGCAGAAGATGGGGAAAGAGTCTACATAAGAGGAGACTGGATATAAGATGTATGGTGCTGTATTCTCCTTTATATTTTGTAGCAATGTAAACATTTCCACCCTCTTTATAGGTAGAGTTGAAGGAGGGGGGGGGGGGGGGTTGAGAAATTGGCACACATCTGCAGCCTGGCCCCAGACTTCATGTCACACCGTGTTCTGAATTCTGGGGCCTCACACCCATCTACTACATTATCTGTACTCAGAAAATTATTACTGTGTTATCTGTGGTGTTACAAAGGACTGCAGGTGACATCTACTACATAATCACATAATCTGTACTCAGATAGGTATCACTGTGTTATCTGTGGTGTTACATAGGACTGCAGGTGACATGTACTACATAATCTGTACTCAGATAGGTATCACTGTGTTATCTGTGGTGTTACATAGGACTGCAGGTGACATCTACTACATTATCTGTACTCAGAAAATTATTACTGTGTTATCTGTGGTGTTACAAAGGACTGCAGGTGACATCTACTACATTATCTGTACTCAGATAGGTATCACTGTGTTATCTGTGGTGTTACATAGGACTGCAGGTGACATCTACTATATTATCTGTATTCAGAAAATTATTACTGTGTTATCTGTGGTGTTACAAAGGACTGCAGGTGACATCTACTACATTATCTGTACTCAGATAGGTATCACTGTGTTATCTGTGGTGTTACAAAGGACTGCAGGTGACATCTACTACATTATCTGTACTCAGATAGGTATCACTGTGTTATCTGTAGTGTTACATAGGACTGCAGGTGACATGTACTACATTATCTGTTCTCAGAGATATCACTGTGTTATCTTTAGTGTTACATAGCACTGCAGGTGACATGTACTACATTTTCTGTTCTTAGAGAGATCACTTATCTGTGGCGTTACATAGGACTGCACATGACATGTACTACATTATCTGTTCTCAGAGATATCACTGTGTTATCTGTGGCGTAACATAGGACTGCACATGACATGTACTACATTATCTGTTCTTAGAGATATCACTGTGTTAGCTGTGGCGTTACATAGGACTGCAGGTGACATGTACTACATTATCTGTTCTTAGAGAGATCACTGTTATCTGTGGCGTTACATAGGACTGCACATGACGTACTACATTATCTGTTCTCAGAGATATCACTGTTATCTGTGGCGTAACATAAGACTGCACATGACATGTACTACATTATCTGTTCTTAGAGATATCACTGTGTTAGCTGTGGCGTTACATAGGACTGCAGGTGACATGTACTACATTATCTGTTCTTAGAGAGATCACTTATCTGTGGCGTTACATAGGACTGCACATGACATGTACTACATTATCTGTTCTTAGAGATATCACTGTGTTAGCTGTGGTGTTACATAGGACTGCAGGTGACATGTACTACATTATCTGTTCTTAGAGATATCACTGTGTTATCTGTGGTGTTACATAGGACTGCAGGTGACATGTACTACATTATCTGTTCTTAGAGATATCACTGTGTTATCTGTGGTGCTAGATAGGACTGCACATAACATGTACTACATTATCTGTAAAAAGGGGCATATCCATAGGTTGTGGGGCGCAATACTTGGCTTGCTCCGGGCGCTTGCTACCCATGCTACGCCACTGATAGTGGGATATTAATCATCCCTTGTACACCAGAATACTTATGTCAAAAAGGCGCAGATAGGATTCTATCTGCGCAAAATTTTACAACTTTCAGGGTCTCTGGTCCCACTCAACACTTTGTGGGCAAAGAGTGGCACAAGCACATTTGTCTACTCCAGGAAACTGAGTAAACTATACCAGTTCTAGTGCATGGTGTAAATTTCACTTCTAGTGCACGGACCAGATGCACCACAATTACTAAGAATAATATATCATGTAAATTGTAGTAGGTAATCTCTTACCAGTGCTTTCTCTATTCATTCCTATGAGACAGGCATCGAGGATCTGACAGGATTGAATATTGAAACTGACTTCCTGTCCACGCATAAGACGCTGCATCAGTTGGAGAGTCAGAATGTCAGTCACATGACACATCTGAGGCCAAGATTGGGCTGGATAACTCACAACCACCGGTTAACAGATTACTATAAATTTTTTCAGTACCTTTCCAACAGGTCAGAAAATACATTTTTTAATGGGAGTGCTTCTCTAACTGTATATTTTTACACAGAGTCCCACTACAGAGGTAACAAAACTTTTGAAATCATATGCATACTGACTGTCGTATTCTGCACGCTTGACTAACTTTTTAATTAACCATTTATTAATGAGAAAAAAAAATCCAAAAAATGTTCTTTTGCTGGTAAAACCATGAAACAGTAAGGAGCATCTTTACAGAAATTCTGGATGGGGCTCCACGGCTACTTGTTATGCTGAGAGTTCAGCTAGAATTTATGGCATCACAACAACTGATTATTAGATCGGATGTTCACATTTTTATTGGATCTCAGTTTGCAAATAAAGTCAAGACCATGAGTCACTGTACTTGAGTTCTCGAATAACGACTGAATTTTAAAAAAATGAACCATAGAATATCACTTTATGTTGATGCAAAAGATAACAGGGTGTACAGGCTTCAAATAGAAGTAACCACCATTTAGTAAAAACATTCATTAATTGGCCATTTTTTTAAACCCTTCCTCCTGGCCAGACCTGCAAAAGAAAAGGCTTCTCTGCCTCACTCAGGTTCCTCACATCCAGTTTGATTCCACTGCAGCCAATGACTGTCCTCAGTGGTGACCTGCTCTCCTTGTGTTATGTCAACTGGACAAGTGACATGATGTTGACAGTGGGAGACCCAATTGAGGCAGCCGTGGCCAGGAAGCAAAGGAGCCGGGATCTAGCAGAGGGGAGCAGATAAGTATGCTTCCCCTTTTACAGGTCTGGCCAGGTAGGGAGTTTACCAAAAAAAAAAAAAGCCCAAAAGGTGTTCAACAACTTTATTGCTAAAGGGGTTGTCTCACTTCAGTAAGTGGCATTTATCATGTAGAGAACGTTAATACAAGCCACTTACTAATGTATTGTTATTACCCATATTGCCTCCTTTGCTGGCTGGATTAATTTTTCTATCACATTATACACTGCTCGTTTCCATGGTTACAGACCACCCTGCAATCCATCAGCAGTGGCGTGCTTGCGTGCTATAGGAAAAAGCATCAGCCTCTCTGGTGGCCGGGACCCTGGGAGCGCACATGGGCTAGTGCTTTTTCCTATAGTGTGCAAGCACGGCCACCGCTGATGGATTGCAGGGTGGTTGGAACCATGGAAATGAGCAGTGTATAATCTGATGGAAAAATAAAGCCAGCCAGCAAAGGAAGCAATAGGGATAATCACAGTACATTAGTAAGTGGTTTGTATTAACATTCTCTACATGATAAATGCAACTTACTGAAGTGAGACAACCCCCTTAAGGGCATAAATCAGCAGATTTGTACTCATGAAACTGGCTGACCTGTTATATGTGCACTTGGCAGCTGAAGGCATCTGTGTTGGTGCAATGTTCATATGTGCCCGCATTGCTGAGAAAAATGATGTTTTACTAATGCAAATTAGCATCTAGGAGCAACAACAGCATTGCCTTTACATCTAGAGGCAACACTTTCTCTGCAACTACCGCGCCTGCTGCACTTTGACCTGGCCAGGTCACATGTGATGACGTTTTTGCTGCCTGGTCCTGTCAAAGTGGAGAGGGACCATCAGTTGCAGAGAGCAGAGTCTCTAGGTGTAATGGCAACTCCCCCGTTGCCCCTAGAGACTCATTTACATATGTTAAAACTTTATTTTCCTTAGCAATGCAGGTACATATGAACATGGGACCAACACAGATGTCTTCAGCTGCCAAGTTCACATATAACAGGTCAGCCAGTTTCATAGGTACAAAACTGCTGACAGATGCCCTTTAACCAAGTCACCAGGGATAGTTACTTGTGTAGCCACACTCAATTTATCATGTATTTTAGTGGCATAGACATTTGGTCTTCTGGAGAACAAAGAATAAACCGCCATATTATGCATCCTTCAACTTTCTTTCCTTTTTAGCTCTTGCTGCCATGACAGAAAAAAATATTTTTGGAGCAAGAGCCCTCAGGTATACAGCTATTGTTGGCACCAGACCAGCTACAAGAACATCTTTTCTCTTTTCTCCAACAGCTCTAAAGACGATTTGTGCCACCTCCTCTGGGGTTCTTCCTTCAGCCGTTGTCTTGTCCATTACTACAGAAAAGTAATAAATAAAATCTTATAAAAGTTATATATTCAAGAAAAAGAGAGTATGAGAGAGAGAGAGAGAGCAAGAGATCCACTTCCACGCTAGTTACAAACAACTCTTATGTCAAACTTTTTTTTTTAATCGTAGCTGCATTGGTCGAGCAAATTCTTCATTTAAAATGCCCAAACTGAAAGCAGACAGGAAGATGAAGGAATGTAACCTGCAGCATTAGATGGTAGGAATTTCAATCCACAATGCTGTCTAAAAATGTAGAATATTTTGAGACTTAAAGAGGTTGTCCGGTTTCCCTTATCGATTACCTATCCTTAGGATAGGTCACTAATATCAGATTGGCGGGGGTCTGACTCCCAGCAACCCGGCAAACCAGCTGTTTGACTGCAGCACTTGTGCAGCTGATCGGCGGGGTAACAGGAGTCGGACCGCTCTGATCTCATATTGATGACCTTACCAGAAAACCCCTTTAAGGTGCCCATCCATTTTCATAAGCTATCAGCATACAGCTGTCTCTCAGGCCAGAATGTAAGTGTCTTTCAATGGGGAAAAAGGGAGAAAGCTGCTGCCAGACACCTCTCCAAGGAGAACAAAAGTATCAGGTACTGAAATTCAAGGCATCCAATCCCTCTCATCATTTGTTGGGGGGGAGTCGGGAGCTTGCCATACATATTAAACTGTTAGCCAGTCCTTCCGAAAGTGGCCAACATAATAATGTCTATGTCTTTACCTTTAAAGGGGCTAGCACCCTAAGTTTCAAAAATCCAAAGTGCCCCATACAATAGCCAAAACCATAAAGTATTTCTATCATGTGACATGTACTGGCTATATATAATTTTTGTAACCTGTTCACCATGACACCCTTTCCTGGAGAAGCTCCCTCAGACAGGCTGTGTGGGAGGAGCAGCTGTAAAGTGAAAGTAAAAATCCCAGCATGCACTGCAGCAAGCATCTTCAGAGGATCAGTCACATGACATCCCCGCCCACCCATAGAGCCCCTCAGATAATATCAATAACTGCTGTACAGACATAGCAATAGGAAGTATGCCCCAGTCGCAGCAGCACACAGGAATATGATGCTAAAGCATAACACATATGTTACTGGGTGCCATGTTCATAAACTTGCTGTAGGGCTCAGTCATTTCTAGTTGCACCATTGGATGTAAGCCATGAACAGAATGAATACAGGGGGTGTGACTACAGCAGGGAGGGGGCATGACCAGTCGCCCCAACAAATTTATGTTCGTTTTCACCAGTTTTCTGATTTAAATGAAGCCAGAAATCTACGTCAGCTCTGAGCTGTCAGGAGGGGGGGCTGTTGAGCAGAAAGACAAATCCTTGTTGCACAAGAACTCTGATGAATAAATTTCTACAAATTGATCTGCTGACATAGAGAGGGGCATCCTGTCTATCATCACACGACTAAGGCTACTTTTACACTAGAGTTAGCAGGGTCTGGCAGCCTGTTCCCCTGCTGGATCCGTGGTAACACTAGCCCACGAGTGCCGCCGGAAGTACGCTCAGGCCCCATTCACATTCACTGATGCCCAGCATGCTGTGGTTTTTGTCTGGTGCCTCTCAGCATGTTTGCCATGCTGCGGCCACATCTCAACCTGTCCCCATTAAAGTGAATGAAGCCGGGGCGAACTTCTGGCGACACTCGTGGCTACCGTTAGCACGGATGACTGCATACAGTGTACAGGGGTTCACGGATCTCTATATACAGTGTTGGGGGTCACACATCAGTATATATAATGTACAGGGGGTCACATATCTCTATATACAGTGTTGGGGGTCACACATCAGTATATATAATGTACAGGGGGTCACATATCTCTATATGCAGTGGTGGGGGTCACACATCAGTATATATAGTGTACAGGGGGTCAAGGATCTCTATATACAGTGTTGGGGGTCACACATCAGTATATATAATGTACAGGGGGTCACATATCTCTATATACAGTGTTGGGGGCCACACATCAGTATATATAATGTACAGGGGGTCACATATCTCTATATGCAGTGGTGGGGGTCACACATCAGTATATACAGTGTACAGGGGGTCAAGGATCTCTATATACAGTGTTGGGGGTCACACATCAGTATATATAATGTACAGGGGGTCACATATCTCTATATGCAGTGGTGGGGGTCACACATCAGTATATACAGTGTACAGGGGGTCAAGGATCTCTATATACAGTGTTGGGGGTCACACATCAGTATATATAATGTACAGGGGGTCACGTACCTCTATATGCAGTGGTGGGGGTCACACATCAGTATATACAGTGCACAGGGGGTCATGGATTTCTATATACAGTGGTGGTGGGGTCACACATTACTGTATACAAGGGTACCTGATAAACAGTATATAGTGTATGTGTCCTACCTGTACACTGTATATAGAGATATCTGACGCCTCCTTCCCTGTATACTGTGTATAATGATAATAAAGTGACCCTCCAGTGCAGGGGGTCACACATCTTTATATACAGTGTAATGTGGTGGTGGTGGTCACATATCACTGTATACAGGGGGTCACATATCACTATATATACAGAGTGCAAGAAGGAGAGGGCACACATTTAGGCCGCATTCACACGACCGTAGTATTGCGGGTCCGGGCACCCCATTGAAAATGCCTATACTTGTCCACTGTTGCGGACAAGTATAGGACAAATTCTATTTTTTTATGCGGAGCTGCCCGCTCTCATAGAAGTGAATGGAGCCGCATCTATGCAATATTGCGGAATAGATGCGGACCCATTCACACGGTCGTGTGAATGGGCCCTTATAGATGGTGAGACCAGTGACTGCTGCTGATATCATTGACCTCAGCCATACTGACAGCTCACTTTTCCAGCAGGTGGGGTACAAATCCATAAACGGTATTTGGGATCTGTACTCCGCACACTGGAAAAGGCGAGAAAAGCACTCGGTGAAGCGCTGCTGCACCTTTGTGCAAAGGTTCGGGTACCCTTTAAATGGCACTTAAAGGGATTATACCATGACTGTATGTCAAAAATTAAAAGCGTTCGTTAGGATTTTCATATTGCTGGCCTATCATCAGGATAGGTCATCAATATAAGATCGGTGGGGCATCTTACTGATCAGCTGTTTGAAGACACTGCGGCGATCACCGGACCTCTGCTGAGCACCGTGGCCTCCTCACGGTTTAACCACCATCCATTGTATAGCAGCTATGCTTGCTATTGCTGCTAGCCCCACTCAATTGATTGGGACGGAGTTGTGCCTAAGCCATGTAACCAATGAACGTGATATCACATGGCCTAGGAAGAGGCCTATGCCGTGGCTTCTTAATACAGCTTATCAGCAGGGGTTCCAGGAGTCACACCCCTGCTGATCTGATTTTGATTACCTATCCTGTATCAAAACCTTAGAGAACCTCTTTACATTCTGACATCATATAAAAAATCCAACAAAGCTAGAACCAGCCCAGTACCTCACATGGATCCAGATCTCTCCCTATTGATTGATCCAATTGCTCATCTAGACTTGTTTCAAGCTTGCAGGCCAGGGGAAGGCGTGTCCTTTCTTCTGCAGCTCTCTCCCTGTAACAGCTCAGAGGCGTGTCATTTCTACCTCAACTCTCTCCCTGTCACAGCAGAGGTGTGTCCTTTCTGTTGCAACTCTCTCCCTGTCTCAGCTCAGGGGTGTGTCTTTTCTCAGGGTGTGTGTCCTTTCTGCTGCAGCTCTCCCTGTAACTGACACAGCCTCTAACAGTAGATACAGCCGTTGACAGTTAAATGATGGAACTGAGCATGTGCGACAATGCTCATTCAGCTCTGTAGGTGGAAGTGCGCACTATTATAGTAAAGGGAATATCTTGCAAATGGAGCACTTTTGTACCAAAAATTAAATTACAAAAGTGACTTGTTTTTCATGCTGAATTATTAAAATAACATTTAATGTTGGCACAACGCGTCCAATAGCCAATCTACTAAGAAAACTGATCTCGCTCATAAAGAAATCTCTACCTCCATATTTGGACCCATCTTCAGTCACAGCATTAAGTGACAAGTTGGTTTGAATATATCCCGGACTTATAACGGTGACGGCAATGTCATGGGGCACCATCTCAGCTCTCAGGCAATCAAAGAAAGCTTGTGTAGCATGTTTAGAGGCTGAATCTGGAGAGGAAAACATGGCATGAGAAATACGGTAGTGCACAGGCTGCAGTAACGCTTAGGGCCTGATGGGGATACAAAGGCCATTTTGCCATATAAAAGGACACTAGCCAATTCTCCATTACTTTTGGAGGTTCATAACATTCCCCATTTCTTTCCTGCTCCCCAGCACAACCCATTTACTATTGGCAAACCCACTGAGGCTAGGCTTCTTACACCAATTACAGGGTCAGTATGAGCCCCATCAGGTTTCTTCCAAATTTACTTTTTTTTCAATTAATTGGAGGAATTTTGATAAAATAAAAAAAAACAGTGCTCTGCCTCAATCCACTGTACCTGGATTCTATGTTGGAAAACGTGGACCAGGTGCTTTACAAATAATACCCTCATCCTGAACAACATATTTCTCAATGTATTTATGTGAGACATCTGACGTAAGGCAGTGATAAATATCAGTTTTATATTATAAAACTGGCTGCCTGCAGCCACCACTGGAGGTAGCTCTGTGCATCAGAATTATACAGTTACAACTGAACTCAAAGGAAGATGTAATACTTTATACGTAGAGCTCCTCCTAGTGGTAGCCACAGGAAAATGTTGTGGTTTCATGTAATAAAGCAAGAGAAGGAGTTTAGCACTGGGCCCCTTCAGCAGTTTCATACTTTCTCATAAGGAACATATCCATTTTCTGTGGTTAGCATTCACGTATTTCCTGCACACTTACATGCAGATCGGAAAGGGATGCTTATTTTTCCTTGAACACTACTGATTGCAACAATATGTCCTCTCTTATTCTTGATCATTGATGGTAGAAGAGCTTAAAGTAAAATATTAAAATCATAAAAAAGACAAGATAACCATTTACAGCTTAAAACAACTTTGAAAGACATCAAGAAATATGCCAACAATAAGCACACAATCTGTACATTTCATAATGTTACATCCTAAAGTATAATTATTAATTCATTTTCTTTCCAGACATAGCTTGTCCTACTACATGGTAATAAAGCATTAGGGTCGCGCCCACACGTTACCGAAAACCACAGCAAAAAAAAAAACACTAAATGGTTCGCTTTTTTCTTGCGGATATCCTGCTGATACTCATTTTTGGCTAAAATGTTTTTTTTCAATTGGCCTTTATTAAAAATATTGAGCTGTTCTGTCACAAAGGGTTAACTGTTTTTCTGACTGTGTGACTGGTACTTTCACTTTGTGCCAGTCATCTAATAACCTTATCTCTAAACTACTAAGAGGTCATAAACAGGTATTTAAGCCACATTCTTAGTAAGATAAGAACTGAGCTATAATGTTTATAATGTCAGAGAGCAGAGATAAGGAGTCCGTCCATTCCTGGTCTGACGGAAAAGACAGAAAATCCAAAACCAAGACCAATTAAAAAAATTATTTTTAGCTCAAAATGAGTACAATGCAATAATAAAAAAAAATAATTTCCCCCAAAGGTGTACATAGCCTTTAACTCTCTGCATTGCAAAGGGTTAAATCCACAATGAATGAAATCCACAGCATAAATGGACGTTGCAGATTTAAAATCTTTACTATAGGTCAATTTCCACAGCAGCTGGAGAATTGCTAAAAACTCATTCATTTTGCTTGTACTGTACAACGCTGCAGATATAATGCACGAAAATCCATAGCATTTCAGTCACGTGTGGATGTGCCCTGAATGTCCTAAAACCTGTGACAATTCTTAACATGGAACTGTGTCCTGATGCAAATCGATGAACGTGGACACAACATCAGAAAAACAATTGCAAAAATGAAGACTAATTAGAATGTGTTGTCCAAATTGGTTTACTCACCTTTAGTCAATGCGACTGGTCCAAAATAGTTTGTGTCCATGATCATTCTGTCCACACTAACCTTGGTGTTGAGAATAGTGCCACGATAACTGATTCCTGCATTGTTAATGAGAATGTCCACCTTCCCAACAAGGCAAAGAATCTCCTGTGCTGCACTTGCTACAGCTTCCACGTCTGAGAGGTCAAATATTATCATATGTGGCTTATGAAACTGTAGGACAAAGCAGCATCATTTACAGCTGTTAGATGATGACCGCTGCGCTTACTGGGACTGTAATACTAACTATGGTGAGACTAGTAGACGTCTAGTAGAACACACACTCTCACAGATACTCCCTGCAGCTTACTGTGGTTTTAAGGAAAAACCAGGGAAGACTTGTACATAACATCTAGTAACAGACAGAAAGACAGAGAGCTAGATCCATTAGAAGGATAAAATAATAAAAGAAGCATTACCCGTTTACTACCCTGCCGTTTCAGCATTGCTCTGGTCCTCCCTGCCAATTGCTGTTTACTTCCCTGCGGTGGTGGCTTTACCACATAGCAATGTGCTGCTGCAGCCAATCACTAGCCTCGTCGTTCTTGTATACTGCTGAGGCCAGTGATTGGCTGCAGTGGCCTTTATGCTTCAACTAACTAATTTGCATAAATATAAAACTAATGATATCCCTGCAGCTGTACAAGCTAAAAACAAAAGAAATATTGTTTAAATCAGCATAATCAACCCTACTGAGCAGTTATGTCTGATTTAATAGGGTTGACCCTGCTGACAGGTGCTCTTTCAATGTTTTTTTCTGTTATCACCATGCATACTAGTAAATGTGGAAGGAAGAGAACATCGGGTTATTTTCTTATACACACAGACCTGAATGGATCCTTTTCGTATTCGACACAGCTCATTTATTAGATCCTTCAGCCCTTCTTCATTGCGCCCACAGAGAACAAGCTGAGCACCAGCTTTGTAAAACACTTTTGCGCATTCTGAAAAATAAACAGGAAATATGTCAAACTTAAAAAAACAAACAAAAGATTAACTTGGAACAACCCAAAAGAATCCAGGCTGAATGGACACACAGTCCATGCTGTGTCATGTGATCTAACATGTTCCATTCAGCTCACCTGGGCTGCTTGTCACTAGGCCTCGTCTGACCGTCCATGGCTAGGTAAACATCCCACTGCCGGGGCGTCCATCCCCTTAGATGCCATGGTGGGGGAATGTTAACAAAGCCGGGCGACCTGCAGCCAGGGTTTTTGACAAGCAGCTCAGGTGAGCTGAAAGGGACATGTAAGACTGGGTTCACATCACGTTTTTGTCATACGTTTAACATATACAAAAAAAACATATATGTTAATGGATGCTTCAAAAAGACGCCATACAGTGGCATTCGTCACCATGGAGTTCCACTGTAAAAAAAATAAAATAAAAAAAACATCCATTAAAGTACACATTTTTGGCTGGATTTTGCGGGATGGAAAAGCATGGTACATTTTTCCATCCAATGAATCTTGCAGAAAAACGTATACTTTTTTTTTTTTTTTTACAATTGAACTCTATGGTGACGGATGCCACTGAATGACTGTCTGAGACATCCGTTAATGTGTATGTTAAACGTATGACAAAAACATGATGTGAACCCAGCCTTAGATTACTGTGGCAGAGCATGGACTGCCCATGTGGCCATTTATTCAGCCACTGGTGTGTCAGCACGATGTGTCGTGGCCTTTGCAGCCATGTAGTGTCTACAAGTCATACTGTCATCAGACATTGCCTACAAAGCTGGTCACAGCAAGACCACACTTGTACAAGTGACTGGGAAAAGGGGTCTCTAATAGCCGTATCATTCAGATACCAGAATCTTACCTTTGCCCAATCCAGATGTAGCACCAGTAATGACAACAACAGCATCTTGGATGTAAGCACTACTGCGTAGACTCTGCAAGAGTCTGAACAGGGCGTAGATCCCAATGCTGCCAACCAGGAACGGAATGATGACCCATGATGTCAAGTCCATCAGTTTACGCTTTGAGCCAGAATTGCCCGTCCTAATGGAGACAAAAAATGTAATTTACTCAGTGATTTGAAAGATACTTGTTTTCTGACATCTGCTAGGCTGAACACCAACTTGATGTTTCCAATATTTTACAAGTTAGTAATTTTATTAACAACTGTTTCCGCACAAGAGAAAATAAAATATCTTCACTGTATTGCCAAAAATAAAGGTAATGTTCATGGGTGGCATAGTTATGGGGAAACTGCAGAAAAGCATTTACCAATATTCTTATAGAAACCAATCAGGCTGCAGATTTCAATTAAAGGGACACTTTCATTGGAAAGTTTTTCTCTAACTCTATAGAAAACACATTTTTTTTTAGAATTTTTGACTGTTTTTCATTTTGGCAGCACTACACCACTGAAGAGATCTCCTATATACGTAGGCAATTCATTGTCAGCTTACTGCTGATGTGAGATAAATGCTAACTGTTAGTATAATAGTAGAGGTCGCATTGGGATAACAATTGCTTTGCACTGTAATGTAGTGTGATGAGTCACTCAACCCCTTCCCTCTCTGGTTCAAGTGAATGGTCTGACTGAGAAAGTCAAGTGAGACTGTTTGCTGTGCTAAAAGTCCTAACAAAGGAGGAAGGTAAAGAGCCGGTACAGGATGTAGAATACATGAGGTGACTCAATAAATAACCAGGAAATCATCCGTCTGTTCTTTTGTATAAAAAAATACATAGACTGTTAATATGAGAAAAAGGGCATTGTCCATTTTAACCCCATAGTGGCTAGCCTGTTTTAGGCCTTAGTGACCAAGCAATTTTTTTTTTTATCGTCATATTCCAAGAGCTATAACTTTTTGTCTTTTTCTGTCGATTTAGCCATATGAGGGGCAAGCTGTAATTTTTAATGCACCAATTTGATTAACTTTTTTAAAGTATTTATTGGGCGAATAGAAAAAAAAAACAATACTGTCATTGTCTTTTTACATTCTAAATTTTGCAACATGTAGTTTTTTTATGCTTTTCTACTTAATAAAGGCCTTGAGAAAGCATCACATGAAACAAATCGGCCGTTGGCCGGCTGTATGTGGTGTACTTTTACATCTTCTATCGTGCACTTTTGTATGAATAAATTGACTTTTTTGCAATTGGGTGAGTGCCGTGAACTGATTCTCTATGCTGCATTCTGGTGTTTTTCGGACACTGAGCACCCCCGTTTCATCATTTTTGCTCTCCCATAACCTGGATTCCAAGTGGTCTTGGTGATTTGTGGCAACCATCTATTTGTCTATTTGTGTTAGAACCAGTACTACTGTTGTTTTTTTTTTACTCAGGAGACATGGTGTTCCAACTAGATAACACCATGCCACACTGGCTGCGCCACACAATGTGCTGTTCAGGGTGTTCAGCAGCTTCCCTGGCCAGCTCGATTTTCAAATCTCTTACCCATCAAGAATGTCTGGGACTGGATGGGGCAACAGATCTCCCATGCTCAGCAGCCAACAACCACCTTGGCTAAACTACAGGTCCAAACTGAAACTGCTTGGAATGACATCTGTATGACGGTTACCATGCCAAAATGTGAGTCTGTATCACAGCAAGCGAAGTAGCAACCCAGTATTAATCTCATCCTGCCTCAACATATACCCTGCTGCACCATCTTTGTAGTGTGGTCATTGGCCAAGCACCACTAGCAGTTTATAATCCATCAATCTCAGCTCAATCGTAAGAAGTTTTCTGGTAGTGTATTTCTATGAACCTAGAAAAGAAGGAATTAATAAAAGGTGTCTAGATCGCTTCACCATGAGATGACTACACTAGCACTCAGGGCTGTGGAGTCGGAGTCGGTATAAAATGGACCGACTCCGAAAATATATAATGAATTAGTACATTTAGTTCAGTGCAATAAGTGCTGAATATATTTTTATAAGAATTTGTGAAAATGATGAAATGTCCTATAAATGTCTGTTCTATTCCTATAGTTGAGATGACTGTGTGCTGCCCTTTATGTCCATGTTCTCTCTGTATGCTTTATGTTTCCTCTGAGCTCATGTTTGGAGAGGTTAGCTGCTCTCATGGCTTCTATCTGCTGCTGATGTAAAACACCTATAGCCTTATGTATGAAAACTGTCTAGGTGTAGAAGTTTCTTTGTTGCCCATAGCAACCAATCAGAGCTCCCCTTTCATTTCATATAGTGCTCTGGAGAAATGAAAGGGGAGCTCTGATTGGTTGCTATGGGCAACAAAAAAAGTCTTAGACCTAGACAGTTTTCATACATCAGGCCCAGAGGCGTAGCTACGGGGGGGGGGGGGGGGGGCAGGGGAGGCAATGATCCGGCCCAATACCTCTGGGGGGGCCCAGCAGGGATGGCCTTAGTACAATCAGGCGAATACAAGTGAGCGCTTCCATTATGGAGTCTGATGGGGGCACATTAAGCCGATCTGAGGTCTGATGGGGGCACATTCTGATGATCTGAGGTCTGATGGGGCACATTCTGATGATCTGAGGTCTGATGGGGCACATTCTGCTGATCTGAGGTCTGATGGGGGAACATTCTGCTGATCTGAGGTCTGATGGGGGAACATTCTGCTGATCTGAGGTCTGATGGGGGCACATTAAGCCTATCTGAGGTCTGATGGGGGCACATTAAGCAGATCTGAGGTCTGATGGGGGCACATTAAGCAGATCTGAGGTCTGATGGGGGCACATTAAGCAGATCTGAGGTCTGATGGGGGCACATTAAGCAGATCTGAGGTCTGATGGGGGCACAATACGCTGATCTGAGGTCTGATGGGGGCACATTAAGCCTATCTGAGGTCTGATGGGGGCACATTAAGCCGATCTGAGGTCTGATGGGGGCACATTAAGCCGATCTGAGGTCTGATGGGGGAACATTCTGCTGATCTGAGGTCTGATGGGGGCACATTCTGTTGATCTGAGGTCTGATGGGGGTACATTCTGCTGATCTGAGGTCTGATGGGGGCACATTCTGCTGATCTGAGGTCTGATGGGGGCACATTAAGCCTATCTGAAGTCTGATGGGGGCAGATTAAGCCGATCTGAGGTCTGATGGGGGAACATTCTGCTGATCTGAGGTCTGATGGGGGCACATTCTGTTGATCTCAGGTCTGATGGGGGTACATTCTGCTGATCTGAGGTCTGATGGGGGCACATTCTGCTGATCTGAGGTCTGATGGGGCACATTCTGCTGATCTGAGGTCTGATGGGGGGACAATACGCTGATCTGAGGTCTGATGGGGGCACATTAAGCCGATCTGAGGTCTGATGGGGGCAAGGGACTGTTAGTTTAGTGATGTAAAGCTGGGGACAGATTTCCTTTAACATAGGAGTCCCCTTTTTTACGCCTATTAATCCTATATTTTACTGCATTATGTGGTAGAGTATTTAGACTAGGGTATGTAGAAAGTCTATTGTACTGTACTTAACAGCATAGATGATCTAGCAGTTTATATAGTCATCTTGCTAATACAGTATTATAACCACAACTAGTAGTATGTGCCTGTGAAGTTGGAAACTTGCGTTTGGGAAGCCAATAAGTGGGGGGCCCACTCAAGTATGTTTCGCCCCCCCATGTGCTGAACCTCTAGCTACGCCTCTAATCAGGCCCTTAGTGAGCTGTACCCAGAGAAGCCTGATAGATTACAAACTGTTTTTGTCATGACTTATCTGTACTATTGATTTTATGCAAATTTGTTTAAAGTTATCACTTAAACATGCTCCATGTATGAGGGAGTCGGAGTCAGGGGAAATTGAGGAGTCGGGGCTTTGGCTTACCGACTCCACAGCCCTGCTAGCACTGAGGGGAGGGGAACACAGCAGGATACTGCGCATGTTAGTCCATCTCTGAATATAGAAGGTGGACCAAAAAGACAGACATAAGACATAAAAAAGACTTCACTACTTTAGTCTCCAGTCACTTCCAGAGGAGAATTCATCGTTCTCTATGAACGGAAAATAATATATCAATAAATGACTTGTCCGCTGGCACTAACCTATAACAGGGAATTACTGTACTGGCGAGGTCTATTTTTACCCGTATTCCACTACCTCATCCAGCCTCATTTCTTTTTAATCCAGGCACAGCTCGTCAAAGTCAAGTCTTGGAAGCAGAGAGAAGGGCATTTCATGTTCCTGACTCAGGCCTGACATTCACACTGCACTGACCTGATCTACAGAATATAGCAGCTTTATATAGTGGTTTAGGTGTCCATACACTTCAGATTGCCGGCCTCTGCCAAGAGCGCACATTTCTTTCATGGGGAAGAAGAATAAGGTGATACTAGACACCTCTTCTACAGGGTCAAACAGGCATTCTGAAATCCAACATATTAGATCCTTCTTTCCCCTGACATCTGTCATCGGGGGAGAGTTGGCAGACCCCTATAAATTAGTTGGCCAGTTCCTGCAAAATTGCTGGATTCGGCCAACATTTATCTGTGATTTTACAAGGGAACCTGGCAGCACCTGCACGGTATGAGCAGACAGGACTCCTGCCTCACAGTGCCGATATCATCCTGCAAGATCTGAACAGCTGCAGCGTAGTCAGAAATCATTGGGGTAGGGCAGCCCCAGATCCAGTAAACCATCTACCCAAAATGTTCTTCATGCCTCAATCCCTGGTGCCTAAGGTTTTTGGGTGTGCTCTATTGCCAGAAAGTCACAACAGTAACAGAAGAGGCTCTAATTTGTTTCTCCAGTCTGACTCTACAGAATTTTGCCCACCTCCCTCTCCCAAAATAAATTAATGTAGATCAGTGATGCTGAAGTATCGAACATGTTCCGCCATGCTGGGGGGAATATATCCTGGACCAAAAGCGGCCAGTGAGAAACAGCAGAGTACATTACACCTCCATAATGTGAAAATCAGTTGTATTGGAGAAAATATATAAGCGCACGTGACAACCCGATCTTCAATGTCCTAAGAACCCCCAGGAGAAGTCACAAAGTCCATGTCTTGTCAAGAAGACAGCAGACACTTGTACAGTGCTAGACCAGCATTCTATTACAGCACACGGTCATAAGACTGGCTAATAAATTAAGAGACACTGATAAAGAAGACACATGAAATAAGTAAATGTGACATGACTGACTCACTGGCTCTCTCCTCCGCCGCTCAGCCCAGCACTCCTGGAGGTTGTGTTCACATAATGTCACAGACATAGAAGGTTCATGTGACATTACAAGAATAGAAGCTGCGGAAGCCAAGTCCCTGAAGTCAGAATACTATGCTGGACTGTTCGGTAATGTCCGATGTTTAACAGCCTGCAGCAACTTATCAAATGCAAGCTGGCTTACTGCACAAGTATTAAAGGGGTTCTCTGGGATTCTGATGGGCTATCCTCAGGGTAGGTCATCGATATCAGATCAGCAGGAGTCCAACTGTCAGCACCCCCACCAATCAGCTGTATGTATAGAAGATCATCAGACCCACCCATTTTCAGACATCTCCTGGTGCAAACATTAGAAGGATGACTTCTTTATTATACCATCTGGAACACAGCAGATTTCGGAGTAAAGGACTCCTTTCTCAAGTCTGTGATGAAGAGCTTGGGGTTCTGTCTTGCTGGAGTTTGTGAATGAAGCTCCTAGGTGAAGTGGATGGAGATCAACGTGCCAAGAGATGTCTGAAAATGGGTGAGCGTATACGCATCCACGTCTGATGATCTGCTATATGCACATCTCATGAAGGTTGGCCCCCACAGTTTGAGGACACAGATGACATCAGTTCCACCAACCAAGTGAATGGGTTTGATCTACAATACCTAGCACAGCCACTATTTAATGTGATTGGTGAGCAGCCAGACATCCGTGGTGCTCACAGGAGCTCTGCGGCCTCCTCAAACAGCTGATCATTGGGGATGCCGGGAGTAGGACCCCTGCTGATCTCACATTGATGACTTATCCTTAGGATAGACCATCAGTATGATCATCTCAGAGAATCCCTATAAAAGGGTTTTCCCAAATGAGTCTTTTATATCATCTGACATCACATACATATGACCCATAAGTCTACTGCTCACTGAGCGTTGCAGCCTCTTCATACAGCTGATCACCAAGGGTGCTGGGAGTCGGACCCCAGACAATCTGATATTGCTGATCTATCCTGCGGACAGGCCATGAATATCAAAATCCTGCAGAACCCTTTTACATCATCGATTACAAGCCAAACAACCATGTTCTATAAAAGCCGACAAGCATGGCTAAAATAGACAGAATGGATTAGGCCTAAGACATGCAAATTACACCCAAAATAAAGGTGGATCTAGCTGACAAAGTGTTTTTGAATGTCCTCTACATGACTGCCTGATTACATGAAATCCAATGCAGCAAAAATAGGGTTAGGGTTCCCCCACGATTTCCAACTCACAGGCAACATTAAAGGGATTTTCGGGGATTTTAATATTGATGACCTATCCTCAGGATAGGTCATCAGTATCAGATTGGCGGGGGGTCCGACTCCTGGCACCCCCGCTGATCAACGGTTGAAGGGAAGGCCATGCTCCTTGTGAGAGCAGTCTTCCCCTCATTGTTTACCTGCTCGCTCTCGACATGGCAGCGGTGATCAGTGTAATTACAAGAAGCCGTCCTATTCACTTCTATGGGACGGCTCTGTAGTATACACTTGAATAGGAAGGAGCCATCCCATGAAGTGAATTTACCTGCTCAACCACTGCGATGTCAATGGCGAGCAAGTAAACAATGACTTGAAGGCAGCGCTCACAAGGAGCGTGGGCTTTTCTTCAAACAGCTGATCAGCTGGGGTGCCGAGTGTCGGACCCTCACCGACCTGATACTGATGACCTATCCTGAGAATAAGTCATCAATATTAAAACCCCAGAGAACCCCTTTAATGTTTCCCTAGCGGTATGTCTACATGGGACATAAAACACCCAGGGAAACCCTATCTGATCTACTGCAGTTACTTGCGGATTTGGCTGTAAATTACACTGTGGATTTTTTCAGCAGTGTGTGGATGAGATCTCATCAAATCTCTTCCATATGGCAGGTACTCTACAACACTACGGATTTCCCGAATGCAAATCCATGGCGGCAAATCTGCAGTGTTTCTATCCCGTCTGGACCTTCTCTATGTTTTCTTTTGTCTCCATAGTAACAGACTACAAACACGCCCAGTGTAATCGGATTCAATGGTCATACTCCCCTCCATCAGTCTCCTACTTTTTGCTTATTAGTAGAAGCATAGAGCTGAATAAAACATTTATCTAAGATTATCCTATGTTGTCCTATATTTTTTAAGGCTTAATGCACAAGACCATATACGTTTTGTGGTCCACCAATCAAGGATTCTGGCCGTGTGTATGCCACCATTTTTTTTTTTCAAATTCCTGTAGAAATGCCCTGAAATTTTGTCTGCAAAATGGACAAGAATAGTATATGTGCTGTCCGCGTCTTTTGCAGCCCCAATTAAATGAAGGGGTCCACGTTCTATCTGCAAAAAACACAGATGCGGACCAAACATACGGTCATGTGCATGAGGCCTTAAATGTATTGTAGTGAAAAAAAAACGGTGTCAAGGTTATAGGGGAGAGTTAGTGAAACTGGTGTATAGGAAAACTGGCTTAGTTGCTCACAGCAGCCAATTAGCTTCCACCTTTTATTTTCCAGAGGAGCTGTGAAAAACGAAAGCCGGTTTTCTTTCCACCAGTTTTGATAAATCTCCCCCAATGTTTTTTATGTGGCCTATGTCTGTACAACTATAAAGATGTATACGGCACTATGTCCATAGGCTTCTATTCTGCATGCTTTTTACAGATTTACAGTTTTTCTAGTACTGAAAAGCTTATACTAACGCACTTTTAAGAACCACAGAAAAGAATGTGCCTTAGGTCTCATGCACACAATTGTGTCCGTTTCGCGGTCCGCAAGTTGCAGAACAGGACGTCCGGCCCTCAATAGAGCAGTCCTATCCTTGTCCGTGATATGACATGGACATGTTCTATTTTTTTTTTTTGCGGGGCAGCGGAATGGACATACGGCCCCACTGAAGTGAATGGGTCCACATCCGACCTGCAAAAAATGTAGCTCGCATGTGTACGGTCGGGTGCCTTAAAGGTGTTGTCCAGGAATTTTCCTACTTATGGCCTATCTGTTAGATCGGTGGAGGTCGGGTTGCATCAAGTATCAAATTATTGATACTTTTTCTATACTTTTTTTGCCCGGTTTGGGTCCATACCAGGATTTTTCCGTTACTATGTTAGCTTAGTTATTTTTGGCCCCGTCTCCATACCTGTCCTTAGAGGGGTATTCCCATCTGGGACATTTTCACATGTCCACAAGATACGCCATAAGTATCCAATAGGTGCAGGACCCACCTGTGGCTACGCCATAAATATCCCGTTCGGCATACTTTCTAGACAGATCCGCTTTTAAAGCTAGCTAGATATCTGGTGATCCCACACTGATTTCTAACTCTATCGGACACCCCAAAACCTTGGCTCCCAAGAGATTTCTGTCAGTAGAAATACCGCCGGATGTGATGGCAGCCATGCCGCATAAGTGTGACTGCCCATATGCCCTCAGTAATTCAGCTGGCACCTCTTCTTACCTACTCCCTCATGCACACGCATGCACAGTTTCACAGAGCGTGCATGTATTCTCGGTGAAGAGAATGGAGCTCTGAGAATAAAGGATCGGGCATGCTGACATCTAACAGGCCTGACCAGTACTCGCCATTGAGGACTACACCACTGCTTTGGGACTGGAGGTGAGGGGTCCACTGCTCATCTCCTGACCCACACTCTCCTGCAGCAAGTATAGCTCTTATAGACAATTCAGTGACTGCAAGCAGTGATAGGAGTGGTGTGCATTCACTGGAGGAGCTGACAGGACTGTATTCCCTATAATGGAGGCTCGTCCTATCATGACCTGCAGCTCATGGCTCACTACAGACACTCACATTCATCCAGTGATTTCGGAGCTGAGCCCTGTCCACACCTAGCAGTCAGGAGGTAGACCGTTACCGCGGACATGGGAGGACAGCTACAACCCAGATCTACAGCTAAAATTGTGCTTGAACTCCATGCGCCGTAAGGACAAGGTCACGTGACATACGAAATGCAACTACTACCTGTCTGGTGACTTCCCTCACGGTCATGTGATCAGAATGGGTGGGGCATCGAATCACGTGATCTCATCGGGCTGGAAGCTTTCGAATACTAGTGCACTGATAGTAGAAGGCTGAGGGCTCACTGCTGCCCCCTGTGCACACTGATACTCCGCTGCAATTAGGTGCGCCGCCTCCTGGACCTCATATGATGTACAGTCATGTGTGATGAGTACTGGATACCTACACTATATGCTGAAGTTTATCAGAGCCCTACAATCCAGGCTCCACATAATAAATTAGAATAGTATGCCACTTCCCTTTTGATTGGGCATCCCTTTGATTGGGTGTATATAATGAGAGGGCGAGAGCGCTCTGCACCTGTATTTTCATTTTACCATTTATGCCCCTATCACACGTGCGGGAGACTGGCGCGTCTCCCGCAACGGATCTACAGGGCTGGACTCGCACTGACAGGGATCGCATATAATGTTATGCGATCCCTGTCAGTGCCGAGTCCAGCCCTGTAGATGCGTTGCGGGAGATGCTCGAGTCTCCCGCACGTGTGAAAGGGGCATTAGGCCTTGTTCACACGTCAGTTTTTTGATCAGTTATTTCCATCAGTTATTGTGAGCCAAAACCAGGTGCGGGTCAAAAACACAGAACAGGGGCAGATGTTTTCATTATACCTTAACAATGTGTACCTTCCACTCCTGGTTTTGGCTCACAAAAACTGATGGAAATAACTGATCAAATAACTGATGTGTGAACAATGCCTTATTATGGCACTATAAAGAGTCAGACATTAAAGGGGTTCTCCAGGCTTTTAACCCTTTGGATACCGGAGGTTTTTTCAGTTTTGCGTTTTCATTTTTCTTCTCTATTTTCCGTGAGCCATAACTTTTTTAAATTTTAAATTTTCGTTCACATAGCTGTATGAGGGCTTATTTTTTGCGTACTTTTGAATGCCACCATTAATTATGGCATAAAATGTAGTGGGAAGTGGTATAAAAATTCCAAATGGGGCGGAATTGGGAAAAAACGCAATTCCTCCACCGTTTTAAGGATTTTGTTCCCGCGGCGTTTCATTTTCGGAAAAACGGATCCATGCCCTTCATTCTCTGGGTCAGTACGATTACAACGATACCCCATATGTATAGGTTTGTTATGTTTAAATAGTGTAAATATAAATGTAAACTTTGAAAAAAAAATTATTTTTTTTTTACACCACCATATTCTGACTCCCATAACTTCTTTTATAGTTACATCCACTGAGCTGTTTAGGGGTTCATTTTTTTGCAGGACAATCCATAGTTTTTAATATTGATACAATTTTGGAATGTGTGTGAATTTTTTATCACATTTTATTACATTTTTTTGGGTAAGAGAAGCGATGAAAAAATGGCAAATCAGCCATTTTGACCCTTTTGTCCGTTATACAATTCGCCGTATTGGAATTTTTTTTTAATATTTTAAAAGTATGGGCATTTTCGGTCGCGGTGATACCCATGATGTTTATATTTATTGTTATTTAGGTATTTATTTTTTAATTGTACAGAAAGGGGGGTGATTAAAATTTTTTATATTTTTTCATTTTTTTATATATTTTTTAACATTTTTTAAAAAATTTTTGTGATTATTTTAAGGCTCATATATGAGCATATAGATAATGTTTTGTAATTTTTCATTTTGAACTATCAGGGATTTTTAAAAGTCCATTTTAAGTGACTTTAGCTCATTTCTTATCCTGGCCTGCCATCTGGTGGCCAAAATAAGAATTGCAGCATGAACGCTGTAAGCCATAGACATAGCAATAGCAGCAGCAGCAACGAGCAGGATGGAAATACATGTGCATACTGCACGTGCCTTCCCTTCATATAGCTGATCGGTGGGGGTTCCGAGTATCCTGAGGATAGGTCATCAATATTAAAAGCCCGGAGAACCCCTTTAAGGTGGCCGAACACATTAGTCTAAAGTTGATCAAAACAAAGTATTTCAACCAAAATGAACGTTCCTTACTTGAAATTTAACAATGAATGATTATTTTAGCTGACTAATGAAAGACCATAATGGTATGAAAAAATGTCGGCCATATTTAATATTTTGGTATGATAGTCGGACACAAAAATGTTTATTTGAGAGAACATTCCCAGAGAGAACTTTTGTCCATCGCCTGGTTTCATTGAATGTCTATGGGCAGAAGAACTTGGGACGGCTCCTTAAAAAAAGTGGACAACCACTTTAACGTTATTCCTTTACTCACTGTTTCCTCAATCATATCTGAAGGTACAATTTATAGTTTTGTCTTACTGTAAAATTGCATATGTTAGGGTTGTCACGATACCAAAATTTTGATTCGGTTTCGATACCATAAAAAAGTATTGTGATACTCGATACCAAGCGAAAAAAATAAAACACCAAAGAAGCTGTGTGCATTCCGCATTATATGGAACGTCCAGCCCATAATAGAACTATTTTTTGGCAAGGTGACTAAAAAATAGCGAATCACACGGTTTTTATTTTCTTTTTTTTTCTGTTACGGCGTTCACCGCATAGGAAATATTTTTTATATTTTAATAATTTGGACTTTTCAGATGTGCCAATACCTAATATGTTTATTTATTTATTTATTTATTGTTTATATATTTTATATGTAAAATTGGGAAGGGGGGGTTAAACTTAATATTTTGGTGTTTGTTTTTTTTAAACTTTTTTTTTTTTAAACTTTTTATTTATTATTAGCCCCCTTCGGGGCTAGAACCCTTGTCCTATTCACCCTGATAGAGCTCTGTTACACTCTCCCTGCCGCCCTCTGCATAGTGCACAGGGAAGCAGGGAGCTTACCATGGCAGTCGGCATCTGATACGTCTCATCATAAATTACCTGAACAGTTTTCAAGGGGCTGGCGTAGAAGATGATAAATGTGCCGGGGCTGCTGGCCTGCCCCCTCCCCCTTATGGGGAAAGTTTTTGCACAAGTGTCATTGAAAAAGTCGCAAATGTGCAGTTTGCAACTTTCTCATACCACGAAAGTGGCAAATCTTAAAGGGGTTCTTTGGGAATTAAGAAAATGAAGATACTTAAATATTACTTTATTATAAATATATTCACAAATATCTTTCATTAGTTATAATGGCTCGTTTTGTCTAGGAAGCAATCATCGTGGGTAATAAAATGGCCGCCATCCTATTAGTACACACAAAACCTGTCCTGATCACATAGCAGGACAAGTTACTTCACATCACTGAGGTAAAGAGCTGCCTCATCCTCCTCTCTGCTCTGCTTGTCAGCAATTATGGTCCTGAATACAGCTGATAAGATCTTCATCTGAATCTCTGTAGGAATGGAGTCCATGAGGAGACATGAAGTACAGAGAGGAGGAGGGGATGTGGCTGATGAGCAGCAGTTCTTGTAGGCAGTCTCCATTACCACAGTCTGTCTTGCCTGTCCTCTCTGTCCAATTGTTTTGACGACCTAATATGAGAATCTAAAAATTCCTCAACGGGAAAAGGAAAGGGTGTTTTAGGTGTGGCTCAAGATGTTGTAAATGTAGCAATATACTATCATACCAGATAGAGGAAGTAATTATCTATACAACGGCGAAATGGTCCGATTACATCACATGGACTGTGGTTCCACCAACATTTCCATGTTACAATGCCCGTCTGGCATAGGAAGAACCACCAAAACAGTTAGGGAGAGAATAAATCAGCATTGTTCAAATATTAAAACAAAAGTTGGGAACCATAGTGTATCTAGACATTATGCACAAGCCCACTACGGTGTCCCAACCTATCCACAATCCTACCAACGTCTGTGGAGGGAAGAAATGGATTGGATTTTTCACTTTAATTCACTGACACCATTAGGTATAAACATATCCCTGGAGTACACTAGTTATTGAGTCTGGCATGCTTTCATGTGTGTGCGCATACCTGAAGTCAGACGCACCTGCATATATGTGCGTCTGCTTCCGTGTATATGCGCATACGCAGGGGGATGTAGTTACATATACTGTAGGTATTAACAGACGAACATATATGATATATAAATATTAACAAGTACATTTATTGGGGTGTAGTAAAATACCAACCCTTATAATGCCCCCCAAAATTCCCAAGCATCTTATGCAGATTATATTTATCCCGCTCCCCGGCACACACGTCGCTCCTGTTGCCCTCAAAATATCTGCCTGCTGTGGCAGCGTCCCGATGGTTACCATAGCATACATATCTTACCCAGGTATCCCGCTTGGCATAGTATCTAAGCCTGACACGGCCCTGTCATAGGCAGGAGCCTGATCAGGCTTAATGTAAATGAAAATACACTGTAGCACACTATAGAGTGTACTGCAGTGTATTGTAGAGCCATCAGACCCACTGGTCCTTCAAGAACCAGATGGGTCTGGGACTAAAAAGTGTAAAAAAAAAATGTAAAAAATAAAAAACTATCTAACTTTTTCCCATATCCGCACATTTATAATTGGTTAAAAATGAAAAAAATAAAATACCCTACACATGTTTGGTATCGCCACATCCGTAATGACCTGATCTATAAAAGGATCATGTTACTTTTACCACATGGTGAACACCATTTAAAAAAAAAATTGGAATTGCAATTTTTTCCACCTCATTTCGCAAAAAATGGTATAAAAGGTGATCAAAAAAGCCATATGTACCCCAAATTAGTACCAATCAAACCATCACTTCATCCCGTAAAAAATGAGCCCCTACAGGAGACAATCATCCAAAAAATAAAAATATATGGCTTTTAGAAAATGGAGACAAAAATGCTTTTATTGTGTAAAACCAAAATAAAATAAAAAAAAAGACATATTCGTTTTCTCTGTGTCTGTAACAACCTGCTCTATAAAAATAGCACATGATCTGTCAGGTGAACATCGTAAAATAAACAGAAAATAAAAACAGTGCCAGAACAGCCATTTTTTGGTTACTTTGCCTTACAAAAGTGATCAAAAATCATATGTACCCCAAAATAGTACCAATAAAACTGTCACCTTATCCCGTGGTTCCCAAAATAGGGTCACTTTTTTGGAGTTTCTACTATAGGGTCTGCCCTCCAAAAACCATATGGCGCTCCTTTCATTCTGCGCCCTGCCATGTGCCCATACGGCAGTTTACAACCACATATGGGGTGTTTCTGTAAACTGCAAAACAGGATAATAAATATTGAGTTTAGTTTGGCTGTGTTACAGGAAAAAATTGATTAAAATGGAAAACCTTCCAAAAAAGTTACCGTATTTTTCACTTTATAAGACGCACCCGATGATAAGACGCACCCCAGATTTTAGAGTAGGAAAATAAGAAAAAAATATTTAGCATCACACCTCATATCAGACCCCCCATAAATTTCAGGACATCACATCAGACCCCCATATCAGTCCTCCATGTCAGACCCCCATCAGACCTCAGATCAGCCCATCAGCCCCCATATCAGCCCACTGTGCCCCCATCAGACCTCAGATCAGCCCACTGTGCCCCCATATCAGCCCACTGTGCCCCCATCAGACCTCAGATCAGCCCCAATATCAGCCCACTGTGCCCCCATCAGACCTCAGATCAGCCCACTGTGCCCCCAATATCAGCCCACTGTGCCCCATCAGACCTCAGATCAGCCCCCATATCAGCCCACTCTACCCCCATCAGACCTCAGATCAGCCCATCAGCCCCCATATTAGCCGACTGTGCCCCCATCAGACCTCAGATCAGCCCACCCAGCCCCATAAGGATAATATAAAAAAACTCTCTCACCTCTCCTGCGCCACGGCTCCGCTCCTGGTCCGGCGCTGCACTGTCACCTGACTGCATGCAGCGTCTGATCATAGTGCGCGCACTACGTCCTGACGCTGTACGTGGTCAGGACAGTGCAGAGCGCCGGAGCGGACCCGCCGCGCAGGAGAGGTGAGAGAGTTTTTTATTTTATCCTTATGGGGCTGGGTGGGCTGATCTGAGGTCTGATGGGGGTCTCGGCACCTAGAACATACTAGTGAGCGTTTCCATAATGGAAGCACTCACTTGTATTCGCTTTATAAGACGCACTTTGGGGGGGGGTGCGTCTTATAAAGCGAAAAATAAGGTACATTTTGAAATTTCATCTCCTTTTAATTCTTAGTAATAAAATGCTAGATAAGCACACTCACATTTGGTCTTTTGTAGGGATTTCCTTTAATGCTAAACAGATAATTTAAAAATATGGTTAAAAATAAATAATAAAATATAGGAATAAAAACTATATAAGAATGCACCATGAATCAGATGAAACAATTAAATCATAACCATATCAAATTGACAAAAAGCATTAATTGTACATATGTATTATGATAACTGGCAATGTTGTATATAATGTCCACTTGTTCCCCTGATAGCAAGTGGGGAGACAAATCCAAGGTATCAACCCTATTGGGAGATAGGCTATATAGCCCGTGTTCAACTAGTTGTTGAATAGATGCAAAGTTCTCCGCTAATTCTTGAATAATTGCAGAGTTAGTTCAAGTATAAAATGATACAAGATATGGTATATCAGTGTATATGAGGGGGTTCAGTACATTACCCTCCGATGGCCTGTGGCTGTTCCAGCTCTACACGTTAACAGTCGCTGTCACGGTCCTCCATGTCTCCCTTGATTTTCGCGCGCGCAGTCAGCGTGCCTTTCTGCGGCGTTCCACGTGGCGTCCCACGTGGCGTCCCACGTGGACGCTATGCTGTTTGATAGAAATAGTCGTTGGGGTTTAGCTGGATTTCTTCTTCATAATATGCTTTGTCCAGCGATGTTCATAGAGGGAGAAAAATGTTCATAGGTGAAGGATGTTGAAGCCGTCAATTCAAGGTGGGATTAACCCTTAAGTGTAAATCACTGCTAGTTAGAAAATTGACAGATGGCTCCTATGTTCTATTCAGGGAGCCTATATTCCTTCTGAAGCTGCCACTTATTGTAACCAGACGCGTTTCGGGGTACTACCTCAGTGGTGATAGGAAGGGGTAGTACCCCGAAACGCGTCTGGTTACAATAAGTGGCAGCTTCAGAAGGAATATAGCACTTTTTACGGTCTAGGTGTGCTGTAGATTTAGCACCTCTTGATCCAATTGTTGTATTCAGTGGAGAGCCGCTATCTTCTGATATTATTTCC
Organism: Rhinella marina; assembly: GCA_900303285.1. Classification (NCBI taxonomy): domain Eukaryota; kingdom Metazoa; phylum Chordata; class Amphibia; order Anura; family Bufonidae; genus Rhinella; species Rhinella marina. Next base: position 14,117 of record ONZH01009853.1, on the reverse strand, counting down.
TTTTAATTCTTGTGGAACACATAAAGGGTTAACAGAGTTTGTAAAATAAGTTTTGAATAACTTAAAGGGTGTAATTTCTAAAATTGTGGGTGGTTTCTACTATGTTAGCCCCACAAAGTGACCTCATAACTGAACTGGTCCTCAAAAAAAGTGGGTTTTGGAATTTTTTTTTCAAAATTTTAAGAATTGCTTATAAAATTTTAAGCCTTCTGATGTTTTTTTTATTACATTTACAAAATGATGCCAAGTAGACATATGGGAAATGTAAAGTAATAACTATATTGCGAACAGAGAAATTCATATTTTGAAAATTACAAATTTTTCCAAATTTTCTGTAAATTTTGGATGTTTTTTATAAATAAAGGTGGTTTATATCGACTCAGATTTACCACTAATGTGAAGTACAATGTGTCACGAGAAAACAATCTCAGAATGGCTTGGATAAGTAAAAGCATTCATAAAAAGTGACACGTCAGATTTCCAAAAATCAGCCTGGTCACGAAATTGCAAAATGGCCCGGTCATTAAGGGGTTAATTACATTTAAAACAAGCAACAAATGATTTACATCAATCGTTATCACTAAAATATTTGAATTTAAACTAAGTAATTTATGGAAATAAATTCAAATAAATAATCCAGGAGGACATGATCTTGACTTGATCTGATAAATCTCTCCCGTTTTTTTCTTTGTACAAGTTCACACTTTACACCTCATGATTGTTCAGCTGCATTATAGGAGCAGAACAATAAAAATAACGGCAGTACTAGAACCAGCACAAGACTCCTTTGACTATAATGGGATCAGTCAGGTTTCTGTTAGGAAGTCCATCATTTTACCGGACAAAATAGTCCTGCATGCAAGATCTTTTTGTCTGATACTTTTTATTTTTTTGTAACAGAATATGTGATAGAGTCCCTGAAAGGAGGCGATAACCAAATGCAAATAAACTCTTAATAAGGCCCCATTCACACGACCGTATGTTCATTTCCGTATCTTATCCGCATTTTTGCGGATAAGATGCGGAACCATATGGACCCATTCATTTTTCCATAGGAGAAAAAAAAATGCGGAATGCACACCATGTGCATTCCGCATCCGTATATTACGGAAGTTCTCCCGCAAAAAAAAGGAAACATGTCCTATACTTGGCCGCAAGACACGTCCGTAGCCCCATTAAAGTCAATGGGTCCGCAAAAATGCGGAACACTACGGAAGACTTTCCGTATGTCTTCCGTTCCGTTTTTATATGGACAAGGAATACATACGGTCGTGTGAATGGGGCCTTACCAATAATTTTCTTTTTAAATCAACAAGTTTACTTGTCAAAGGATAACTTACATACACTTTACTGCCACCGTGTGGCCTGCTTGAGTACTGAATGTAGTTATCCTAAGGTTAGTGAAAAGCAAAGGCCGCTTCTTTTTCAAATGAAGTCACTTTCCACCATGAAAGAAAAAAAAATCCAGAGAAATGATTAAAACAAATCAAACAAGGATAAAGTGTACTAAAGTGTTTTTCTGAACCCTTAGATTAAGGACCAAACACTGCTATTAGAAAAACAAAAATATACTTACTATTTGAATTCATTGCTGCTGACATCTCACACATATACACATATGATGGTGGCAGCTAATATCTGGCTGTCCATGCCCGCTGAGGACAATTGTCAGAGTAGTTACTCTTCCTGCTGCTCTAGGCTGAGCTCTGTTTCAGGCCATCCTCAACTGCTTCCTGCTACTTGCATGCTATTCTCTGCTATTAAAAAGCCAAAGGTGCGCTGTTGTATTGTTCTGATCTCCCATGCCTGACCTCTGCGGGTTTACTCCATTGATCCTGTGCTGCCTGCTTTGACCTCATCTTGTCCATTGACCACACTCTTGGCTATCCCCTTGGTGCCACACACTGGTGTCTTGATTTGGTAGCCCCTGCAGTGAGGTCCAGATTCTTGTAACATAGTAACATAGTTTATAAGGCCGAAAAAAGACATCTGTCCATCCAGTTCGGCCTGTTATCCTACAAGTTGATCCAGAGGAAGGCAAAAAAAACCCTGTGAGGTAGAAGCCAATTTTCCCCACTTTAGGGAAAAAAAAATTCCTTCCCGACTCCAATCAGGCAATCAGAATAACTCCCTGGATCAACAACCCATCTCTAGTAACTATAACCTGTAATATTGTTACATTCCAGAAATACATTCAGGCCCCTCTTAAACTCTTTTAGTGAACTTACCACTGGTGTGAAAGGGTGAAAACCAAGGGTCCACCTTGACTACACCCTCAGGAGTAGCCCCAATCCATTCAGTAGGTCCAGTGGATCCACACCTGCTGTGTTAATATATTCTAATGCTTAACTCACATCGATTTTGCCCCTTCACAGCTACTGATTAAACCACTGTGATCTTCTGACTGATTCCTAATATGCATACATACATCAGTCTTCACCAGTCAAACAATAATCAGTTTCATAATGCAATATCCAAATTAAAGGCATACTCACTGTCCAACTAGCAAATGGTTACTTGCCACCTCTAGACTACAGCTCGCATCAGATACATGTTGGCCAAACCAGCTTATGTGTATGGAGGTCTCTTAATGGATGTCGTGGGGCATAAGGATCAGGCAATTAAATATCAGCTGCCCAATCCTTTTGTTGAAGGGCTCATCATGGTGCTCCTTAACTAAAAGGGGTTATCCACGAAAATATATTTATGACTTATCCTCAGTACAGAAAAAAGGGGGTCAGTCAGCACATCCCAGTGTGCAGGTGCACGTTGACATGGCTAAATACACAAAGGAAAAAAATACACACAATGCAACAGCACTCTGTAAACCAAATAAAGTACAAAAACGCCATAGTAATAGTAAATATTCTGGTGCTAATGCTATGCTTGTTTAGTAAATTTGAGATTCTTGGCAAATATATTTTGTACAAAATTATTTGGGCCCGTCTGCCAAACGTCAAGGTGATCTCTGTAAGATGGGAACCTTACACTAATTCCTACCTGTTATGTGCCAGAACGGCCACCATAAAATTCAGAGAGTGCAGGTTCCACATGCATGCTGGGTCCACTCTGCTTTTTATCATTTGTGGTGCCAAAATGGCCTCCATTAAATCCAGTGAATGCGGGTATCAACATGCATGCTGAGCCCACTCTATACCTCACCTGGTGCCAGATGGCTACCACCGAATGCAATGAGAATCCCACTCTATACCTCTCCTGGTCAGTATAGCATACCTCCCAACCGTCCCTGATCCAGTGGGACAGTCCCGGATTGCAGTGGCTGTCCCGTTGTCCCGGACGGGGGAGGTATGTCCCGCTTTCAGCTGTCTCTGCTTCGATAGGAGGCAGAGACAGCTGATGGTGAAGCAGAGAGCCATCAGCTCCCCACACCATTCACCTCTGCCTCCTTCCCCCAGTTTGTACTAACCTCATCAGGGGTGAGGGGGGGGGGGGCTGTGGAGGACTTGGTTCGTCCTCCGTAGTGGCTAGAATGGAGTTGCTTGAAGGAGGTCTGTGACGTCACTAGTCACATGCTTCTTCATGGTCATATGACCAATCCCGACTGCAGGAGCTTGCTGTAATGCTCTGCAGGAGGGGGGGTTGCTGTAATGCTCTGCAGGAGGGGGGGTGTTGCCTGTAATGCTCTGCAGGAGGGGGGTTGCTGTAATGCTCTGCAGGAGGGGGGTTGCTGTAATGCTCTGCAGGAGGGGGGGTTGCTGTAATGCTCTGCAGGAGGGGGGGTTGCTGTAATGCTCTGCAGGAGGGGGGTTGCTGTAATGCTCTGCAGGATGGGGGGTTGCTGTAATGCTCTGCAGAATGTGGGGGTATATAGAGTTGTTTTCCTGGGCCAGACTCTTGAGTGGGGAGCCTGCAAGAAGCACAGTTGATTTCTTGGGCTTATGAGTGGTTTGCTGGGGAGGACAAGGGTAGATGCTATTTCCTAGTGGGCTAAAGCAGTGGTCCCCAACCTTTTTTCTACCAAGTACAGGTTCCTTGCAAGACAATTTGGGGGCAGTTCGCTGGTTGACGCTGATTGATTCACACAAGGTGCATAATAAAATATATAGATATAACATAAAATGCCCCTATATAAAATACCCCTTCTTTGTGCCCTCATTAGATGTCCCCATAGTGCCACCCAATAAAGTGCCAGTACCAAGTGCCCCATAGATGCTCCCACAGTGCCCCCCAATAATGTGCCAGTTAATTGCCCCATAGATGCCCCACAGTGCCCCCAATAATGTGCCAGTGCCAAGTGCCCCCATAAATGCCCCCAATAATGTGCCAAGTTCCCCATTAGATGCCCCCACAGACCCCCCCAATAATGTGCCAATGCCAAGTGCCCCCATAGATGCCTCACAGTGCCCCCCAATAATGAGCCAGTACCAAGTGCCCCCGTAGATATGCCCCCCCCCCAGCGCGCCTTTCCTGTGTTGTTAAAAAAAAAAACACTTAGGCCCCATTCACAGGACCGTATGTGCAGTTCCGCATCTTATCCGCATTTATGTGGAACCATATGGACCCATTCATTTTTCCATAGGAGAAAAAAATGCGGAATGCACACTGTGTGCATTCCGCATCCCGTATCTCACGGAAGTTCCCCCGCAAAAAATAATAAAATATGTCCTATAATTGGCCGCAAAATCACGTCCGTAGCCCAATTAAAGTCAATGGGTCCGCAAAATTGCGGAACACTACAGAAGACTTTCCGTATGTCTTCCATTCCGTTTTTATACGGATCACGGAATACATATGGTCGTGTGAATGGGGCCTAATACTTACCTCCATGCCTCTACTTACCTCATGCGATGCAGGCATCTTCCGGCCTGTGTCCTGCGCCACCTGAGCCGGCCTTTGATAGGCTACAGGCCTAGTGTCTGCAGCCTATCAGAGGAACATGCTGGGGAGACACCTCTCCCTCCCCTGCCCTAGCACTAGTCATCTGTATCGCTGTCCTGAAGGGCGGTGGGGGGGGCTGCCAGATGAGCAGGTTTGCCAACCGTCCGTAAATTTACGGACAGTCCGCAAAAAGTGGTTGTTTTTCTCTGCTGTCCGTAGCGTCCGGCAGAAAAAAACAACGTCCGTAATTTTTGGGCCGAAACGCCCGAAGTCTGTTCCGCGCATGCGTACACTTGTCTGGCGGCCATGGGTAATACAAGCGTACGCAAGACAAGCGTCAGCGTACGCAAACACAAGCAAGAGTGGGGAGGAAGGAGGAGGAGAGGGAAGGAGGAGGCGTTCCACAGTCACGTTACCACTGCCTACCAATGAAACAGCAGCTTTATTCCTGCGCCGGCAGTTGAAGATGGACCTGGCTGAAGGTCTGATGGGGGCACAGTGGGCTGCTCTGAGGTCTGATGGGGGCACAGTGGGCTGCTTTGAGGTCTGATGGGGGCACAGTGAGCTGCTCTGAGGTCTGATGGGGGCACAGTGGGCTGCTCTGAGGTCTGATGCGGGCACAATAAGCTGCACTGAGGTTTGATGGGGGCACAGTGGGCTGATCTGAGGTCTGAGGCACAGTGGGCTGATCTGAGGTCTGATGGGGGCACAGTGGGCTGCTCTGAGGACCATTACAGAGGGTCCTTATTATTTCTGGGAACACTACTGGAGGCACTGTGGGAAAAATGATTTCTATTATGGGGAATTATTACTACTACAGGGGTACTATTGGGGGTGTTACTATTATTAGTACAATATGGAGGGCACTACTGCTAAAAGGGCTACTTGTGGAGCATTATTGGGGCACTATTACTAATGAGGGCACTCTGGGAGAGAATTATTAGTATCAGTGGGACTTTGGGGAGCACTGTAACTATATGGGGTCCTACCTGTATGGGACTGTTATATCTACAGTATAGTATTTAGGGACATTGGGGAGCACATTATTTTGGGCAGCAGCAGGATAACAGAAAAGTGGGTAATCTAAGGTGTCTTTGTGGCAAACTCTGCAGAGAGAAGATCCAAGGGGGCACAGTGGGCTGATCTGCTTCTGCTTTACCATGGGCTGCATTGCTAATGACAGAGGGGCTTAGTGAGGGCCCGGAGCCGTCCCCACCCCTGCAGCGAAGAATCAATTTGGGGTTTTTTTTTTATTATTATTTATTGATTTTTCTGTCTGTTCTTTTTTTGCAGATCCCCCAACTGGATTACTTCAGACTTTGAATAACTGTGATCAAAAAGTCGTATATACCACAAAAATAGTACCAATAACAACTACAGTTCATTACACAAAAAACAAGCCCTCATACATCTCTGTGGACCAAAATATAAAAAAAAGTTATGGCTGTTAGAATATAGCGATAGAAAGAAAATTTTGATTTTCCCAAAGGTTTTTATTTTTTTTTTAAAGTAGTAAAACAAAACAAAAAAATGATTCAAGTTTGGAATCGCAGTATTCATATTGATCAGGTCATTTTTAGTGCATAGGGAATGCTGTGATTGTCAAAACCCCAAATACCATGGTGGAATTTTTTTCCCCTCAATTTTGGCACACAAAGAATTTTTTTTCCAATACAAGACATGGTAAATTAAATGGTGGCATTAAAAAGCATCTTGTCCCTCAAAAAATAAGCCCTCATATAGCTATGTGAACGGAAAATTAAAAAAAGGTTTGGCTATTGGAACGTGGGGAGGAAAAATGTAAAACTGAAAATAGGCCCCGTCAATAGTCCCTGCTTTGGAGCGGGCGTTATAGCAACTGGGTACTGGCTGTTTTACACAGCAGACACCCGGCCTAATGTCTGCGACCAGTGGTAATGCCAGTCGTTGACTTCTAACCCCTCAGATGCTGTGGTCACACTTGACCACAGCATCTGGAAGTGCAAAAATCTGGATGCGTGTGCTTCCGTGTGTTCCCTCAGCGAGCTAGGGCATGTGTGCGGCAGTCTCTGTATTCCTCAATGATATGAGGCTGCTGCACATTAGTTTCTATGGAACCTCTGTCTGTGGCCCTGTAGGAGCATAGTATATTTCTGACTCTGGCTGCTAATGCCCTGGAGTCTATGACAGAAGCAATATGATGATCGCTTGTTATAGTTCCCTATGGAAAAAAATATAAAAATTCAAATGACCCCCCCCCCCCTTCACCAAAATTAAAAAATAACATGTGAGCATTGCTGCTCAAGAAAAACTATATGTATGTGGTATAGCCATAATCGTACTGACCTGGAGAATAAAAGTAATACATCAGTTTTACTGCATAGAGAAGGAACACCGTAAAAACAAAACCCATAAAACAGTTGAGGAATTGCGTTTTTCCACTTTCTCCCCATTTGGAATTTTTTTCAGCTCTCCACTGTATTTTATGCAATATTAAATAGTAGAATTAGAAAGCACAACTTACCCCACAAAAAGAAGCCCTCATACAGCTATATGAACGGAAAAATAAAAAAAATGGGTCCGCAAAAAATGCGGATGATATGTGGAATGCATCAATATGTCATCCGCATATCATCCGCAATTGCGGATCCGTTTCCAGGAAATAGAAAGAAATACCCTACCAACATATATTCCTCCTTCCGTTTTTTTATACGGATGCGGATGTACAATTGGTAAAAACGGAAGGTTTTTGCAGAAACACGGATCCGTAAAAGACTGAACGAAAATCTGGAAAAGAAAAATATGGACGTGTGAATGAAGCCTTAGTATAGAATCCTGCGCTGCCTCCTCTCAGGATGGAAAGCTGATGAAGATCACAGGGGTCAGATGGACTCCGGTAACACCAGGTCTGCTATAAGAACAATGGGAGTTTTGTTGGGGAATTTTTTGACACTGAAAATGAGTTCCATTCATTTCAATGGGGCGGCAAGCAGACAGATTTCTACAAGCCTCATTCAGATCAATGGAACTGATTCTCAGCAGCCGAAAATTCTCCAACAAAATCCGCAGAGTGTGAAGGTCGCCTAATAGCACAATAGGAAAGCTGTGTCCACGTCCTGCCCTATGGTCATAGAGTGAAGTGCAGGGTCTGCATGAGGCTTCAGGAGAAAAAGCTGACAGCACCGTATGTACAGGTCAAGAGAAGGAACAGAAAACGTGAAGATGTGGAAAAATCCGACCTCCGTGAAAAGTGGAAGAAATAATACTAAAGTATACTTACAATGAGAGTGACAATAGGAAAACCAATCCAGCAATAGTACACTCACTCAGTGAACTAGGGCACTATCTGGACTCTCTGCCCACTTGGATTTAGCATTCTTGGATTTAGAGCAGGCTAAATCCGAGTAGGCAGAGGGGCCTGGTCCTTTCTATGAAAACGGGCTGTATTCTAGTGGCTAGAGGGACCTGGTTCTTTAGCCAGCTAAGAATTAGCATCCTTATATAGAGCGGGCTAAATAGTAGTGGGCAGAGGGACCGGGTCCTTTTGCTGGCTAGGATTTAGCAATCTCACATAGAGCAGGCTATTTCCTAGTCAACAGAGGGACCGGGTCTTTAGTCCTGTAGGATCCAGCCTTTATATACCATATATAGTATTATAAGCTATTTTCTAGTCATCAGAGGGACCAGGTCCTTTAGCCTATAAGATCCAGCCTTTGTATATATTATAAGCTATTTCCTAGGCAGCAGAGGGACCAGGTCCTTAGTCCTGTAGGATCCAGCCTTTGTATATATTATAAGCTATTTCCTAGGCAGCAGAGGGACCAGGTCCTTTAGCTGGCTAGGATTTAGCAATTTCACATAGAGCAAGCTATTTCCTAGGCCATAGAGGGACCAGGTCCTTAGCCCTGTAGGATCCAGCCTTTATATATATTATAAGCTATTTCCTAGGCAGTAGAGGGACCAGGTCCTTAGTCCTGTAGGATCCAGCCTTTGTATATATTATAAGCTATTTCCCAGGCAGCAGAGGGACCAGGTTCCTTTGCTGGCTAGGATTTAGCAAAACTCACATAAAGCAGGCTATTTCCTAGGCAGCAGAGGGACCAGGTTCTTAGTCCTGTAGGATCCAGCCTTTATATATATTATAAGCTATTTCCTAGGCAGTAGAGGGACCAGGTCCTTAGTCCTGTAGGATCCAGCCTTTGTATATATTATAAGCTATTTCCTAGGCAGTAGAGGGACCAGGTCCTTAGTCCTGTAGGATCCAGCCTTTGCATATATATAAGCTATTTCCTAGGCAGTAGAGGGACTAGGTCCTTAGTCCTTTAGGATCCAGCCTTTGTATATATTATAAGCTATTTCCTAGGCAGTAGAGGGACCAGGTCCTTAGTCCTGTAGGATCCAGCCTTTGTATATATATATAAGCTATTTCCTAGGTAGTAGAGGGACCAGGTCCTTAGTCCTGTAGGATCCAGCCTTTGTATATATTATAAGCTATTTCCTAGGCAGTAGAGGGACCAGGTCCCTTTGCTGGCTAGCATTTAGCAGTCTCATATAAAGCAGGCTATTTCCTAGTCAACAGAGGGACCGGATCCTCAGTCCAGTAGGATCCAACCTTTTTATAGATTATAAGCTTATTTCCTAGTCATCAGAGGGACCAGGTCCTTTACCCTATAGGATCCAGCTTTTTTATGTAGCATAAACTATTTCCTAGTCATCAGAGGGACCACGTCCTTTTGCTGGCTAGGATTTAGCAATCTCACATAGAGCAAGCTATTTCCTAGGCCATAGAGGGACCAGGTCCCTTTGCTGGCTAGGATTTAACAATCTCACATAGAGCAGGCTACTTCCTAGGCAGCAGATGGACTAGGTCCTTAGCCCTGTAGGATCCAGCCTTTGTATATATTATAAGCTATTTCCTAGGCCATAGAGGGACCAGGTCCCTTTGCTGGCTAGGTGTAACGCCTCCCGGGGGTCCCAGGCGGCGCACGCGTACTTACCGCTGCGGCCGGCGTTCTCGCTCTTTGCTGCCATGATGTTTGTTGCTTGGTCAGTGTGAAGTCTTGTTCTCTTGCCCTGGGCTCCGGGTGCTGCATTTTATTAGGTCAGCCCCTTAATTGGTTCCTCCCCTTTCCTCCTGTCTGTAACTATATAAGTCCTCTCTGGACACTTACTCCTTGCCTGAGCGTTATAAGTCATCCTGACTTGCGAAGGTTCCCGTATTGCCTTAGTCCTGCTGTAGTGTGAACACCGCTCTAGTCCTGCTATAGAGTGAACACCGCTCTAGTCCAGCTGAAGTGTGAACACCGCTCTAGTCCTGCTATAGAGTGAACACTGTTCGTGGTTCCTGTTCCTGATTCCCGTCCCTGGCTGATCCTCTCCGGTCTGCTTCCAGTGCATTGCTGACTCCAGTCATCTTTCCACATCTCCTCCCTTGGTGTGTGTCTGTCCTGCGTATCTGTCTCTCTGGTGTTTTGCACCTTAGTACTCTGTCCGTCTGGCCAGCTGTCACGAGTATTGTCTCACCCCAAGAGGTAGCGACCTGGTGTACTTCCTCGGGAAAGCCTATCCCCACCATCAGGGGTACTGTGAAGAACGGGAGGTACACTTAGACAACGCCCTTAGGGGAAGACATTCTCGTGACACAGTGGATCCACATCCACTGATCTTGACACTAGGATTTAGCAAAACTCACATAAAGCAGGCTATTTCCTAGGCAGCAGAGGGACCAGGTTCTTAGTCCTGTAGGATCCAGCCTTTATATATATTATAAGCTATTTCCTAGGCAGTAGAGGGACCAGGTCCTTAGTCCTGTAGGATCCAGCCTTTGTATATATTATAAGCTATTTCCTAGGCAGTAGAGGGACCAGGTCCTTAGTCCTGTAGGATCCAGCCTTTGTATATATGTTATAAGCTATTTCCTAGGCAGTAGAGGGACCAGGTCCTTAGTCCTGTAGGATCCAGCCTTTGTATATATTATAAGTAGAGATGAGCGAGCACTAAAATGCTCGGGTGCTCGTTATTCGAGTCGAACTTTTCCCGATGCTTGGGTGCTCGTTTCGAGTAACGAACCCCATTGAAGTCAATGGGAGACTCGAGCATTTTTTGCAGGGGACCAAGGCTCTGCCTAGGGAAGGCTGGGTGAAAACCTGGAAACCTCAGAAAATGATGGAAACACCACGGAAATGGACAGGAAACAGCAGGGGCAGCATGCATGGATGCCTCTGAGGCTGCCTAATCCCACCATTACCCCAAATTCTCAGGCAACAGCCTGGTGGTTACCAGGGGCGTAGCTAAAGGCTCATGGGCCCTGGTGCAAGAGTTCAGCTTGGGCCCCCCCCCCTTCCTCCAGCGCTGGTTCACCTAGCTTTTCTGCCGGCCAAGTCAAAAATTGAAACCCCCTTCCATGCCAAATTCTCACCCTAACCTAACCTCCTAACATTACGTGTATCACTACAGAACATACAGGGTAAGGCTACATTCACACGACCCATTCACTTAAATGAGCACTGTGTGCTGTCCGCATCTGTATGTCCATTCCTATTTTTGTCCGTTTTGGGGACAAGGATAGGCATTGTTACAGTGGATCTGCAAAAAAAACGGATGCCATATGGAACATCATCCTTTTTTTGCGGATCCGCAATTTGCAGACTGCAAAACACAATGTTCGTGTGAATGTAGCCTAATACAGCGCCCCATACCTCTTACATCCAGTATAATACAGCGCCCCATACCTCTTACATCCAGTATAATACAGCGCCCCATACCTCTTACATCCAGTATAATACAGCGCCCCATACCTCTTACATCCAGTATAATACAGCGCCTCATACCTCGTACATCCAGTGACGTCTCCTCGGATGTAGATCTTCTCTTTCCTCATCTTCTCCTTTCAGACCAGGCGCCATTTTTCAGCCATTTCTCATCTCTGCAGTTAGACAGAAAAAAATCTTAGTTTACTACTTTTCCATCATCCTCCCGTCTTCTGGTCAAATCATCCTACCACCCCCAGTACTGTGCCACTAGTACCACACAGATAGTGCCCTAAAATAACTGCGCCCAGCAAATAGTGTCCCTGACAGTAATAGTGTAAACATAACGTCCCCCAGAAATAACTGCGCTGATACTGTGCCAGGGTGCCCCCAAAGTCCCAACTAATAATTCTCTGCCAGAGTGCACTTGTTAGTAATAGTGCCCCCAACAGTACTAATGTCCCCACTGTGCCCCAGAAGTAATAATGCTTTCAATGTGCCAGTAAGAAATGCCCCAGTGCCCCCATATGCCAGTAAGAAATGCCCCATGTGCCAGAAAAATGCCCCCAGTGCCAGTAAAAAATGCCCCCAAGTGCCAGTAAGAAATGCCCCCAAGTGCCCCCATGTGCCAGTAAAAATGCCCCCGTGTCCCATGTGCCAGTAAAAATGCCCCCAGTGCCAGTAAAATGCTCCCAGTGCCCCATGTGCAAGTAAAAAATGCTCCCAGTGCCCCCATGTGCCAGTAAAAATGCCCCCAGTGCCAGTAAGAATGCCCCCAGTGCCAGTAAAAGTGCCCCCATGTGCCAGTAAAAGTGCCCCCAGTGCCAGTAATATGCCCCCAGTGCCAGTAATATGCCCCCAGTGCCAGTAATATGCCCCCAGTGCCAGTAAAAATGCCCCCATGTGCCAGTAATATGCCCCCAGTGCCCCCATGTGCCAGTAAAAATGCCCCCAGTGCCCCCATGTGCCAGTAAAAGTGCCCCCAGTACCAGTAAAAAATGCCCCCAGTGCCAGTAATATGCCCCCATGTGCCAGTAAAAATGCCCCCATGTGCCAGTAAAAGTGCCCCCAGTGCCAGTAATATGCCCCCAGTGCCCCCATGTGCCAGTAAAAATGCCCCCAGTGCCCCCATGTGCCAGTAAAAATGCCCCCATGTGACAGTAAAAGTGCCCCCAGTGCCAGTAAAAGTGCCCCCAGTGCCCCCCATGTGCTAGTACAAATGCCCCCATGTCCCCCAATAGAGCTCCGGTCCGTGCTACAATAAAAAAATAAACACTAATACTTACCTCCATGGAGCTGTCAGCGATGCGATGCAGGCCTCTTCCGGCCTGTGTCCCACGCTGTACGGCTCAGGCGGCGCGATGACGTCATCGCGCCGCCTGAGCCGGCCTCTGATAGGCTGCAGGCCCAGTGCCTGCAGCCTATCAGAGGAACGGGCAGGGGAGACGCCTCTCCCTCCCCTGCCCCGCAGTAGAATACTGGCATCTGTATCGCCGTCCAGAGGACGGCGATACAGATGACTATGGAGATGAGCGCTTCCACAATGGAAGCGCTCATCTCCCTCTGCCCCACCGCCGCCCGCAACTGTCCGCAGGGCCGCACCGCACCCGGCTAATTGGCGGTGCGGCCCTGCAAGTGGCAAGGGGGGCCCTCGGGGCCCCCCTGGCTTAGGGGCCCGGTCGCAACTGCGACCGCTGCGACCCCTATACCTACGCCACTGGTGGTTATCCTCATGGCAATTGTGCTCACCCAGACCAAGAAAGGCGAGCCACATACCCATCACATGTTAGGGAAGCACCCAACTAGGTGCAACGAAGGTCCATCACCGCCTGCAGGTGACACCACTGCTCATGCTGGCACTGCAGCTAAAATCAAGTTTAGTATCTGTTCTTATCAGTTGCTGTGGCTGTTGGATGTATAGTGGTGAGCATAGCTGCTTCCCAAGCATCTAAAAAATAAATCAATACAATATCTAATACGTCCCCCTACCCGGGTAAATTGTTTGGAGAGAGGGCCTGTAGGTGGGGGGGAAGGAGGTTTCGCTGGAAGAGCCAGAGGAGTGCCCCCTGGGCTAGCGTGTGTGGTGGTGACAACAGCCGGAATGCATTTGGAATGAATTTGGAAATACTCTAGCATCAGCCGGTGCAGTATCGATTCTTCTCAGTTTAATACCTTATACGTCCCCTATCTTGGGACCTTATATTTTATGGATTTTTCGACCACGGAAAATGGAAAAAGAGCTTGCTCTGGCCAGGGGAGTGTCTTTCCCACTGCAGCTAAGGGGAAGTGTCCATGCTCTGCCTATCACAGGTCAGGAGGGAAATAAAAGAAGAACCAAACAAAAATCTGTACAATATCTAAGACGTCCCCTATCCGGGTAAATTGTTTGTAGAGAGGGCCTGTAGGTGGGGGCAGGCTGGGGGGAAGGAGGTTTCGCTGGAAGAGCCAGAGGAGTGCCCCCTGGGCTAGCGTGTGTGGTGGTGACAACAGCGGGCGTAGTTAGAATGATGACACAGGACCCAACTTAAAAATTTAGCATCAACCGGTACA